>JACDOX010000477.1:119969-155651 GCA_014549065.1 Cardinalis cardinalis
GGGAGGCGCGTTGTCACGGAGACCGGCGCCGGTGCCGGCCCGCCGCGCTGCCCCGGCTCTCCCCCGGCCCGCTCCGCGGCTCCCCCCGGCCCCGCTCCCCGCCGCGGGGTGGTGGCTGCGCTTGGCCATGAGTTTACCGCAGAAGGCGGCTTTGAAACCCGGCGCGGCGGCGGCGGCGGGGACCGGCCCCGGGAGCGGGGCGGCGGCGGGGCCGCCTCCCCCCCCGGCTCCCCCTCACCCGGCGCCGGCGCCTCACCCCAACATCAGGGCCTTGCCGCCACAGCCGCCCCAACAGTATCCTTTGCCCCGGGGGCTCGGGGGTGACTCCCCCTCCCCACAGCGAGCGGAGCCGGGGGGTGAGGGCTGCGGGGAGCCCCCAGGCCTGGGGGCGGTGGGGGGTGAGGGGTCGCGGGGCCYCCCAGACCGGGGGAGGGTTGGGGGTCGCGGGGCCCCCCGGAGCCGGGGGGTTGTGTGAGGTGGGGGTTGCTGAGGGGTTCCCGGCTCTTTTTTGTGTGGCTGTTTGTGTGTGGGGCCCCCTGCGAAGGGGGGCTGCACCTGCTGGGATGGCGCCGCGAAAGGGGGCCCGTCCACCTCCCCAGTGGGCTGGTTTGGAGGGTCAGCCCTTTCCMGGGGTCCCTTTTCCCCCTCCCCCAAAGCAGCGGTGACCCCAAGGGTAAACTTTTAATTATAAATCGTTCTTCAGTTTTGCTTCTGGTCCTGCCCAGGTAAGTGCTTTGGTTTTGTTGTTTTTCCAGGCGAATTTAAACCCGGGGTTTGTTGTTTTTTTTTTATGTACAGCTGGGGACGATTTTCATGTGTTTTATTTTATTTCATTTTTCCTGCTTGGCTAGTGGGAATAAATCTCAGGTGGAACGTTTCGCTGAGCAGCTTTCCCTGCCAGGCCACGCGTGATGGGGAGGAGGAGGAGGCTCCCACTCCCCAAAATCCCCCCACCAAAGCGGCCGCTGCTACAAAGAGAGGCCGGCGGGGGCTGCGAGTGTTTTTTAAAGGTCTTGGGTTCTGTGCTGCGAGTAGGCCCCGAGTCAGGAGGGAAATACTGCAGGGATCAGCAGGAAAGTGCCTGCCGGCCTGAGGTTTTGTTTGCAGCGTCCGACAGCATCCCGTGGCAAACTGGCTGTTCTCTCCCCCGGCCTCCCTGGAGTTTTGGGGGGGAGTGTGACGTGAAAAACACACTTTGTGAAATATCTCCGTGCTGTGTTATCCGGGAACGGTGCAGGGWCGGTCGGGAGTGTGTGTTTTGCTGTTAATGTTTGGCGGTGTGTTGGATTTTAAGGTGGAAGCGCAGGGTGGTTTTCTGTGCTCTCAGAGCTGTGTTCCCTGTGTATGAGCATTTTCCTGCTCTCACTTTCATTTTGGAGGTGGGAAAACCCAGCCCTTTTATAATCAGTTTAGGTCCATTGTTTTCTTGAACTTCCGGCAAGAATCACCCCTGCCATGACAACAAATTCGTTGCTTAAATCATGAGACTGTTGACGTTACGGATTTGTTTGGGTCAAGTGAGAACCCCTGGAGGTTCTCTTTGCTGGCTGATTTTTGCCTGATTTGTGGTATTCCCTAATTCCAACCGGTGCTTCAGGAATAAAAAAAAGTGGGAAGGTGCTGTCAGTAGAGTCAGCGGGGTGGTGGTGAGTAAAACTGTTGCTCAGGGAGGATTTGCTTCGGTTTTGAGGGGTGTTCCAAGAGTTGGAGTGGGAATGCCGTGCGCGGGCTGTGCCCAGCAAGGTGCTGCTTTGGCTGGGAAGGGGTTTTTTCCCGGGAAGGTGGCACTTGGATGCCCTGACGGTTGAAGGCTGCAGTTTGCCTGGGCTGTCCGAAGCTCTTTATTCTCCGGGTGTTGCTGGGGGGAGCCTGCTGGGTCCAACGGGGGTCTGTGCTGKTGTGGCTGTTGATTTTGGTGAGTGTTGCATGGAGCACACGAGGGATGAAGTTTGGGTTTATTCTGAGCACAGCCTAAAAACAAAAGGGCTTGGAAAGGCTGGAGAAGCTCCTAGAGGAGCTGGGGCTGCTGTGGCAGTGTGTCCTGTCCTGGGGACCCAACTGGACACCGTGAGCAGCAGGGACAGAGGGAGGGAGAAGTGTTAGATGGAAATGACAAATTGGTGTTATGAAAGTAGGGAGGTTAAAATGACACAGTTTCATTTTTATTTCTAGACATGCCTGTTTTGAAAACATTGTGTTTGACCGATATCTCTCCTTAACTCCTGAACTACTGATCTGTGCTTGCAGTATATTCAAACACTTTATTTTTGATGCTTRTTCGGGTGTCCTGGTGAAGCTTATTCAGGTGCCCTGGCTGGTTTTATCCTCCACCAAAACCTGTGTTTGATTATAAACAAAAGCTGTTACCTCTCTGTGCTGCTGTGAGCGAGGCTCGGGGAGGAGAGTTCATCCCTGATTTACTGGAGTGCAGGGGGTCATCTGAGTTCAGCCTTATTTTTAGCCCTCTTTGGTTTCTTTTTTTTCTCTGTGTTTTGATACAACTGTTGAGCCACTGTTACCTCACAGCAGATAAAAGAGTTGCAGGTTTCTCTGACTTGGGCTTTTTAAACCAAAGCAGTTTCTTACTGGTGAGCTTTGTAACTTTGGAAATACCTGTGGTTTCAGACTTAATGTATCATGAAATTAAACAATACCTGTGTAATTGGAAAAAAAAGTTGTGTGATAGAGAAGTGTTCAGCATGTGCATGTAACAAGGCRTGAGGGAGGGAAAATTAAAATACAGGGGGAAGAAAGACTTTTTTTAGAAAATAATATTTTTTGAGAGATAGAGAAACTGGAAAGTGATGGACATGAAGAAATGTCTGGATGTGAGATTCATTCTGTTTCCTGCTAAATAGGAAGTTATTGGAGCTGCTGTAAGACAAGACAGACTTGTGAGGAATTTCCTTAACACAGAGGCTTTAAGAAGTTATATTTCCTGTGTAAAAGTAAGTTGGGATAATTCTGTGGCTCTGGTGGTGGTGAGTACTCAGCCAAACCTCATTTCAGGCAGAAATTTTACTCAGAAGTTGTCAGTATGGATAAATCCTTCAGTTGGAGTCTGACCCTTATTTGGGTGAAAAGGACAAGSGAGGGTGAAATGACACACAGAAGGAATATTATAAAAAGTGAATCCCAATCTGCCCTCCTTGGCTTTGACTGCCAGACTGCCTCTGCAGAAGAAGTTCCAGTGAAGTCTGGAGTGAGACTTCTTCCATAAAAAGGTGCAGGAACAAAGGTGCTGCAAGGGCACTGTGGGTCTTTGTGGTTTTACCTCAATGGTACTTCTGACACATGTCACACTCCATCCTGTTCTTTACTCTCCCACTTAGGAATGAAGTATTTTTTTGTGTGTCTTACATTAAGCTGTTCTTTCAAAAGTCCCTGTGCTGTGAATAAATTTTGTGGATCAATATAATCAGGTCACCAGTTTCTTCCCAGCCTAGACCTGGGCAAACATTGGCTTGTAAGGGACAGCCAGGTTGATGGATGGCACCTGGGGTGACATCCCTGGCTGCTGGTTAATGTGACWCTGTTCAGGCAGAGCCAAATCAGAGCTGTCTGCAGCTCAGGACTGGTGTCAGYAGGGTTTTGTTTTCTTTTCCCAACTTCCTCACGTTTGGAGGGAGTTTCTGGTTGGTGATGTGCAGGCACCAGTAAGCTTGACTTTAATCTCTCCCCGTGGCTGCTTCCATATGGGATTGAGCACCTCTGAAAAATTAGGTGTTCCTCAGGCTATTGCAGGTTGTGGCAGGCTCAGGGTGGGTGTCAACAGACTGTCACTAATTTTCTTTCTCTTCTTCCTCCTTGTTAATTCCTTTTCCGAGAAGCAGAGAGGAAGGATCGGTGTTTGGGGGACTGACCTCTCTGAATTCCATCATTGCTGTGCAAGGAAACGTGTGTTTTGCTAACCTTGCCTCAGTGATTTAGTTATGATTTTTCCTGCATTGTTCAGCTAACTGTGCTGTAGTCCCTTTCAGGAAGTGCTGTGCTGGTTCCTGCTGTTTTGGGTGGCATCTTCTGGATGCAAGCAGCTTCCCCAAAGCCTAGGAGGGATAGCAAGAAATACAGTATGGCATTGAGGAATGTCTGAGGCTGTGTGGGGGTGAGTTCCTGGCAGTGCTTGCCCAGYGTTGGGATGCCAGACCTGCCTTGGAAATCTGATTAAATCAAGATTCTTGAGGAGGATGGGGTGTGGGGGTTCTCTGTTGTCTCTCCATAAGCCAAGAGCTGATCTGGAGGAGAAAGTGCCCAAYAATTTTGCCCGGGAGAGAATCTGCAGTGTGCACCGAAGGGTCGGGGTCTCTGGGTCACCAYGATCCCCTCTGGAAGTTTGGAGCCAATGCCATCCTCCCTCCTTTACTTCCATTCTGAGTGGTGTTTTCCCAGACTACGTGAGGGAGCAGCTCTGAGCTCTCTGGGGTTTGCCTGTTGATGAGTGTGGAGTTGAGGACATTTGGGCACTGCTTGGGCACAACAGTCAGCTTGAAGAGCGTGGTGGTGGCTCTGGTGCAGAGCACTCCCTGTACAGCTTTGACAGGGGCTGGAGTGAGGTTGGAAACCTCTGCCAGATGCCAGTGGCAGCCACSTGTGAGGAAAGTGTTGGGAGCATTATGGTCCCCAAAGGGGAGGAGTGGTGAGAGGGGGGAAGGAGGGACCAGGCTGAGATCAGAGGTGTCCCTTGCTCTCTGTTTCTGAGTTGAGGAGGGAACGTTCTGAGATCTCGGCTGCACGAAGGGAAGAGGGCAGAGGTGTTGCCTGGGAAGTGTTTCTGTTTAGAAGTGTTAAAGCTGTGGAGATCAAACATCTTGGGAGGGTTGGAGCAGGAGAAGAGACATTCCCTACTGCTTGGAGAAGAAACTTTCCCTGCTGCTCTGTGGTGGTGGCTCCTCTGCAGGGGAGGAACAAGCACGGATTGGGGAGCGTGTTGCCAAAAAMTAAAGTGCCTTAAGCCCTCTCTGCCATCTCCCCTGTTGATGTTCCCCAGCCTTGGCACATCTTAGTGTTCTTTCAAGCAGCAATAGCTTTAATTTATTTAATGACAAAAGTTAATCATGTTAGAGCGCAGATATGTCACTTTACCAGCTTTGTAAGATTTCTGTGGTGAAATCTCTTGGAGAAAATCATTCTAAAAATGTGATTTCAAGTGGCTTATGTTCTTCTCACATCCAAGGACATGATTGTGTATGTTCTCTGGCAGAAGTCTGTGGGAAAGGGTTACTTTATCCATTTAAATATATGTGTATTTAATGAGCAACTCTGATTTGGGGGCAGARTTTGTGTAAGAAGTTGTTGAGAGAGTAATGGGAGACTCAGAACAAATAACTTTCCTTTTAGATGTTGGGATGTAGAAGGATTTTTCTCTGATTKTTATTATTTTATCTGTGATGAATTTTGTCCATCATTTTCAGGCTGAAAGGCTTTTCTGTTAGCAAACATTGGGATGTGTTGAGCTGCTGCATTTGCTCCACTTTTGTTTAGTAGTAGGAGTTAGCAGTGAAGATCTCCCTTTAGAAGGCAGGGCTAACCTATATTTTCTTTTTCCCCTAATCCAGCAATTTCAGGGCTAGTCAACTGTCAACTTTAGTTGTGTGTAAATCCGCTAATATGATTAGAGTTGCTGGAATTTTTACTCTGGGGAATTACAGATGGAGTATCACTGTTTTACAGGCATTGCTTTGGTAGGAAACTTTATCTGTGACTTGAATGTGGTTGCTGGCAATTGCAAAAGCTTTTCTGGAATGAATGGGGAAGAGAAAACTGGTGTTTGTTCCAAGGCATGAACATGTGGGGGGAGGAGTCGTGTGCCCTGTGGTCTGGAGGAACCAGGGGAAACCAATTTTTCTTCTTGTTTTTTAAGGGAATACAGTTGATGAGACTCTCACRGTGCTGTGTTTTACACTTGCTGCAATTTCAAGCACTTCTCTGTACAGCTTTCCTTCCCAAACCCTGGACTCAGTTTTGTCTCCCAAACAGGAGCTGATGATGTGGAACAGCTGGAAGAAGAAAGTAGAATGTGTTCTTAAAAAAGAAAAGGATCAAAAGGAGGAAAGCAAAATCAGCTTTTAGGCTAGTGAAATTTTCTGGTGCATGTTATTCCTCTGGTTTATTCTTTACCTTTGGAAGGTGTCCCAGGGCGCACTCCCTCTTTTYGGAATAGGTGATGGCACGCTGTTGCTGATGGGACTTGAGTCAAATTGCTGCTGGGCATGTAACTAGGTTAATGGGACAGCATGATTATTTTTTTTTCTTTCCTGAAAGGAAAATTACACGCTCTGTATTTTGATTGTACCTGAGGAGTTGTTTTTACCTTTGTTTGCTGTGTAGTTGAGGTGGAGAGAAAAGGACAAGTTTCCCCACACCGAGATTGTATCAAGTTTAAATCGATTCTGCCACCAAAAATAAGATGTTTGGCTGTTGGTTGTAACAACTTGGTGTTTCCTTTATCTGCATGAGAGTTGAAATATTTCTAGAGCTTTAGATAGCCTTGAAAAAAAAGCCAAGTGGCTTCCAGGATGACTTGGAAATAAAACTTATCCCATCCTCAACCGATCCTGGGAGCGCTCTCGGAGTCTCTTGGATGTTGAAATGGGTTAGGACTTGTCGAGGTGCACGAGCAGCTGCTCCTTTCCAAGTGCTTGAGCTCAGCAGGAATGAGGCTCCCATGCTCTGGAGTAAGAGTATCTGCACAGGAATAGCTGGAAAAGTTGGAAGCACAAAGAYCATCCCTGCTTGTAGCAGGGGAGGGGACTGAATGTGGTGGGAACAGAAATTTCCCTGCCAGCCTTGGAGTTTGCTCTTGTTGCTGTGAAAACACTAAGCAAGGAGGAATTAATGCAGTTAAAGGCCTTAAATAACACAGATTTTCCTAAGTTTGGAAAGCTTTTGGAAGGTGGAAACTAATAAATGTTGCAGGGCTGCTCTGTTTGGGGTTGTCAGATGATGATTGTGTGTTTGGTTTGATTTACAYGTGAGGGTGACTGTGAGTTACTGAGTTAAAGCAGTCAGAGGAGTCTGATTGCAGTGTCTGTGTCACTGGTGATAGGTGAAAATCCATTTGAGCTATGGCTTTGCTARTGGTGGTCTGAAAACTGATTTCCCTCTTTTATGTGTTATTAATAAGTCATAGAAGTTACTGTGCCTTGAAACTGGCTTTTCCTGGGCTTATTTTGTTCTCTTGCCAAGAGGCAAAAATGAGAGAAGTCTTTGGTCTTTCAGACCAAGCAGGAGGCTCTTTCTAGGTGCATCAAAGGGAAAGACTTTTTTAGTGATGCTCCTTTCAGCTTTGTTTTTTCAGTCAACTCTGTTCTTGGGAAGGCTCCTAAGCATCCTAAGCACCTTTTAAAAGACACCCAGTGCATTTCTACTGAGTGGTGAGACCCAGCCCTTCTGTCCTGCAGCTGCCACGAGATCTTCCACACAACTRTCAGGTCTGGTGTGAAATTCAGACTGAAATCTGGCCTGAAGACTTCCTGGAAGTCTTGAATTCCTGTTTGGGGTGATGTACAGGCTCCATACTGGACACTGGGTTTTGCAATRTGCAGCTGAATCATTGGGCTGACTCAATGTTTTATGTTGGAAAGGGARCTCAGCAGGGTTCTTGTAGTTGGGGGTGAGCAACCTATACCAGTTGTTTGGGAGGAATTCAAGAACTGAAACCAAAGAAACATTTAAAGCCTGCTTATTGTGACTTTTAATGTGAAATTCATGGTGCACCTTGAACTCTGGAGTGTGCTGGGAAGGGGATTTCAGCAGCTTTAGCGTGGCAAGGCTCATTTGGAAGGTGCTTTTGGATGTAGCATTTCTTGAGCTGGTGAGGCATCTTGAGTTCTACTTGCTCTGTATAATATGAAACCAGCTTCAATTTGCTTTCCCAGTAGTGCTCCCACAGTTATAAATACTTGTCACTGGACAGTCTTTCTCCAAATAGTCAGTCTTTCTGGGCTCTGTGTTTTGTATTTTACAGTTGTGAATGCAAATAATTCAGCTGTCAACCTGTCCAGCTTGAGTTCTATGTTTTCCTTCAGTGTTGTGTTTTAAAGTCAATTTCAAAGTGYCTTTATGTCTGTCTCTTCAAAAAGAAAAAAAAGACCTAATTTTTGCTGATATGCAAATATCACAAAGCCCAAGTTTGAATGAGTTTGAGCTGTTTGCCTTAATTCCATTGATTACCTTTCTAAAACACTTCTTCAATTTTGAAAAAGTTCATCTGCCCAGATAAACTCCTGTATATTTTGATATTTGGTTGTGAGGTTGTGCACCACATTTAACTTGAAATGATTCCCATTTTGCCCCAGGTACCCCATCTCATGGCAGTGGCTGTGGCAGCAGTACCTGGCATTGCCAGCAGTCACCGAAACAGTTGGCCCTTGGCACAGCCCCTTCCCTGCCTTGCTGCAGCCAAAGCACACTTCATCCACTCAGACTGATGTTAGGAGCATTAAATAAATGAATGAATTGTCCTGTCACCAAATTCCCATCCTGGCAGCTGAAGAATGTGAGAGTTTTATAGCCAGGACCCCTGTCCAGAATGTCTTGTTGAATGCCCAGGATGTCAGGAGTGGGAACAGTCAGCAAAAAGCTTTCTGGTGAAATGTGTGAGCCTTACAGAGAGTTACGGTGTGGAGYGCTGTAAAAGCTTCAGTTACCAGACATCTGATGCTCCAGGATGAGTATTAATCAACCTGGGAAGGGCGTGGAGAAAGGAGCTGGAGCACAGCAGTAAAAAATAAAACAGTAGAGCAGGACAGACACGGAGAGTGGGGAGAGCTGGGTCTCTATTGTCAGGTCAGCTCTGTCTTGTTGTTTGAAAGGAGTTTTTGGGGGAAGAATGCAGCCAGGCTTGGAAGTGTTGAAAGCAGGGATAACTCTTGGTCTCCATCAGTTTGAGGTCTTACTGATTGAGCTAAAACTCCTAAAGGTCACTGATGCTTTGGAAGCTCTTGGAAAAGTCTGCTGAACTTCCACCACTGGGAGGAGAGGGTTGCAAATATTCCCTCAAAGGAGGAGAATTCACTCCTCAGGCTTGGATTGCTTTTTCTTGTGGTCTAGCTCCATCCTTGCTTTTATGAAGTTGTGCTTTAGATGGTATTTCTGCTTAGAAATGGGAGACAAAATATCTGTATCATCCACAGTGGCTGTGAGAGGGTCCGAAATGTCTCTGGAYTGTGGGGAAAAAGGAGGAAAATGAAGTGTGTTCCAACCAGTTTGGGGAACCAAATTGCACTGCAGCCCCTGATAATGTCAGGTGTTAGAGGTATCCAGAAATGTTTGATTTGGTCTGTTCCTGTTCTGCAGTGTTCCAAAACATCAGCATTTAAGGGAAAAATATTTCTGTTATTCTYCCCATCCACAGTGTTGGTCTTAACTATGGTTAATTTGACAAAGGGCTGCTAAAATAGCACTGGTCACCAGCAGAGTCCTCAGAGAGTCCTCAGAGCTTCCCTGTCCATGCTTAAGGTGGTGATGGCACTTGTGGCTGTGGTGCTGGTGAAATCCAAGTCTGGGCAGTGTTTGTAGGTGGAAAGCTCAATCTTAAAGCCCTGCTGTGGCTGTGGAGGTACTGCAGTCTGAAATCAGCACAGCTGGGGCTTGTGCTCCTCAGGAAAGGAGCTGTGGTGCCTGTGGTGGTGCATGGGTTGTGCTGATGGTGTAAATAGGCCTCAGCAACCAGGCAGGGACAGGTCCTGAAGTTTCCTTTTCTTTCCCATGTGGGATAGTGCATCAGGTACATCTTCACTGACTGCTGCCTGTGTGTTGGTTCCAGTGTGGCATCACATCAGAGAGCACTGCAGCACCTGCAGCCTTGCCTCTCTGTTCTATCCCTGTTTGTGGCCTGAATCTGTAGAATCCCAGAATGGTTTGGGTTGGGAGGAACCCTAAAGCCTCATCCTGTTCCACCCTCTGCCATGGGCAGGGACAGCTTTCACTAGACCAGGTTGCTCCAAGCCCCGTCTGACCTGGCCTTGGATCCAACAGGCTGAGCCAATGGAAGTAAAGCAGGATTTCTTTTAGTGGGAAATGCTCAGAGATTCATTTACTGCTCACCTTCAGACCCTGGTGGGGTGAATATATCATTGCTGTTACTCTTTCTTGGATTGCCCTGCACAGGTGTGTGTGAAGTGTGCACCTGAGATTCCTTAGGAGGGGAAATTAGAGGTGCAGAGGGTTGAATTGAGGAGACTCAGGACTCTCATCCTACCAACAGCCCTCTGTGAATTTGGGTTTTGTGCAGCTATGTAAGATGCTCTGCCCTCCCTGGATTGCCAGCTTTCCCTGGATTTCATTTTGTATGACACAGAATTTTAGTTCAGGGGAAGTCATAAGCTCTGCATGTGGCAAGAAGGACTTAGGATTTCATTTCATGTTGATAAACTGCTGAAATAAAGATTATGGGCCAAAAACCACAAGGAGTTACAGCACTGGGAATGGAAATGAGCATCAGTGCTCTGGAGAATCATCCTTCTAGAATTCCCTGCTCAGGTGATGGGAGGACCATCACTCTGGGTGACAACACTGCTGTCACCACAACAGGGTGACCAGCAGAGCATTGCATTTCCCCATGAGGTCACAGTGTGAAGTATTGGGGACACCACAGGAAGCACAGCTGAGTGAATGACATGGTAAAATACCAGGCTGTTTGATATTCCTGCTTATCATCCAGATGGAGAGCCTGGCTCAGAAATAGATGGATGCTGCTGCAGGGTCCCCAGCCCCCAGGACACAAGCAGGGGCTGTCCCTGTGGAGCAGAGACATGTGGGGGGTAAAGCCTGGCAAGCTGGAGTGGTTTATTTGTGATTTTAGGGCACAGAGTTTGAGGTGAGWGGGCAGGGGCAGTTCTGTGTTAATGGCATGCACAGGAAGCAAAAAGTCAGCTGGTTTTAGTGCTTCACAGCAATTCAGAGTCCTGGTGAAAATTGCCRTGAATGAGCACTACAGTGCTCGTGTCTGGATGGGAACTTTCTTTTCTGCTGGTGTGCCCCAGCTGCAGGAACCACTGGCACTGAGGGGAAGGCAGAGCTGGGGGGTTTTGCTTTGTGAGTTCAGCGTGAGGGAAGGTAGGCTGTCATACCCACACAGAAGTTTATTCCAGGCTGTAAGCTGAATAAGGGCTGGATRAAAGTTTGTGAGTCTTTCTCTGCAGTGGGATCCTTTTCCTCCTGCTCTGCCTTCCTCTGTTTGTGCCTTTTCAGTTATGTYACCTGTCTGCTTTGGCTCTTGTGGTTTTAATGCTCTTACCTGGTTGTGTGTGCACAGGGCAAACTTGGAATGGAAATAACTCCATGTGTGTGTGTTAAGTAACTGCTCTGAAGGAAGCAGGCCCCAAACAATCCCAATTTTCTCTTCCTGGTGGGGCTGTTGGGACTGGAGTGTTTCCTGGTCGGTGTCCCCTGCTGCAGTAGCAGTGGCTCCACACTCCCCAGCCCAGACCCAGAGTGTGGTTATCAGTTTGCTTCCCTCTCCCTGAGCTGCTATCAGGCCAGAAACTGCTGTTTCAGCTGCTAGTGAGGGGACAGCTACACTGAATTTGGGCACCTTTGTTTGCATTGGATTGTGATTCAGTTTGTGTGAGATAGTGCCTGGTTTGGCTGTTTGATGTGAATTTCTTTAAGCTCAGTGATTGAAATTCAGGAGTATTTGAAAATAACTGTTGTATCTGCAGTTGCATTTCAGAGTGGGAAAGGAGGAAGATGGGTGTGGCTTCAGCTAAGTTGTCTGCTCTGTGGCATTTTATTAAAAAACCTCTTTTTTTTTCTGCCAGACTAGATGTGCACAAGCATCTGATGCAGCCAAAAGTGCAGAGAACAGCTGAGGAACCATTCCTGTTTCTTTTGGAATAGACCAAAAGCCAAAGTTACTCCAGAAAGGAGTAGGCTGGTGTGTGTGTCTGGCCAGACAGGAGATCAGAGCCTTCTCCTCCCTGGCTGTCTCCTCCCAGTCACTCCTTGTCATCTCCATCAAGGCAGCTTGCTCACAGCCTTGCTTTGGATATTTTTGCAGCATCTACCAGGAGGTTTGCTCAGTCTTAGCCTTGTTTAGCTACTGTTCAGTGTGAGACTACTACTGTTGCTTTTTTTTTTCTGCTTGAAAATTCAATAAACTAAATTCTCATCACAAGTTCTGGCTCTGACATTGCCTCATGTCAGATTTGCCCGTCTCCYCTGGCCCTTCCTGGGAATTTGGTGTGTGTGATGTTTTTCTTTGAATGCATGTCTCCTGTTAGAGATTCCTGCTTTTCCCCTCATTTCTTGAGCAATGTGGTTTCTTCACACTCCTTCTCATTCTCTGGGAGYGATGGTTCTGACCAACATCTGGGATGAGGATCTTCTGTTTTCCCCAGGGATGGTTCTAATTAGTTTGGTTGGTGGCTTTGCTTGAAAAAGTGACCCAGGAATTTTTCCTAGTGCATCTCTTTTTCTCCCAACCCTTCTGCAATGTCCAGAGCAGCTCTGGCTGCCCCTGGATCCCTGAAAGTGTCCAAGGCCAGGTTGGACAGGGCTTGGAGCAATCTGGGATAATGGAAGGTGACCCTGCCCATGGCAGCAGGGATTGGAATGAGCTTTAGGGTTGATTTCCACTCAAACCATTCTGGGATTCCATGATTCTGTTCACTTCCACATTTAACTGTTTCAAGCAAGGATCATTTTACTGTGGCAGGTCAGGGAGGACTTTTGAGCTGCCAGGCCAGGGGTGGGTGTGGTTGGCTTTGTGGGGTGTGTTATCAGCTGGGGCAGAAATGCCTTCCTGAGCAGCTGGAGGGCTTTTGGCAGCCCCTTTGCATTCCATGGTCTGCAGAGGGAGATTTGCAGTGTGCAGTGGTGCCTCCATGCGTGCTTAGGGGTCTGGCAGCTGGTGCACCATTTCCCTGCTGAACTGTTCCATAYGTAAATATGGTTTTTAACACTTACCAAATGCTTGGAAGCCAAAGACTGCTCTAGGAGAACTTCATCAAGGAAAGCAGTGTAAAGATACCTCTCTGTTAGGTAGTGGATTTATTTTCCCTTCTGTTGTAGTTAATCACAAAAATAAATGCAGTTAAAATATCCAAAGTACTTATTTTTTGCTGCACCATGCTGTGAAATGCCTTGTTCAGAATGCTTTCTTTCCTCTGAGTTTGGATCCTTTTTAAATGCTGAAGGGCATTTTTGAGACTTTGTTTTAACTTCGTTTTACATCGTGTTTATATGAAACAGACAAAAAAAACCCCAGTGCTTTGCCAAATATTTTTGGAAAGAACAAGCTTTGTGGATAATCATTTTCATGTTCTACCTGCTCCTTGGTGTGTTCAGATGGTAGAAGAATCTTCTCTYCCCTGAAAAAGGCTTTGAGAGATTAACCTTAAGGTAGTCACTTGAGGCAAGTTGATTAAGAAATATACTGAACGTTAGATTTAATCAAGATTGAGTAATGGAGTTAGAATTGACTGTTGCTCCTGGAATGCAGTTATTTTTAGGTAGGGATGGGGATGTGCTGCTCCCCAGGTTTTCCATACCRTGGCTCTGAAGGCAGACTGATCCAAATGCCATTGGACAGAGAGGATCTGCTCCAGTTTGGTACTGGCAGCTTCATCCCGTTAACACATCCCATAATAAAT
Organism: Cardinalis cardinalis; assembly: GCA_014549065.1. Taxonomy (NCBI): domain Eukaryota; kingdom Metazoa; phylum Chordata; class Aves; order Passeriformes; family Cardinalidae; genus Cardinalis; species Cardinalis cardinalis. The sequence continues at coordinate 133,565 of JACDOX010000477.1, forward strand.
GTGTTGTGACAAAGCTTGGCAAATCAGAGCAATGGGATTCCACTGCAGCACTGAGTGTTGTCAYCCAAAATACACCTCAGATATATCAGTAAAAACACTGAGTTGCTATTGATGGAGGGACTTGTGTACTCGGCTTCCTCCCAAGGGGGAGTGGAGGCACAGCTCCAGTCTCTTCTCTGTGAGCAGGGACAGCACCCAGGGAAGGGCTGGAGCTGGGCCAGGGGGTTTGGGCTGGAGATCAGGAAAGGCTCTTCCCCAGAGGGTGCTGGCACTGCCCAGGCTCCCCAGGGAATGGTCCCAGCCTGGGGCTGCCAGAGCTCCAGAGGGTTTGGGCAGGCTGGGACTGTTGGGGTGTCTGTGCAGGGCCAGGGGTTGGACTGGATGGCCCTTGTGGGTCCCTTCCAGCTCAGGGTGTTCCAYRATTCTCAGAAACATTTGATGAGCTACTAAACCTCACCTTTTGATCACTTAGTTTAGGCTTTTCCCTTGTTGCCACTGGTGTCATTGTGTGAGGTCCTGAACCTTTTGCCCATGTTGGTTTTTTCAACAGGTGCCACAAGGGTCTTGTCCAGCTCGAGGCCTTGGCCCTCTGTGGTACCCTGCAGAGCCTCCTTTGTCATCTTGCAGGGTGGTGCAACTGAGCTTTGACTGGTTGTTTTATTTTCTCTTGCTTAAAGGTGAGAACAAAGCTGTTTCTTCGCTGTAACTTTCTATCTTCAGCTCAGGAAATCAGGAAGTTTATCTGGATTAAATGAGACAGTGATAGGCTGGCAGAGGTGGAAACGGCCCTGGGGAGTAACATCCCTGCCCCTGGCAGGGGGTTGGGACTGGATGGTCTTTAAGGTCCCTCCCAACCCAAACCAGTCTGTGGTTCTGTGAAACTGCTGAGGCTGTTTGCTGTTCGTTGCTGTTCCAGAGAAGCCAGGTTGCAGAAGGATTGAGTGGAAGAAAGTGGGGTCACTTGCATGGGAGGTGAATGAATCAGGATTATTTTAAAGGAGCTTCCTCATTTTCCTGACATATCCTGACTCCAGAGAGAATCAGAGCAGCTGTCTTGCTAAATTTGTCTTAGTTACAAGGGAATTGTGACACAATAGTCTTTCCAGGGACTGAAAAGTAAAGATCAGCTGCAGGTGTTGCATGACACTGTCATTTTGGTTGTGTTTAGTAATAAGATCGATTTCCCTTTGCAGCCTTCAGTGTCAGTGGGCAGAAAAGGCCAAAGCTCGCATGGTTCATCACGTGGTGCCCTCAAGCAAGCAGTTGTTCATCTGTCAGCTGGAACTGTGACTTTTTTCTGCATTATTCCCAGGCTGGGCTTGCCTTTGCAATGCCCAGGATGTCCATTTGTAGGTTTGGGTTTCTGGGTCAGTGTAATCACAGGGTGTGAAGTTCCCCATGAGGGAAAGTCCTCTCGAGAGGCCTCRGGTGTGCTGCCTGTTGTGAGCTTTAGGAGCAGGTAGGATCAGAGGGCAGGCTTGGATTTCCATGGGAAAAGCACAGTTTCTGGGGTCACTTTGCATGGTGCCAGGGGGCAGGACAATATTTTAACATCATCCCAATCTCAGAGTTTACTCAGGCACTGAGAAATGGGATGAAATGAGTGAACAGAGATTGTGGTATCTCTATACCAAAACACACATCACCCTCTTTGCAGTTTACCACTCAGTGAAAGCAAGGAACATAAAACCAGGAGACCTCTTCAGATGATSCTTTGAAGAAGCTCATTTGGTTAACACATTTTGTTTGTGTTGCTTGTCCCTTTAAGCCTGGAGTGTTGGCTGCAATGTTTGTACTGAAAGCAGGAAAGCCCAACAGTTGGGACTTAAATCCACCTGCTCAGTGGCATCTACACTTGGAGCTCTTCTAGTGGCTCTAATAACCTTAATGAGATTTTTGTGTGGCTTTTCTTAAGTCTTAATTTTGTTCCACATGAATTTTCAGGTATAAGCAGCATCTTGGAGTTCTCCTGTACAATGTAGTGTATTTGAGAACTGGTTTTTTTTCTCCTTGGTTGTTATATTAACTTTTATCATAGATTGATTTTAAATGGTGGTGTTTCATAATTGCATCTCAAAACTTGTGTTATCTGGACTGTACAGAGCAGAATTAAGTAGAACAAATGCATCTTGYTTTATCTGGAAACAGGGTGTACTTTGCTACACATTATTGATGTTCTCTTATCTATGGTGCAAACACTAAAGCTTTGGAGTAAGGAGTTGTTATTTAATATTATTTAATGCTGTGTGGTGCATGTTGTGATTTGAAATATAAATAAGTGCAACTGACTCTCTGGGTTTGTTCTCAATGACCAGCACAGCAGCTCTACCTTAGGAAGGTGAAAAGGAATTTCCTATTTATATCTCATTGCTGTTCATCATGCCAGAGCTGCCAGTGGAAGCCCAAGTCGTTGCCAATCAGCAGTAGGTGTTCTAGGGACTTTTTCTTTGTTTGTTCTCTATTTCCACATTTCTTTAGGCTTTGATYCCAGGCTTGTGTATTGTAGCAGCTGCTGCCTTCACGGGAGTTTTGAGTGCACAAAGAATTACCTGATTTCATGCCAGATCATCATGGAATATCCTGAGTTTGGGCCTCACAAGSATCATCAAGTCCAACTCCTGACCCTGAACAAGACAAGCACAGGAATCACTTTCTTTTCTACCCCAAGGATAACTTTCTGTTTTTTCTCTGCTTCTTTATTCTTTCTCACCTTTGAGAGTGTTCTGAGAATTGGACTTGACCAAAAAAAGGGGAAAAATAAAAGATGTGCTGCAAGAGCAGCTGTAAATTCCCACTTCTGCAGCAGCCGTGGGTCCATGGCTSTTCGCTGTGCAAGGGACTTGGTTTGTCAGTTCCTCTTCCCCTCTTTACAAGCTGCCTACTCTATATTGCCATTCCCTACCTGTGAGGAAACAAAAAATATTCCTGCAGTGGAGGAGGAGAGAGTGGCAGGAGAGTGTGAGTGTGAGCATGTGTGTGTGTCTGAAACGCCTCTTTGTGCTGCCWGGGGTGTGTTTGGATACGACTCCAGGCTTGGTCCCTCTGAGTGGATTTCCCCTCTGGATTCCCAAAGAACAGTAACTTTTTTTTGCACAGCTGGCTGTTTTTAATGAGATCTTCCTTCATTTTCCAATGAAGCAACAGATCAGCACCTTTAAAAGATCTTTATCTCAATGGTGAAGAGCAGGARTCTTCTCTGTATTGAAAAATCCTGAAAGGAAACAGCATCCTATGCGAGCTGTGGCCTGTGTGAATGGGCTGTCAATCAGTTTAATTAAAACTCTGCTTATGGCGGGTTTTGCCTCCTTTTTAGTTCAGCTACAGCACAGGGAGAAGAAAGTTTTAATCTTTACAAGCTATTCTTGCAGAAGTTGTTCCTGTGATTGCAATTAAGAAACTCTTGTGTTTTAGGCAAAAATAAATTAGCTTGCTTCTTTGTATAAAGAAATATCTTGCCCCTTGGCCATCTCCAAAAATAGATGTGGAGTCCCTGAAAGTGAAGTGTTTAAACGCAGCATATGGATTAGCTCATGGGATGGTGCAAAAGGACAGGATTTAGCCAGCTTTGCCTTTTGTGTGGTTATCCCAAGACAGGCTGCTGAAGGGAAATGGAGCCAGTTTCCCTAGAGCCAGTTTGTGTGTCCTGTGTGTGGAGCATGCAGGAGCTCCCTGGWTAGGGCAGGAGGAGCCTGGTGTGGAGAGATGGATTAAAGCAATGGAAATAGACACTTTGTTGGTTTTGCTCACTTAAATGTTTCTTTTGAACATGGCTGAGACTCCTTGCAGAAATCTCTTCGTAGAGTGTGTTTGCGTCAAAACCTTGGCTCTGCTGAAGCACAGAGGGTTCAAACTTTGCTTTTTTGCTCAGAGGCTCCCATGTGCAGCAAGAGCCCAGTTTGAGGGAAAAGAGGAGCAACCCAGCATGAATTAATTGCTTTGGGTTTTTACAGTGGAGTATTTGTGTTCCTTGGGACATGTGGGCCACAGAAAGGTCCATGATGGCCACGTCTTCCCCCACATGGAGGATCTTGCCTCGTGGACCTTCCTGGTGCTGGCAGCTGTGTGGCCCAGGTGAGGAGTGTGTGTGTATATCCTTCTTTCAACATCTGTGAGGAGAAACATGCCCAGCAAGCATCAGACCCTTGGAGGTGGTGCTCACCTTTATCACTCTGCATTTCAGACTGGTGGTCACATGTGTGTCCATGTTCAAATGGGACACCAGTACCAACTGGGACCCTCCTCCTTTGATCATTTCTAGATATTTTGGTTTGCTGCTGAACTCTGCTGAGTTTTATGGTAGCACTAAGAAAATGAGGAAGGGGGTGTTAGTTCTTTTTGGTGGAGTCAATACTAAATGTGTTTTCTCTTGAACTGTGAAAGGCCAGGTGCTTTTAGCACAGTGGGGAAGGATGCTGAAACGAGGAGCAGGTCTCTAAATGTAAAGGACTCGGAGAAGGAGCACAAACATTTCCTCAGTCCCAGGAGTGGAACAATAGCTCATTGTTGGGAAGAAGGGATTGCAGAAAAGCCAGCAGACTCAGAAACAGGGGGTTATTTTCTATAGCTTACTATTTATATTGCACTTGGAGGCTTTTTGGGGACTAGATGTCCAGTTCCTGGAATGTTTGTCCTTTGGTGGGGGAAGGTTGGGTGCGAGCAGAGTGTGCCCTCAGAGGGCATTTGGTGTGCACAGTGCTGGGGCTGTGGGCTCTTGGAGCGCTGCTCTGTGTCCGTGCGAGTCCCTGCTCTGCCTCACAGCCTGGCAGCTGAGGAGACGTYCCCTAAAGAGACAGAACTCTTCTTCCTCCCACCCTCACTTTCTTTCTGCTGTCTATGGGCCGCTGAATGGGTTTGCATTGACCAGGAGACAAAGGAGCCTTTCAGGCCCGGCTTTGGCCACAGCCAGCGCGCTCTGGGCTTTTGTTAATGCGCTCAGTCCCCCCTTTCTCTCCGGGCAGCCTCACGCTCATTGTTAATGCAGCTCCGGAGCAGCACTGATAGTTCTGAATTCATTTTGTTTGCTCAGTTTGCAGGAAAAGTTGCGGAAAGCTGCAGAGAGAACATGTTGCCTCTTAGATTCTCCGCAGAGTATTTTCTTTCATGCTTTTCGCAGGGAAAAGTAGATTGTGTAAACAGATCCTGACAAATCCGTGCCCGAGCGGGGCAGCGGCAGCGCCTGCRTGTGCAGAGCCCAGCGCCCCGTTCCAGGGCCTGGGAACACTAACTGGCTTTCCCCCACCCTGCTGGATTAGGCTCCATGTTGTCCTGTTTAATTTTGTTACTGCATTAGGCAGCTGAAGACGTAAGCCCTTACTAAAACAGCTGCTCTGCTAAGTGGCAGCGCTGAGTCAGGAGGTGCTGTGCAACAGTTGGGAACTCGCTCGGCATCACCCCAGACTGACTCTGCKKTGTGAAGGACCTGTGATTTTAGTGGCTTTAAGGCTTGAAGATCCATAGTYTTAAATAAATTAAACCWACTTCAGATAGATACAGCCACATGGGGATGGAAGGTGGGAGAATCTCCTAGGTCAGCATTTCCTACCAGTGCATACAGAAGACCAAAAGCGAAGCTACTTTTTCAATTCCATGTTAATAAACCTGAAAGGTGCTGGTAGGTGCTCTCTAATTGCTGTGGAACATCACTATGGAATTGATCCCTGGAAATAAACTGCTAGGAAGCAGCTGATGGAGAGGACTGATGTGTAGCAGGCATGCAAAATTAAATCTAAATCCTGCTGGGGGTGAGGATGGAGGGAAAGTGGTTGTTTCTTATCCTTAAGGTGGGCAGTTTTGGAGGGGTTGTGCGCCAAAATCAAATGCACTGTTGGGTGAAACAAACTGGGAGAACAGGACAGGGATGAGTTTGATTGTGCAAGTCAGGTAGTGTCAGCAGTTGAGAGATGACCACAAAGGCTGTTGCAGGATTCAAAGCACCTCAGTGAAGCTGGTTTTTCTGGAAATAGTTGGGGTTTTGGTGTTCTGAACCAATTTTTAATAGCATGTAAAGCTGTGTCATCTTTGGTTACCATTGCCCTGACTGGAACACRAATTGTGGAGCAGGGAGGAGTGAGGCTGTATCTCTGCTCCTTTTAAAGGATAGCAGAACCCTCTGTAGTGAATATGTGACAAACGGGGAGAAAACCAATGTTCAGACACATGGAGGGGCCTGAGTCAGTCAYGGAGGAAATCCTTGTCAAGAGAGCATGACTGATTTTTTTCTTCACCAAATGGAGAATGGCTTAAACTTTTCAATAGATGGCTGCTGAGCACACACTTTCAAACTGGAAAAAGTAACCCCAGACACGACTGCTCATCACTCCCCCTCAGCCAGCTCATGCCTCACCAATAGAAAGTACCCATCCTTGAGTGCACTTATTTTTAAGAACTTGAAGGCTTGAAGATCCATAGTCTTAAATAAATTAAACCAACTTAGATAGATACAGCAACATGGAAGGTGGGAGAACCCCCTAGGCTGGTGTTTCTTTGCCACCTGTCTGGAGGGATGTGGATCTGTCTGATTGCAGTGTACTCCATCCTGGAGTGAAGTTCCCTGGATCCCTGGCAGTGCCCAAGGCCAGATGGGACAGGGCTTGAGCAGCCTGGGACAATGGAAGCTGTCCCTGCTCATGGCAGGGAGTGGAACGGGATGAGCTTTAAAAGCCCTTCCAACCCACACCATTCTGAGATTCTGTGACCAAAAAAGGCACTGATATTTCATTAATTACTCAGAAGGGATTATTTATCCAGRAACAACTTCACAACCGGTCGACCACGCAGTGCAAACACTCCTCATGCCTTGGTAAGCATTGTCTTCCTTCTGTTATTCTTCTCAGAGGGCCTGGTTCTAGTTTTTTTGGGTTTTTCAGCTTTGGAAGTCAGTGCCTGGGGTAAAATCCCTGTGTGGCAGTGGAGCCCAATAGGGGGAGTGTGAACTTTAGCTAAAGCTTTGTCTGAATTCTTTCCAGTTCCCTGTATGAAGGATGGGCCTCACCACATGTCCAGAAGGCTAATAAATGTAGGGGCTTGTAAATCAAAAGGGAAATGAATCTGAAGCCCTTGGGGCCTTTGCTTTACTTAAAAAGTGTGAGATGTGTCCATGAGACAACACTCAAATTGTCCGTTCTTAATAGTTTATTTAAAATTTATGCCCAAACCTACTCAACAAAGTAAAAAAAGTTGTGTCCTTGGCATCTTCAGTGAGTAAACCTTCTTGGTTCAGTTGTTGAGRGTTTACACCTTGGGACTGGACCAAATGGGCTGGACTTTGGCACACATAGCCCTGACTGAAGCAAGGAATGCTCTCCTAATTCCCCCTATCCCCAAAGCCACCCAAACCAGAGTGTGTTTCAGCATCACCTGTGGCACAAATCCACCCAATGCCCTTGGTCTGGCTGCTGAAATGCAAGTTTTCAGATCTTGGTTTTCYTTCTTGGGAGGAAATCTGCTGCCTTGCTCTGCAAGTCTTTCAGGAAGGTTTCTTCTAATAAAAACTTTGGGTTTAGCAGCGCTGGTGTTGGCTTTGACCTTGGGTGCCCTTTTTACTGCTCATCTTTTCCTGTCTTTGATGCTGGAGTGCTGCATATTTGTGGTGATTTCCACAGGCATGTGCTGTGCTCAGACAGACATGGCTGCGCTTCCGGACTGAAAACACCARTGCTCAGCCTCAGTTTGATTAGGGTTGAGTAAAGAGAGATTTTTGTAATGCAGAACCATCAGGCTGGARCTCTTAAATCAGATAATTAATTACAGTGGGAGTGTTGTGAGAGTGCAGAGGTAGGAAGCAGCGCTGGGATGGGATTGATGCAGCTGAGTTAGGAGGGGTCTTGACCACACTTGTGTGATGCTTGATCCTCTAAGCTATGTGAGTTTGTCCCTCTGTCAGCCATGAGAAGGCACAGTCCCTGTTTTAGTTCCTTAAGCCTTTGCTGTCCAGAAACACAAAATCCCATTGCATGCCTGTTCCAGTGGCTTAGCTGCCCTGGCAGAGGCACCCGCCGGCCCCGGGGAGGAAGAAGCYGGCGTGTTCAATGTGTCTGTTTGACTGGGGGGCCATGAAAACACCATGGCAGCTGGGRCAGTGGTCCCCTTCCCCAGAAAGCTTTTCTGTTTCCCTGACATGGAATGCAGGRGATGAGTCAGACTGTGACAAGAGGAGCTGCTCCTTTGTTTTACTGTGGGGCTAGTGCTGAGYGCTCACACACTGCTGGGCTTTGAAGGAATTGGATCAACTCCTTTTTGTTTGGGTCCTTCCATTCTCTTCCTTAACTTCCCTTCCCATCAGTGAATTTTCAGCTCCAGCTCTTCTACTAGGCAATAAGTACTAACCTGCTTTTTCACACCTTCTTACTAAYTGTCACAGTACTTTCCATGCACATGGTTCTGTTTCAGGTATTTGTCCTCTTGAGGTCTGTTTACATTGTTGGTTTTTTTCCTTTGAAAGTCTGAATATCATTGGAAATAGGTACATGGAGATTTATTCTGTGGGGATACAGATGATTTGTCATGACCTCATACCAAAATCAGTGCAGGGAGTGGGATAGGGAACCACAACTCAGGTGCTTAAGGAATATCTGGCAGCTAAGTAGTTACTGGATCTCAAAAACTTTTGGGGGGATTMGAACCCCACATTTTTTTTCTTCCCAAATGCCATAGATATCCATTTCTTATGCTCTRCCATCACCCACATCTCTCCAAAGAAAGAGCGAGTCAGCTGTCCCTGCTCAATGGAGGTATTGAGAGCCTGAGTCCCGGAAGCTGGCGCAGGCTGGGTCAGGAGTGCCTCATTCAGCGGCTGGGAGGCCCCAGGCCATGAGGGGAAGGCAGGATCCCACTGGGCTCTTCTGCCCCTGGGGATGAGCAAAGAGTCATTAGTGCTGCTCGTTATTCACCCTGCAAAATGTGTAACTGCCAGGCTCAGAGCTGAGGCTTTTAATTCAGGCAACAAAGCATTGCCACGTTCCATGGGATTGCTCCCAAATCCGTGTACACGCCTCATCCTTGGAGGCTGAGCAGGGTTAAAAATCATCAGGCGTCAGAAGTGGGTGGAATGCAGTGGCTTCTGGTTTGGGTTGGAAGGGCCCTTAAAGCTCATCCTATGGGCAGGGACACCTTCCACTATCCCAGGCTGCTCCAAGCCCCATCCCATCCTGGCCTTGGACACTTCCAGGGATCCAGGGGCAGCCACAGCTGCTCTGGGCAGCCTAAGCCAGGGCCTGCCCACCCTCACAGGGGACGATTTCTTCCCCATATCCCATCTAACTCTGTCCTCTGGCAGTGTGAAGACATTCCCCCTTGTCCTGGCATTCCAAAGTCTTGTCCAACTCCCACTTGTCCCTTCACCAAAGTTCCTCAGGGCAGGATGTGAGGGCTGTCTTGGGGATTCTCTGCTCCAGAGTGGAGACTGGAGTGAGCTGGGTGGAGCAGGGGTGGTGTTCAACCCAGCCTTGGTTGACACTTGGTTCATGATGGAGGAGGAGAAAGGGCAGGAACTGCTCTGTAAGGGGAACAAACCAAATGCTCTCTCAGCTTGGCTTTCAAACCTTGTTTCTCACTGTTCTTGCTGTGGCCGTTTTGGGAAGTTCTGAAATGCCTTGTTCCTCCTGGTCCATCTCCAGGAGGTTACAGAGGAGACATCCCTGCACTTGCAAAAGAGGTGAAATAGTGTCTGGGGGATGCTGTTGGTCTCTGTGCTTCAGGGGTCAGCTGGGAACAGGGGAGGGACGTGCTCCAGGTGGGACCTTGGCTCCCGTGTGGATCAGCTGGGCTCAGACACATCACAGCTGTTACTCATGGACTGGTTCTGGTGCTCTTTCTGACAAAACAGTTCTGGAGTCAAGTGCTCTTCCACTGATGGCCAGAGCCAAGGGGCTAATGCCACTGAAGGAAAAAAATGCAATCATGATGATTATTATTATKAACTCTTATGGGAGTCCCTGTCCTTCTGCAGCAGGATCATGAGAGACCCAGGAGCTGGGAAAACATGAGAAAGCTGATTGTTCAGTGTTCATTTCAGCAACTCCTTACAARGTAGCAGATCAGGCCAAGTAACATAAGATGAAAATAATCAAAGGGGCAATCAGTTTATCCTTAATAAAATTAATTCCTCACTATTTCARAGGAGCTGCATGGTGAAATTGTAACTTTCTTTGCTTGAGCACTGTTCTGTGCCTCATTGTTTCTTTCTGCCCTTGGCCACTGGCCCCAGCTGTGTGCCTGCCATGYAGTAAATGGCCTCGTGTGGGTGTTCCCATAGCTCAGCTCATCTCAGGTTCCCAACATCACTCARAGGGTCCTGAAAAGTGCTCAGAGTTTTCCACTGAAGAGCCCCTGCTTTCCTGGATGTGTACCAGCATTTCTGTTAAGGAAATGGGAGAGGATGAAGCTGTGGGGTGTGTTTGAGTGGGATGAGGCTTTCCTCAGGTAGAGAGAGGGTTTCTTAATCTTGGAAGCAACAATAACAGTCAAAGCTTCACTACCCCAATCCCTTCAGTTAGGAGGAGTTCCCTAAAGGATTTTTATTTTTCAGGACTCTTTTCTCTGCCWTAACAGGGAATTTATTCTTTAATAAATAGCAGAAGGTAACTCCCTGGTGTCTGTGGGATCATGCATGGCTTGCTTTGGGATTTGCCATGGTACATATCAGCCAGTGTTTRTAGGTGTTGGCTTTTCCTTGGGTGCCATGGCAGCAGCTCACCTCACCTCACCCGAGCTGTGGCAGAGATGTCCTTCAAGCAGTGCCATGTGGGCTTTTCCCCCTGCCCTACAAACCATGATGTGCTTCSCACTGCCACAGGGCTCTGTCACTGCAAGGTACAGATCAAGATTACATTTACCCACCGGGCTGAGCAACTCCTCCTGCTTGGAGAACAGCCCTCTCTGTCCTTTATCTGGGCACAGATCCTCACTTGCCCTCCCTAAAGCTTTTTGATTTCTTGTTTTTACAAAAGGCCTTGTGTCAGGTCACTGTGGTGGTTCAGGAGTGTCTCTGGGCATGTTGGGTGTGAGTCAACCCAAATGGAAGTGTCCACTTCAACAGCCAGAGGAAAAAGCCTTTTTATGTAGCCAGGGCTGGGTACTTCAGGCTATAGCAAGAGTGATTAAATGAATTGGAATTCAAGATGTGGAGCTCCTGCTGGGGATTTCCAGTTGGGTTTCCCCTTGAAGAGTGCGTTGGTTATATCGGAATAGGGGAAAGATTAACAACCCATGGGATGAAAGGGAAAAAGTGTGTTAGGTAAAAGTAAGGATGGCTGATGAAATAGCTGACCTTGCAAAATGCTTTCTCTTGGCTCTGTGCTCTTAAATATGGAGGAACACATTACAGGACATGGATGCAAACACTTGATTGTACTTAAAATACAGAGAGGGAGCATGCTTAATATTCCACTTAACTGGAGAAGCAACTTCTCAAGCAAACTCTGATCCATGACCCTAAGAAACCTCGCRTAAGTCCACAAGTAGTGTGTGTGGTTTATAAAAATTCGGATATTTCCTTAAATAAATCTTGAAATCACACGTGTATTTACTATAAATGATTCTATCATTGTCTGTATTGCAATTAATCCATTTAGTGAATGTGTGTGAGAAGTYGTGAACAGCTCAGCTCAGCACACTTTAATTAATGGGGATGGTCTCTGAAGAGCTCTGTGGGTTAGCTGGGCTTGGATGCTTTGGAATTTTACAGCATCTGTTTTCTCTTTTTCCTGAAAGGAAAACTCAGTTATCTCTGCAGTTTTGCAAACTCCTTGTCTACAGGTCCTTAAAAATTCCTTTTTAAAGTGAACAAACTCAGCCAAAGAGACACCCAAGTGCTTTAGATTAAATGTGAATTTGCGGCTTTGAGGGAGTTAGGTTTTGGGGGCTTTTCTTTATTCTGATAATTTGTTGCTAAAAATGTGATGATTTGGGGAGACTGGAGTATTCAGGGGKGCATGTCTAACTGTGCCCATACTCAGCACCAATTGCAGGAAATGTCAGCTGATGTTACATAACAGGTACAGAACTGCACATCAATCCAAGGATATGGTTAGTGAAACTTCTGCTGGCAGAACTGGGGCAAAACTGCTGCAGGTATTCGTGATTAGCCCCTATTTTATTTTTTTAAAGGAATATTGGGTTTTAATCACAGGTGGAAGAGTTGTAAATCCATCCCTTTTATTTATTATAATACAAATATGCAGACAGGACTTTGTCCAAGCTTGGATGCAAACCTTATAAATGCACTACAGTATTTAAGGAATATACTTCAGCAATGCCTAGAGAAATGCAAAGTTGCTTTACTGGTAGCAGCAGCATAACTGCACTGGAAATGGGGGGGTACTGGGCTGCTGTCTGACCCAGAGAAGCTTTTCCTGCCTTGGAACATCAGGGCTGTGTTTGTGCTGCCCAGGTGAGCGCTGACCTCAGATACTCCTGGCTTACGTTAAAGCCACTCGCTTGCGTAAGTGCTTCTTACACCTCAGTTCTTGTGCCATCAAATGACACTGTTTGCCCAGGAAAATCTCAGTGACCTTGGCATTTGCCRGGAAAATAGAGGAGCATTAGGAGTGAGATGACTCAGGAGAAATGGGAAGGGCAGGATACTTTTCGTCTTGAAGCATTATGGAGGATTAGAGAATGAGAGCTCTTTATGCTGATAGGGATGTGATAACTGTTGTAAAAGCCACATGTGGTGCTTGGGGCATCCAGGAGGATTGTTTTCAGTTAAATCTGCTTAAAAATCTACGTCGCTCTGTATTTTTTGCTGTGCAGCATGGGGATTCTTTAATTGTTCCTGAATTTAAGAGGCTTTAATATCTCCAACAGAATAGGCATAAACCTTCCACCTCCAGCRTGGAGATTTCCAATGATGCTGTAAATACCTGTGTGCCTGACCCCTCTAGTGATGGATATGGTTACTTGCTGCACTGAGGACAAACACCCCAGAATGCTTCCTGGTGATCTTTGTCTCTGTTCCTGTGGCTCTGAGGGAGCTCCTGSTGTGATTGCTCCTGTCCTGGCAGCTTTCCTGATGGCTGCCCCCTGTGTTAGTGCTGCTCCTTGGGATCCCRGGCCTCAGGGCTGGCTCCCACCTCGAGGGGCCCCCTCAGCTAAGGAGGGCATGGGCCCAGGGTCCCAGGTAACACCACCACTTCATCAGTTTAGAGCAGAGTGCAGCCAGTTGCACAAGCTGCTGCTAAATTGCTCTTTCTCAAGCTGTGCCAGAAAACTTCCTGCACTGAAGTAGCACGAGCTGGAAACTCCTTCCTTAATAAGCAGCTTGTCCTCCAATACCAGCATTGCTTCCTCTGAGGACCTTCATATGAAATTACCACAAAAAAGAGGAAGCTGGCTGAGTAGCAGCCACATATATCTGGTATTATGGGACATTTTAAAAACTCTGATCCCTTGGTCGCTTTTATTATATTAGGTAGATTATATATGGACTTATGTTGGACTTGAGCTTGGGAGCAGCCACAGGTTTGGTGGTGTGGATGTTCAGCAGCTTCTGGGCATAATTCTTGTATGGAGGAAGGCTAAATGACAATTATSTCCTGGCTTCCTTGTACAGGGATGAGGGARGGTTTCAGCCTTCTGTCTCAAGTTCCATTAGGCTAAAACCTTCATGMATTTTTGTCMAAGAACTTTATAGTTAAGCACAAGTGGTCACCTCCTYCCTCCYCTCCCTTCTGCTTTGAAGTCTTCAGATGGCTGGAGGGAACTGCCTACATAGAGACAAGTGCCCTGTAGCTCCTTGTGCCAGCTGGGAATGCCCCATATCTTGAATTACAAGACCTTCAAGCATAGATTTCAATGGTAGATTCCTTGATTTAACTTTTTTCCAGTGTTGACTGTTTTTTGCTTGACATGTCCATTGAGAAGATTCCCTGGATGTAAATTAGCACTCAGTGCTCCATTTAGTGTCACTTCCTATAAATACTGTTGCCACAGAGCACTGAGAGAAGGGAGCTGGCATAAATCATGAGCTCCAGGCTGGACCCTGTCTGTGATCTCTCACTCCCTGTTCCCAATGCTGGTGATCTCCTTCCCCACAGTGCTGAATCCCTAAACCACAAAAAGGARCCACTTAAAGCCCCTTGCCTGGCAGATGATGTGGAATTGTAGCCTGACCCCTGCATAAATTTGTCTTCCCTGGGAATTCTCCCTTCCAACCCCCTCCTGTGTTTCAGTCATCACTTGGGTCATCCTGCACTGCTGTTTGGTCAGGGGCTGTGGAGGGACAGATCCCAAATATCCATGGCAGCTTGGCTTGTGACCGGGGCATTCAGCTGATAGTTTTAAACAATACTGGGGCATTTGCAGGGGTGGAGCTGCAGGATTTGGACCCATTCCACAGAAAGGGATGGGGCTGTGCACTGCTGGACACGGCTCCAGGTGGAAGGGTGCCCTTCCCAAAGTGTCTTTCCAGAGRAGGCAAGAGCTGACACGTTCAAAGTGGTATGTAAAACATCTGAAAGCTTCAGTGTGCTAACGAACTAATGGCACTGAAATGAACTGCTCATTAAAGAATTAGAAGACTTCAAATCAGGTGGTAGCATAGAGACCAATCTCAGTGTTGAAGGGAAGCAGTGGGAAATCTGTACTCAGATAAAGTTGCTTTCCCCATGTCCTTAWTTTTTCTTTGGTAAATGCATGACAAATTTTGTGTCCTGTCCTGAGGCCTGAATTGCCTTGAGGCTCAAGTGGTCCTTGTGGTGTCTGTGTTGGTTCTTGCTCATTTGCTCTGCACCACTTCCCTTCACCYAGACAGACCCCATCCCTCAGGAATAAACCACATCCTACCAAGAGTCACCTCCCTGCCATCTCACATGAAGGACTAAAATAATCCTGGAGAATCACAGGGCTCCTTGTGACTCCAGCTGCTGTGAACATGCCCGTTGCTTTACTTCTTTCTCATAGATTCAGAATCTACTTTGGCCCCTCWGGGCAGTCTCCTGGCTCCAACAGGACTGTAGTGGAGGTGTGGAAACACAGGAGAAGAGAAGGGAAGAGYTGGTGTGTAGGAAGAGCCTGGTGTGCAGCCGTAGCCAGTCCCTCCATTGGAATGCAAAGGAGGCAAAGCCACAGAGCAGGACAGGGAGCTCTGCCTGGCTGAGAAAGGCACCAGCCTCTGGTTCACAGTGTGGGTTTGGGGATGTTCTGGGGGTGCTTTCATGGATGTGGTTTCATGTTGGGATTAGAGATGTCCCTCTGAGCTGCAGTGGGAAGGGTGGATCTGCCTTTGCTGACTGGGCTGGCTGCACCCTGGTCTCAGATGTGATGATCATGTGAGCATTTGGTGATTTAAATCAGCTCKCAGAATCCATGGAAAACTTCACCCAGCCAAGGGAAAAAAATAGTTTTCTCTTGAATCACCAGGCTGAGCTGGTTCACCATGGAATCTTGTGATCTTTAGTCCTTTCTGAGGAACTTTCCTTGCTGAGGGAGCTGGGAGAAGCTGTGGGTGCCARTGTTTGGCAGTGAGGTAGGTTCAGGATCCCATGGAAGCTGACCTGTGGCAGCCCAGTGCCTGTAGCAGGGGCAAGGGAAGCACTGTGCCCTCAGGGAACCATGCCTTGGTTTTCTTGCCTTTTCCCAGGGGTACTGGGGCTACCCCATGACCTGGAATTATTCTCCTTTACCCCTCTGATTAACAGTGCTCCAGAAGGTTTCTAAAGAGGTGGAGGGTGCAAGGGGAAGATCAGCTTTTCGACCTACAGCTTGCAGCACCTTRGAAGTCTCTGTTTCTTTCCCTGCCTGGCCACCCAGGCATGGATGGATGGAGGAATTGCAGGATGGAGGACTTGGGCTTTTTCCCAGCTTTTTCTGGTTCTGATCCAGGATTGTCCCTTGTGTTTTGAAAGCATGAGATGTGCAATGTAAGAGCCACGTAAAATAGTAACAGACACTGACTTCAGTCACTTGCACAATAAATTATTATTATTGTTGTTGTTGTTGTTAGAATTAATATTATTTATTACATTCATTKTACTTGAGTAGACAGATGAGAATTTTTGGTGTTGGAAGGGCAGCAGGGTGAGGTGGTGTTTTAGAGATAGGCAGTCTGTTGGCTGACACTAAAAGGGATTTKATTTTTGTCAGGGCCACAAAATAAGTATTTCGGTGGCAGGGGAGCTTCAGAGCTTTGCCTCATTTCAGGGAATAGCAGGGGTGCAATAGTTGCATAAAAATCTTCTAATTAAAAGAAGCAGCTGAGCTATTTAGGTTTGTGAACTGCCACTAAAATACTAATTATTTTGGGATGTGAGAAGGTCTGGAAAAGCTTCTTCATCAGGAAATCATGAAGGTTTCTCCTGCTTAAATGGGTTATATAGAAGCCCAGAGTAGTCTGGGCTGGGAGGGGCCTTAAATCTCATCCAGTGCCACAGACAGGGACACCTTCCACTGTCCCAGGTTGCTCCAAGCCCTGTCTGGAGCAGCCAAGCCAGGAACTGCTGCCCCTCCAGCATTTTCCATAGGAGACCTCCTGCCTTTGTGAGAATGTGCAGATGTTTGGGTTGTCTCAGAGCACAGAAAGTGATTTAGCAGCTGCTGCCAACTATGAGAACAATTTTAGAAGAAATGTCACTGTCTCTGGTCAGCTGAAAGCCTGCTACTCACTCAGTTTGGATGATTTTAACATTTGTGTCTGTATTTGCAGCCTTCAGATTGTTCATTGCTAGTGTGGTCAGGTCTGGTCAGCCCCTGGGGGATGGTGCACAAGGGTGGCTTGATGCCTCTTTTTGTAATTGGGAAAGGCAAAACTAAAAACTGTTTGTTATTACCTTTATCTCACTGAGGTCTTTTTATCCCTTGTGCTTCCAGATGAGTGAGCTGCTGCTCTTGGAGTGGGTTGTGCTCCTAGAAGAGATGCACATGGGCATGGGGAACAGCATCTTCAAAAACCCCCTTGTGGCCTCGAGTCAGAGCATTGCTTGGGTAGATATGTGGTTATGGTACAGCCCAGCACTGCCTCAGCTCCTCCTGAGGGTGTGTACCTGCTCCTCCCTCTCCAGTCCCATCAAACYTCCATCCTCTGATAAATCCTTTCCCTGCTTTATATGCCTGTGAGTCACCTGTAAAGGTGCATTTACACATTGTAGGATCCTTACAAACACACTCTGACTGCTCTGACTCTGTGTTTTGACCRCTTGGTACTTGTTTTAAGAAGTAAAGAAATGATATCTTGGTGTAGACCTTAAAATGACAAACAAAAATCCAGGTTTGCCTTTAATAAATGGATGTAAAAAGCAGCAGCACCAAAATCCTTAATTCCCGTGCCTTGGCTCTCTCCTTGGGCAGRAAGCAAAGAAAAGCTTCATCATTGCTGAGAGCAGCACAGCTCCAGCAGAGATCCATAGTCATTTCATGGAATTTTAGGAGGTCTTTAGCCCTATATCACATAGCATGAGCCCARTGTCCTGGCATTGCCCTGCCTGGGACTTTAGGGCTGTTTTGGGGCCAGGCTGTTCTCAGCTGGCTGGGTGTGTGTGCTGCTGGTGTAACACAGCTCTGCTTCCCATTTATTGGGTGCRTTTTGGAGTTCAGGCCTCATCTGGAATATCTCCATGGTGTGTTGGCCCATCATAGTCCTCTGYAAGTTAGAGACAATTCTCCAGAATTCAGCTGGAGTCTCCAGAGCTCACCTTGTTGAGTCTTTTTCCCCCACCTTAATATTTTGTAAGGCTCTTTGTAAGGTGCCTGTCCTGGGGTTGTGGCTAGAGATCCGTGAGGAATCACTCGGAGCAGCAGGGTCTGTTGGAAGACAAATAGGGCTGCTCCAGGCTCCTGAGCATTGCCTGTTTTCTGCAGCCTAATRGGAGTTTCAATTAACATGGACAAGTACAATCATAAATAACCCTCCTAAAATTAATGGAATTTTAAGGCGTCATTGGCACATTCCCCGTGATGCTGTTGCCTCTCCGTGGCAATGCCATGATTTCCAGCTGAAGGGAGCTGATGAGATGTATTGACTTTTTCATTTCTTAGAAGAGTCCATATATTTTGAGAATAAAATGTGAGTTGAAAGGTATGGAAGTGGCTGGTGTTTTATGGAGGAAAGAGGACAAGTCAGCTGATGAGAAGTTGTCTGTAGCTGGGCAAGAGATGCTCTCCTGGCACGTTGTTCACCTTGTTACCTGAGCTGGCACGAGCACAACCCATGGAGCCTCTGTGGCTTTATTTTGGTAATTACTAATATTTCACAGCTGGGTTGAAACTTGGATTTAACCTTATTCAGGCTGTGCTGTGAACACTTCTGGGAGYGTTGAAAATACACCTCAAAGTTCAGAGTTACAGAAATATTCCATGTGTCACCTCCAGACCGGTCCCGCACCCACCTCAGGGAGAATCCCAGCAGGATTAGCAGGGTTTAGACACAATTTCTTCCACCCCAAACAACCTCTCCAGGTCTCAGCTGAAAACAGCCACTTTGCCCCCATGCTGAGGTTGCAGTGGAGGGAGACAGAGATGAACTAACAAAATCAGGTTGCCCTTAGAAACACGTTTGTATGGGGCAGAAGAATTGATTGGGGTTTGTGCCCTTGGCTCGCGGGTGGGTGTTGCCWGTCCCCGGGGTGAGGCGAGGTCTGGGCTGATTTAGTGCGGGTGAGCTGTCTCACTGCTGGGTAATTTAGAGATGCAAAACTGAGCCTGGAAGTAATGAGCTCTGGCTAATTAGGTGCTTGTCTGCAGGTGGAACTATTGCAGCTGGTGCTCCCAATATTGCTGGTTTGTGTTTGAAAGCATCATGGAATCAGTGGGATGCTGGAAATACAGATAATTTGCAACAAAGGGATTTTTTTTTTCTGTTACCTTCCCCCTAGCCTCCAGCTTTCCTTTGGCATTCCCATTTGGCTTGACTGTGAGATTATCACATGTGGACCAAAGATGGAAGGGAAGGGATGAGGGGAAAGGGGTTTTTTATGCAGGACAAAGGGGAATGGCTTCCCACTGCCGGGGGGCAGGGATAGATGGGATACTGGGCAGAAACTCTTCCTTGGGAGGGTGGGCAGGCCCTGGCACAGGGTGCCCAGAACAGCTGKGGCTGCTTCATCTCTGGAAGTGTCCAAGGCCAGGCTGAATGGGGCTTGGAAGTGACCTGGGATAGTGGGAGGTGTCCGTGCCCGTGGCAGGGGTGGGACTGGATGAGCTGTGAGGACCCTCAGAACCGAAACCAGTCTGGGATCCTGGGCTATTTTGTGGAATGGACATTTAAAGGGATGTAAGCTGGAGGATTTGGAGACGTGCTTGGATACAAACAGGACGTGCACTGTGGCTGTGGCTGCTGCAGTGGCTGCTCAGACAGAAGGGCTGGGGATGTGCCAGGTGGGCTCTGCCTGACCTGGGCTGCGCAGTCGGACCTGGTGGGACTCCCAGAGGGAGGGGAGCAGGACTCTGAGCAGCAGCAGGATGCTGGGGGCAGGAGAGGGACAGCACGCTGTTCAGTCAGCTTTTCAAGGTCACATTTTCCTTTCAAGCTGCAGTTTTCAGCCCTGGAAAGCTTTTCCAGCAGGCTTTGAGGTTCATGGGGATTTGTGTGCCCCTTCTCTTTGGAAAGCTGTCCTGTTCCATTCAGCTCCGTGCATTGTGTGGCAGACAGCAGGGAAAGGCAGTGTTTGGGATTATTTGGAAGCTGATGCTGAGATTAGTAATACATAATTAGGTAAAAAGCTCAAGATGTATTTTGAGGCAAGTTTTGTTATGARGAGAGTGTTCATTTAGAGCATGGAATTAGCTGGGATAAGCAGGGAAAGCCTCACTGTAACATTTGGATCCAGACAGAGCTTGGGGAGGATGATTTAATGAGGAGCACTTAATGCAGAGGGATGGACAGGATGATAACTTCCAGTTATCATCTCAGAGTTCAGTTGGGGAGCAAGGAACGAGTCCTGCAGTCAGGGATTTTGAATGGGGCAATAAAGGAGTGGTGAAACATCAACAATATTTATGTAAGTGCATCTCTGGTACAAAAAGAGAAGATAAATACCTTATTTAAGGTTTTGTTCCAAGTATAAAATAGCCCATAAACAGGAATTTAAAGAGAGTTCAGTGATGCAGTTTAATACACAAAACACATGCAGGATTAAAGAGGTTGTTTGTACAAACACTTCATTGATCCACTTAAAATTTATGTGTCTGATAAATGGCAGTTGGGCTGTGAACATTGACTACACATGTGGCACCAAGGAGCTTTATACTGGGCCATAAAATGTTGAAACAAGCTTAATAATGGCTTTTGCCATCAGATCCTTCTGGGGATAAGTTGTTCTAGAAAGTGGCAGACCCTGAAGGTTTGAGTCTCTTGACAGGGATGATGTACTGCTCTATTAAAAATCTTGGTACTTTTAAACCATGAACCCCATTTTTGCAAACACTTTTTATTGCATTCCTTTGTTTTTAAAACATTTGACTTGCCAGAAATAGTCCTTAGATCAGAATTAATTATTGGTGTAAAGCTGCCATTGGCTTTTAAGGAATTCCTCACCTGCAGCTCTTAGCTGTGACCATATTCCTGAGTGCTCGTGCCAGCAAAAAGTTGTATTTGTTTTTCCCTGGTATAGTAACAAGAAACACC
This sequence comes from Cardinalis cardinalis, assembly GCA_014549065.1. Lineage (NCBI taxonomy): Eukaryota > Metazoa > Chordata > Aves > Passeriformes > Cardinalidae > Cardinalis > Cardinalis cardinalis. The sequence continues at coordinate 154,119 of JACDOX010000477.1, forward strand.
AAACACTGAAACACCAGTGCCCCACCRGAGCTTGACCTGTGGTATAGTCAGGGCTCAGAATTGTGCTTTGTTTTGACATCCCATCACATTGTGCAAGAGCAGTTGCATCCAGCTGAGAAAACGGAAATAAAAGCACTCTTCTCATGCAGAGGCCACCTCATTCCTTAAGACTCACCCAAAAGGCCTGATCCCCTTGTTGGGAATCCTCTAGCARAAAAACCCTGAACAGACAAAAAACCCCACCCAAACACATCCTAAAATAAAATGTGATCTCTGCAAGGAAGGGAGATGGGATATATTGTTGGATGGAAGCAGGGAATGGTTAGGGAGGGTCAGCATTTTATTAGGTGGGGTCTTCAAATGTTTTCCAAAGTCCTTGAGTTATGTTGGTCTTGATTTTTGTAATATTAATTATCTCTCATCTGTTACGAGCAAGAGCAGCTCAGCTGTGAAGGGTCAGGGTGCTGGAGTCCTGTAAGAGCTGAAAACGTGGAGGTGACAGGGAACGRGGGAAATCAGCATGGGCCTCTGTAATAAGGGGCTGGATTCTGCAGATACACAGGAGGATTGAATTATGGTCACCCAGGCAACATCAATCCTGCCTTTCCCTAAGTTTGGAGTTACTTGCTTTGTAACCTGAATTTTATTTTTCCTTGGAAGAAGTCAGTTTGGTTGTCACATTTCAGCATGGAGAGATGATGACACTGTTTTGATGTTATATATTTTAATTTTTCCCAGGTAATGTGTCATTTGGTGGAGTTTGCTTTGGGATTTTGTTGTTGTTTTGTCTTCTAAAGGMTGTAGTTTGCTTTGCCAGCATTCCTTTCTCGGGCTTCTGAAACGTGATCTGTCAAAAGAGGGATTGATTTTGAAGAGAAAATTGATTGCTGAAGTAGTTGCTAAGTAAAGGAGTTTGTGGTGCTACATTTGGGAGTAGCAAGATGAAAGCTGAGGGAAAACAAGCTGCAAAATTTCCTGCTGAGGAGTTTGTGCTGAGATTTAATTCTTCTGATAGGGAGCACTGATGCTTTTCTAAGCTCCTCATTCATTGCCGTGCGGCTTTCCAAACCGCTCTGTGCTGTGGGGGAGTTCATCTTTCTCCTTTACCCTTTCCTTTGCAAGCTTGGCTTGAKTATTATCCCCTATCAACTTGCTAAGAGGAGCATGAGCTGCCTCCCATCCCTGTTCCTCGTGGCACAGCCCGGAGGTCGGGGAAGCAGCGATGGCAGCGGGGCTGCAGCGCTCGGGTACCGAACCCACGGAGCTCCTCCCGCGCTGCCGCTTTAAGAGCTCGGGTGGGGATGGGCAGGGAGAGCTCCGGAGCCAGCCCGGCGTGGCACGGGTGGGATGTGGCTGTGAGGGGATGATGAGGCTGTGAGGGGATGATGAGGCTGTGAGGGGATGATGAGGCTGTGAGGGGATGTGGCTGTGAGGAGATGCCATGGGCTTTGCTGATGGATGCAGGGAGAGGACGCAGCGCTGAGCCGGCTCACGGCCAGAGCTCTTCAGGATCTCACTGACAGAGCTCTCTGG
>JACDOX010000477.1:155968-183589 GCA_014549065.1 Cardinalis cardinalis
GGATCTCCCTGACAGCACTCTCTGGGATCTCATTGATAGAGCTCTCTCCAGGATCTCGTTGCCAGGGCTCTCTGGGATCTCCCTGCCAGAGCTCCCTGGATCTCCCTGCCAGAGCTCTCCAGGATCTCACTGACAGGATTCTCTGGGATCTCCCTGCCAGAGCTCTCCAGGATCTCNGGATCTCCCTGCCAGAGCTCTCCAGGATCTCACTGACAGGATTCTCTGGGATCTCCCTGCCAGAGCTCTCCAGGATCTCCCTGACAGAACTCTCTGGTATCTTCCTGCCTGAGCTCTCTGGGATCTTTCTGACAGAACTCTCTGGTATCTCCCTGCCTGAGCTCTCTGGGATCTTTCTGACAGAACTCTCTGGTATCTCCCTGCCTGAGCTCTCTGGGATCTCCCTGCTGGAGCTCCCTTCCAGGTAGGACTGAGCGTGCCGTACAAAAGGCTTGGCCCTGCCAAGTGGAGGATGGTGGAGCTGGAATGGATGGGGTGATGCCAGGGTGGTTCCAGCTGCTGTGACTGGCAGAGCTTTTCCCTTTGAACCTTTTCAGAGCCTTGTGTTGCCCAGCCAGTTCAATGAAGTGTTGCTGCTGTTGGGATGTTCACCTCCTGCATTTTAATTGTATGGTGAATAGAGAAGAGGCTGCAGAGGAGAAACAYGCTCCTGGAAAGCTCCCTGCTGTCACATCCATGCATGCTTGGGTTTTATAGATTCCTTGCTCCAAAAAGCTGAAAGAAATGCTCAGATTCTTTGTGGTTTCTTGCCCTTCTGTAATCTTGCTTGACAGTTTTTCCTTGGGATTTTTAATGCACAGTTTCAGTACAAGTGGGGATATGTGTAGGGATTACATAACCCTGGGGAAGTCAGTGGGAGACTGGCTCCATTTCTGGGCAGGGATGAAAATCAGGAGTTCTGGAATGGTTTTGTGTAAGGTGTTTCCATAGGTGCCTGTGAGKACCGTGGGTGTTTCTATTCCTGGGAAGAGGTGCTTCCTCAGAGCTGTGAGCTGGAAGGGGAGGGGAGGTCAGTGGTGCTTGGGGTAAAATGGTTGCTAGTTGCTGAAATGAGCTTAGGTGAAAAGCACCATTCGAGGGAAAATGAATCCATTTTGGGAGAAAATGGAATAATGTTCTCTCTGTCTTCCTGCAATCTCGGTGGAGCAGAGAAAGCTGTACAAATTCCTGCTGGAAGGGCTGGGTTTGGTGTGTGTTTCCAGGTCTGTAACAGCACTCAGAAATCTCACAGAATGACAGTTCTGTAGTATGATTGGAACAAGCAGAGAAATGTGATAGAAGGAGGAGATTTCTGCAAGGAATTCCTGCTGACTGTCGTTTCACTCAGCATTTGGCCGTGTCACTGATTGCTCCAGCAGCTCCAGGCTGGATTTTTTTTCCTTAATCACTTTACAGAGAAGTCACATATTCCCCTCTCCTCAGAGTGTGGCCGTGGCTGTCTAATTAACAGAGATCCTCCTCTTTTTAGGGAGAGTTTTGGTTTCCAGAAAAATTCTGTGTGGTTTCCAGCCAGCATTCCTTCTCCCACTGGGTCTGTAATAGCTCCTGAAATTCCCCAGCTTGTAATCACTGCTGCAGCCAGATGGGGACTAGGTGGAACACCCATTGCATCTGTGCCTGCATTTATGAATCTGCMAGAAGTATCTCACTTAGGTGAGATTTTAGATATATATTTCATGAGTTAATGAGCCCTGCACAGCGATGAGGAGGATCCAGCACTGGTACTGGCAGGGTTGCCATCCCTCTCCCAGATCCTGGAGTGATGCTGATGGAGCAGGGAGAGCTCTGAGGAGTCGTTCAGCCTGACACCAGTAGAGCAGAGGCTGCAGTTCCACTTTACCAGCTGATGGTGCTTTAAGAGGTTCTTCCTGGATTTGACAGGGTCTCCTTGCTCCTGCTTTTCTGCTTCATTGCTCTCCTCGTCTCTCCTCCCTGTGGAAGGGGTTGTGAAAACTCTGCGAGGTTTGGATTTTCTTTGCTTTTCCYCCACTCCCTCTCCCTTCCCACCCTCCTGGATGATTTTGGAGCATAGTTGCCCAAATCAGTGATGTGGGTGGCAGGATATRGRGGAGGAGGARGGGGAGGAAGAGGGAGGGCACAGGATGCTCCTGAATTGGATCTCAGCACAGCAGGGTAGTAACACAGAAGAGCTGCCTGAATTACTCAGGGCTGTTCCTGGTGCTCCTGGCTGTGGTGAAYCCAGCACTGCAGTGGGGCTGGGCTGGCTGGACTCCCCCTCCTGAACTCACCTGGCTGTGCTGGGGCAGCCTGAGGGCAGCAATCCCAAGGCTTGTGCTGCATTTTGGGATGTGCAGCCCCAGTGGCATCAAAAATCTGTGTGTGAGAGCAGATGAGTGAGTGCCCTGGGGGTGCTGTGGGTGTGGGTGTGCATGTGCATGTGGATGGAATGATGCTGCTGGATGAGGTTCTGCTTCCCACCTGCCTGCCCTGACCCGTTCACCTCCCTTGGTGGAGTATCCACGCTGTCCCTTAACCCTTTCCTGGAAGAGCCTCATCAGCACAAATCATGATGAACTTTGCTGTCACCCTGGCTTGCTTCTCCCCCAGTAACAGCAGCTGTGACCCCAGGACAGGCTCCTTTGGCAGGTGGAGGGAGAGGGAAGGTGATTTCCACTGGGGAGCAGGAACAAGCTCCAAGAGTCTTGGTGGGAACCAGGAGCCTTTCCACTTGTCCAGCTCCTTTCAGGAAAGCTGGAATCTCTCCACTTGCCCAGCTCCTCTCAGGGAAGCAGGAGCCTTTCCACTTGCCCAACTTCTTGCAGAGAGTCAGTCTGTGGATGCCACAAGTTAGATGCTGGAAATCATCACTTTCTCCAACCATTATTTCATTAAGGCTTACTGGAATTGGAGGCATTTTGTTCCTATCAGTCTTGTGTCCAGGTCAAATCCTTTTGCAAAAAGGGCTTAAAAGGTTTCTTCTGATCTGATGAGACTCATCCCTTCCTAGGAGAGATCTTAAACAGTGACTCCAAACTCTGCAAATCCATCTAAACTGCTCCTTCCTTCAGGCAGCTCTTCCTGGGTGCAAAAAGAGCRGTTGCTCTGCTCAAAGGAGATTATTTTCTCCTGACTTATATAAGTTCTAAAATAAGAAAATAAATCCCAACCTTGTCAGGGATGAAACCGTTTTCCAAACTCAGGAATGATCCCTTTTGAAGCAGAGATTGCTTCAATGAATTGTCAGGAGTGCCTGGGGAAGGGAAATCTCAGCTGTGACACAAGGGGGGCAGCTCCATCCCGGGCCTTGGGCTGTCATCCCTGTCATAGGGATGTTCTGGGGGAGAGGGAGTGGTGCTACAGCAGGAAATGTGAGTTTTCATTCCATCTTCCAGTGTGTTTTAATCCTTCTGTCCCAGATTTTGGCTATTTTGTTGTTATTTTCCAAAACTTGGGGGTGAATCCAAGATCCTTGCCATGAAGGCTGGGAGTGACTCTGTTGAAGTTTGTGACAAATCTTACTGTTGTTTGGCTGAGTCAGGGTTTTAAATCCCATTTGGTTGTTAAAAACCTCTCTGTTTATCAAATGACACCACTTGGGCCTGAGCTGGCAGATGAGCTAAGTGCAGATGGGCTTTAGACCCTGCTAATGAATTCTTGCCATCGTTWAAAAAAGGCAAAAAGAGATGTAGGGTGAATGAGCACCAGCCTGGGCAGCAGAGGGACCGGATCCTGTTGCTGCTTCTCCTGCCCTGGAGGTGGCCCTGGGCTGTCCCCTGTCACTGCCACGGTGACAGCCCAGGGTGAAGGTCAGGGCTGGGCTCTTCCCAGCATAATCCCATCAAGCAGCTTTTTGTGTTTGGTGCTCAAACATTGAATCTATAACAAAACTGAGAAGTTTTAGAGCGACTTCTGAGCCTGTTTGGTGAGGAGGAGCTTTCTAGTGATGAGTTCAGAGCCAGAGCAGAGCAAGGCTGTAAATTTAACTCTCTGTGTGTGTGTCTGGTGCTGTAAATTTGCCTCAGTGCAGGTTGTGTCTGAACAGTCCTTACTTCAGCCTTAACATTTGGTCCATTTTAAGGGGAATAGTTGGGATTGTGGAGCTTGGGGTGGCTGTTGAGTTGTGTCAGCACCGGCAGGGTCTGTCCTGTCACTGTGGTGCTGGTCCCTGCAAAGCTTTGGGCAACAGCTTTAATCTGGGGATCAAACTTGGGGTGCAAAGAGTCTCTTGAAATCTTGACTCAAACTCAGAATTTAACTTAGCATTGTGTTTTTCCATATTAGAAGAAATCTAAGAAGTGTTTTAATGACTCTGTTTTCTTTTTAAGTATGTTAACATGTGAGATCTGTGTCCTTCCATATGTACAAGAGCCTCAGTCAATCCAGCTGTTCTCATTTCCCATGAMATTTTAGAGTGTAAAATATAAACAGCAAAAAGGTGAAGTCGATTATGGCATTTAGACAAACTTTTCAGCAAGTGCCTTTTCCGTGACAGTGGGCATTGGGGATTGTCTGGATCTGTGTGAGGCCACAAGGTGTTACCCAAGTCAGGCTTTTTTATTCTTTTGGATCCCTGCATCCCTGTTTTATTCCACAAATGAACCAGATTCTGTTGTGGGGCGTTTTTGTCCATARGTATTTTCCTTTTTTTTCCCCCATTAGATTTCCACAATGCCTTTACAATTAAGAAAACTCTTGCAATTTGCCTTTAAGTCACCCTGCAGCAGCTCCTGGAAACGTCCCATCCCTCTGCCAGCACTTTCTTTTGGTGGGCGGATGAGGAAAGGAGTCACTGGGTGAAGAGAGGCAAACAAGGGAACAATTCCAGCAGGATTGCTGCGTGCTCGGCAGAACAGGGGCTGCCATTGTCCACAGTGCCCTGCTGATCTGCAGGGTTTGCCTCTGAATGCTGAGGGCTTGTGCCTCCGGGGCTTTTTCCCTTTCAAACAGAAGCAGAGCTGGGGGAGGACGCTCCGGACAGGCCCAAGGTTTTGTGGATTATTGGAGTTTGTGTTGGTTCCCTCGTTCCCAGGGTGGGACGGCTGCCTCTGGAGCCCGGGAGATCCCGAGGGACTGGAGCTGCCAGGCTGTGCCTCCMGGGTGGGGTGTCCCTGGCATGGTCCCCTGCCTTCCACGCTGCTTTCCTTGACTGGCTGTGTTGCAGAATCCCCCGAGGTCCTGTCCAGCAGCCCCTGGAGGATCGGATCTTCACTCCGACCGTCTCGGCTGTGTACAGCACTGTGAGTACCCACGGGGCTGGKGCGGGGTGGGCTCGGGGCTGGGCACAAGCCCAGGGCAGCCAGAAGCCAGCCCTCAGAGAAAATACAGCTTCCTTTGCCCCTGAAATAAATGGTGCTCAAAAAGACTCTTTTGGTGGCATGTGAGTAGGAAAAGAAGGGGGRACCCTGGGGCTCTCCACAGCTCCCTGACAGGAGAGTGCAGCCAGGGGGAAGTCGGGCTCTGATCCCMGGGAACAGGGACAGGACAAGGGGACACAGCCTCAACTTGTGCCATGGGAACCTCTCACACTGGATGTTGGGAAAATCTCTTGGCTGAAAGCGTGGTCAGACATTGGCACAGGCTGCCCAGGGCAGTGGTGGAGTCACATCCCTTGAAGTGTTCAAAAGATGGGTGGATGTGGCRCCTGGGGACAGGGGTTRGGTGGGCATGTTGAGTTTGATCTTGGGGGTCTTTTCCAACCTTAATAATTCTAYGATGTTATGAATAACCTTTTTAGTTGCATAGGAGCAAGAAGGAGAGAAATCTTTGAAAGACCTGTGGGTCCATTGCTATTTTTAAATGTCTAGTTATATTCAGCWTATTGGAGAGTGGGTTTTCCCACTCTCCCAGTAGGAGAGTGTCACTGGAATGACAGTGTTTTGGCCATATTTTCACTTGGGTGACTCCATCTCTTTCCTTTCCCATGCATCTCACAGACTGAATTTTTTGTGTACCAGTGGCTTCACATTTCTAACACCTTCTTATAAGAAAAATAATCAAGAAAGATTTGTTTTCACGTGAAAAATTCCATTGCACAGAGGAAGAAATATTTTGATAGTAAATAGAATATTTGGGATAGGTGCCTTTGGCTCGCTGTCCTAAATGATTGCTAATGTATAATATTGATTATTGTAGAAATTTAGCTTAGAAACAACGATGTTTATTTGTGAACATGATAGTCTTTTCCTTTTATCTATTTCTTTTTTTTTCCAATGGCAATAGCTGGAAGCCCAGGGTTATTTATAAGCTTTGCTAAATCAGCACAGCCCTGGGAAAGTCATATTTTGCTTTTCTGGTTGGGATAGTGCAAATATTTTTAATGCCAAAAAACCCTGCTTTTAAGCTGCTCTTTTAATTATTTGGAAAACAGGAAGAAAAGCTGTAGATGGGATAAATTCACTACGTTTTATGCAGAAACATAAGCTGCTTATAGAAAAACATAAGCTGCTGTGCAAGGTTTTCTCCTTCTCTGTTTGCAGGAGTGGCTGGGGATGGGGTTCTTGGCCCTGGCTCCCTGGGGGCACCTGGGGCTGGAGCATCTCTTGCCCAGAGCAGCTGGGGCTGCCCCTGGATCCCTGGGAGAGCCCAGGGCCAGGCTGGGCAGGGTTTGGAGCAGCCTGGGACAGTGGAAGGTGTCCCTGCCATGGCAGGGGTGGAACAGGRTGAGGAGGATTCAAGTCCCTCCCAACCCATTCCATKATGGTTCAATGATAATGATGATATTTAGCCTTTCCCTTTTTTGGGGTCTAGAGGAGTTTTGTGATGCCTCCTCTGCTGGGKCTGTTGGGGATGCAAAGCTGGGCTCTGGGCAGGATTAAAGGTAAAAGTGCTGCCARGTGCCTGCTGGTCCTGGAAATGCAGCAGCTCAGGGGGCTGTAGGGGCAGAAGGACTCAGAGATGGCCATGGGGGGACTCGTGGCCATGGATTCCCATCCAGGGGAGTTGCAGTGGGTGGGGCACAGCTGGCAAGGGTTGGAGGTTCTGAGGTTTGAGGTGTTGGCAGCAGTGAATCCACAAACCCCAGCTGCAGGCTTTGGGCAGCCTCTGTTCCAGTACCTGATACAGAAATGTTTGTGTGCAGAAAAGCAAAACCAGAGGAACAAATTCTGAAGAAATCCTTCCCTGGCAGGGTGGGCAGGCCCTGGCACAGGGTGCCCACAGCAGCTGGGGCTGCCCCTGGATCCCTGGCAGTGCCCARGGCCAGGCTGGACAGGGCTTGGAGCMSCCTGGGACAGTGGAAGGTGTCCCTGGCCATGGAACAAGATGAACTTTAAAGTCCCTTCCAGCCCAAACCATTCTGTGAACATAAATGTACAAACACTTCTAATAAATAATTCAGTTTGTATTATCTTTTATATACCCCATACAACACTTAAAAAACACTTTAAAAATATCTGAAGTCCTTTAAAGAAGGTTATTTTTTTCATTTCTTTCCTCCCAAGATATAATGCAGATGCCTGTGGGGAAAATATGACTGTAAAAATTTAAATTAATGTAAAATAGAAAAGTAACTGTGAAGAATGACCTAAAATAGCTTTTCAGTGTGGAAAAATATCACTCCTTGCTATGTTACAGGAATAGAAGACAGGGCTGGAAATATCTCAGTTCCAGGATCTGAGAATGCAAAAGTTTGAGAGAAAATTTCATGTTTTGGGGAAAGGAGAGAAATTTCTCGGCTGGGTTCTTTTCAGGCTTCCATTTGAAGCCCCAGGCAGATTTCAGATTCAGAGGGAGTCAGGGAAAAATGAATTGGGATGGAAAAAGCACATGATGGGAGTGCCTTGACAAATTCATTCATGAAAGGTCTCAGTGGTTTGTTACACAAGGAGCAGCACCATGTGTTTGAGGCCTGGGTTTGCATTAAACAGACATTTTGAAGAGCACTGTGAGATCACAGAATCCTGAAGGTTGGAAAAGGCCTCCARGACCTTCAAGTCCAACCTTCAAGTGCATCCTCAGTACCCAGGGGCTGCTTTTTCCCAGCAGCGTTTTGTTTGCTTGCACATCCTCTGTGGGATTCCACGTGGATTATGGATCATCACTCCCAGAGATGTGTTTTTCCAGAGCATGGCTGGTGTGGGAAGAGTTCTGGGGTCCAGAAGCACCATGTGGTGACTCTGAGCTGCCCCCGTGTTGTCCCCGTACATCGTGCATGGGGTGGGAGCAGAAATCACTTGAGATATGGGCAACCCACAGATGAACCCCCAATTTTTAGTTAAAGAGAAAAAATAATTCARTTATCCTTTCAGTGCCTTTCCACATGCATTATCAGGACCTTGGTGGCACATTCCAGAGCTCTTTTCTTCCCCCACAGCTACAAAAATGGGAATGGAAAATCACGTGGCTTCCACTAAGACCCCAATAATAAAACTAAATCTGAGGAACAAATTTTCCTGTAGGACAGAGGTAGGAGGTGAGGAAGAAGTCAAGTGGGATGAAGCTTGTCTSAGAACTTGGAGATGCTCAAAATTCACAACAAGGCTTTGGTAGAACCTCTTTATCAAGGAAATCATACTGGTATTGAAACCAAACCCACCTGAATTCATCATAAGTCACCTTTATTTATTTATTGTGACATGTTATACTGAATGGGTTGTTGGTTTGGGTTTTTTAATAAATAATTCCAGCAGTAAAATTATATGAAAGCAAACCACAATTGGAAATAAGTATTTCCATGAACTAACCTTGTAATAATTTTCCCTCATCAATAATGGAGAATGCTCTATTGCAGAGCTACTTTTGGACATAAAGGTTTGGGGGTTGTCCTGTAAACTGCTTCTTGCCTGCTGTTTCCAAATCCCCTACACTGCAAGAAATGAGGGTGGTTACTTGTGTGGCCTCTGAAGGATCCAAAACCTGCAGAGTTTAGAAGGGGTAAAAGAATGAAATTCTGTTTTTGTTGTGAATTATTTCAAGGAAATATATTCAAGGGAGTTTTTTGAAACGATGTAGACCTCTAACAGGAAGGGAACTGCACAAAAGGTGAGTGTAAATSCCACCAGGCACCCCTGTCCTGTGCCCAGGGGAATGGGGCTGAATCTGTGGAAAATGGGATTAAAGAGCAGAAGCAGACATTCAGCACGAGGCACAGCTCTGGAATTGGATAAGAAGAATAATGGTGCTTATGGACATCCTGTCTTTGCACAATAACTGGTTTTGGCAGGTTATGGTGGAGGTTTGTGACTGCTTTAGTAGCATGTTGTGATTGGAAGTGCTGAAGCTTGGACCAAAACTACTCTGGGATAAACTCTTGTGAGCTGAGGCCCTGAACAGCCTGCTCCAGTGGAAGGTGCTCCTGCCCATGGAATGGGRTGGGTTAAAGGTCCCTTCCAGCCCAAACCATTCTGTGCTTCTGTGAATGACTTGTGGGTGAGAACTGACTGGGAGTGAGTGTTAACAACACGAGGTGTGTTGGTGTGSGGAGAAGTTACCTGGTCAGGTGCAGCCTGGAGCAGGGTCCAACACTCATTGAAGTTACTCATTAGTTGCTGTCCTCATGTGCCTTTGGAGCAGGTACCACATCCTGTCTGGGTGCCCAGCTCACTCCAGCTGGGGGCAAAGAAGGCAGTGGGGCAGTGAGGTGCTGAAGAGCCCCCTTGTCCCAGATTTTCAAGGACTAAGGGTTGACCCTCATTGGCTCTTGGGGTTTTTGGTTGTTTTCTGTCCTGGGGTGCCCCTTGGTCCCTCCTGAGTGTTTCACACCCAGCAGAGGTTCCATGATTCGTGTCCTTTGAAGGGATCTTCCTGCAGTGAAGAGAATCCTGTAGAAAAGGGATTAGGGGGGATTAGCTGCTSCAGCCTCCCTGTGCTCAAAGGAGGGATCTGGGTCAGGAGGCCGAGGCTGTGGGATGTGCAGGAGGGAGGCTCAGTGCCTCATCCTGCTCCTGCCTAGAATCATGGAATGGTTTGGGTTGGAAGGGTCCTTAAAGCCCATCCAGAGCCACACCTGCCATGGGCAGGGACACCTTCCATTACCCCAGGGTGCTCCTAGCCCTGTCCAGGCTGGCCTTGGGCACGTCACAGATGGGGCAGCCACAGGGAAACCCGGGTAAAGAATAATCCCAAACTTGTGTCAGATGCTAAACCCAAAAGGTGTAAAAAATCTCAGAAAGAAAAGAAGAATTCCAGACTGAGTTTTTATTTTGTATTTCATTACCTTTTGCCTTTAAAATACAGGACTAAGGCTTCTGGAAAACTAAAATTAGCTCTTGCTACTCAGGGAAAATAGAAGGTGRTGCCCTAGTAAATTAATATGTAATTTTGTACATCCATTTTTAGGAGAACAATTTAACCTATAGATTTCAGGAGGATATTTGCTTTCATTGTCATCTCAGACCATTTAAGAAACAGCAAACCATACCCTGGGCTCAATGGGGGCAGGTACCCCAGGAGTGRTGAGCTTAGACAGTCTCTGCCTTTTACCTTTGTTAAAAGTTACTGGAAAAAAACCCACAAAATTCAGCAAGTTTGTCTTCCTTTACWACCTGTTTACATTAAAATCAGCGTCTTATAATTCAGTTTATTTGTAAATAATTTGTTGYAGGAAGGGGAAGGTGTGGAAACACTAAGTTGCTGTTGCTGCTGAGAAAGGCTCTCTGTGCTTCTCCTTCTTCTGGAGCAAACACCAGTCCTTGGTTTGGGTGCACTGAGCTAGACTTGGCTAAACTTAGGGGTCCTGGAAAATCTGTGGTGGGCTCCTACAGGATACACTCCAAGTGAGCTGTTGCCAAACTGTCAAACTGGTACAATTTTATAATTGTTCTGCTGCCTTCATTAGGCTTTCAAGCCAATTTTAGAAGGCCCAGACCTGTGTCTGTCATGTTTCTGCTGCACTGCACGAGGGTATCTCATGGASTCATTCAAGCAGCTGCAGTTTTTCTCTCAGTTCAGCTTCCAGATTTCAGATCCAATCATGAGAGCATTTCTTGATGTCTTTCAGTAACTTCCAGCTTAGTTTATTTTCCCCAAGGCAGCGCTGGAGTCACCACCTCTGGAATTGTTCAGGTGTGGGGAAGTGGCACTTGGGAACGTGGTTTAGGGGTGGACCTGGCAGTGCTGGGTTTATGGTTGAACTAGATGATATTGGAGGGCTTTCCAACCTTGGTGATTCTGGGATTCTATTCCACAATTCTATTTGCATGTTGTAATTTCTGAGCAGGAGGAGGAGGACTGCTGGATSCTCACAGTGACCTGGGGTATTGGTAGTACCTCTGTCCCCATTGTCAAAGCCCTGTGTGGGCTTGGCTGCTGTTGGATCAGAAGATTTTGGTTGGTTCCAGCCTTAGCTGGAGCAGTGTTTGCACTGCTGAGAGCAGGGAGGTGAAAACTGGCAGAAAGCTGTCACAAAATAACCTCTGTTTTCCCCCAGGATGTGCCATTGGAGGAGAGTGGTGAGGAGCAGGGGCACAGCCTGCCACTGGGGCTGTTGCTAGGAATTATTTCCTTGTGCTTTGGGTTGCCTGTGCTTCCCCCACCTCCTGGCTGCATTATTTGATATCCATCACRGCCCAGAGTCACTCCCAAGCACCGAGTGCTGCATGAGTGACACGACAGCTCTCTCAGGGTTGACACAGGAGTCATGGGACAGACTTTCATTTTCTCTGGGATGGGCTGTGGAAAGTTTTATGGAGCTCTSTGTGAGGCTGGCTCTGATCCAGCCGAGGCTGCGTGCGCACACCTGCCAAGAGAGATCAGCCCGAAAAAGAGATGATTCATCCCTGGCAAAGGGAGGGATCCAGTTGGGGACACAGGATGAGGTTCTGTGCCTGACCCACCCTTTCCTCTGATGAGCACTCAGGGGCTGTAAATCGTCCCTCAGTGAAGGCTCCTGGCCCGTTCCCAAGCCCTGGAGCTGTTGCATGCTGTGATTTCCTGGGATTTCGGGGCTGGCGCAGCTGCTGTGGTGGTTTAGGAGCTGGAACGACAGGCGTGGACACTCTGGGTGCAATAAAGTGACTTGGAAAAAGCACTTGAGTGGTGAACTCTGTGACTTCTGCTCTCTTGGAGCTTGGAGCTAATACTCCATTAAAAGAGCCAGGAATTTCCTTCTGCCTTCTTTACCCTGCTGGGGACATTTATGCACACATTGGCCTGTGCAGTGCCAGTGACCTGTGTGGGCTTCAGGTGCCTTCAGCTCAGGCTGGGGAATGTTAGATGGGCTACTGGGATAAATCCTCCCCTGTGAAGTGGGCAGGCCCTGGCACAGGGTGCCCAGAGCAGCTGGGGCTGCCYCTGGATCCCTGGCAGTGCCCAAGGCCAGGCTGGACAGGGCTTAGAGCACCCTGGGACAATGGAAGGTGTCCCTGCCACGGCACGAGTGGCACTGGATGGGATTTGAGGTCCCTTCCAACCCAAACCATTCCATTATTAGGTGGTGATTTTCAGCAAACAAATAAATGAGAAAAGGTCAGTGAGAAGCAAATGCTGAATTTCAGTAGTGTGGGTTTTAACCCAATCTGCCAAAATTTAATTGTGTTGAACAGCTGGAGGTGTCACCCAATAGTTGTGTAACTCTTTTTTTCCTTTGATTCCCTTTTTTTTTCATTACAGCCACTCTCTAAAATATATTTAAAACAGTTCCATAGAGGAGATAGTAAAGTGGACCAAATATTTGTGTGCCATGAAAACATTTTTCTAATACTTTGCTTAATGTGTTTTGTTGAGCACTTTTAATAGAAGTTGAGAAAGGAGATAAACATATGCAAGATTTGCTTTGCTGTTTGATTCTTTGCTTGTGGCAAGCCCTGCAGATACCAAGGCCTCTCTGTAGTCCTTTATTTTTCCTTTTTGGAGGGGAATATGCGAATTTCTGCCTTACTTTGTTGCTGGTAATGTGTATCAAACCAAGACAATCTCCTTGCAAAATCCCAGTATTTTTTTATATGGCTTCTCATGGAGGGATCAGAAGGTCCCAGGCCTGAAGGCAGAGGGATCCCACACATTTCCACCAGTGACTACAGCTGGTGCTCTGCTTGTTTTATCCTTCCACATTTTCCTGAATCACATAAATAGTTAAATAACTTGTGCAGTGTTTCACTTAGACAAGTWTATATTATTTTATCTCTCTAGATATGTACAATGGAGTCTCTGCAGACTGATTACTAATGTAATGTTTTACTAACAGTTTATCTCCACACAGGTAACACAAGTAGCAAGACAACCGGGTCCTCCTGCCCCATCCCCTTACACTGCACATGAAATAAATAAGGGACACCCAAATCTTGCTGCAACGCCACCGGGACATGCATCGTCCCCTGGGCTCTCACAGGTAAGACCTGGCGTTGGAGCAGAGCATTCCCAGGCTCCCCCTTCCCCTCCCGTGCCATCCTCAGCTTCTCTGCTCAGCAAGGAACTGACTTGTGATGTCTGTGACATGTGTAGAAACAAGGTGAATAAAGGATGTGGCTTGAACCTTGCAGTGRCCTATCAGCAGCACTARSATTAGCACACCAATACCATCAATTGGTATTTATAAATTAAATTTATATTGGTAAATTTATACCAATTTATTTCTATTTACACCAATTTATAAATTAAATTTATTTTGGTATTTAAATTGGTATTTAAATTGGTATTTATAAATTAAATACAAGTTTACAGGCATTACTTCTATTTTCATTTATATTCTGAATGTTTTTTTGTGTAGGCATTAGTTCCTTCTAGAGTCTGTAACAGAAACTAAAAACAACTTGAAAAATTAGAGAAAATAATCATGGATGAGGAGGAATGTGTTTTGCTGTTGGATCAGGCAGTTTGGGGCTAGTGACCAGTGTAGAAAGTGTGGCTTGAACCTTGCAGTGACCTATCAGCAGCTCTAAGATTAGCACACCAATACCATCAATTGGTATTTATAAATTAAATTTATTTTGGTAAAATTTATACCAATTTATTTCTATTTATATCAATTTATAAATTAAATTTATATTGGTATTTAAATATTTATAAATTACATTAAATTGATTTTTAAATACCAATTTATATTGGTATTTAAATAATACAAATTTATATTATTTTCATTTATATTCTGAATATTTTTTTGTGTAGGCATTAGTTCCTTCTAGAGTCTGTAACAGAAACTAAAACAACTTGAAAAATTAGAGAAAATAATCATGGATGAGGAGGAATGAGGAGGATGAGGATGGGGATGTGGAGGAATGTGTTTTGCTGTTGGATCAGGCAGTTTGGGGCATGGCCTGACTTCCAGGTTRAACACCCTAAAAGTCCCCTGTGTCCTGACTTCTGGATTTTCCAAGGGGAAATCAAGATGTTGCAGTTTTGTACAAGATGGTGCAGTTCTGTAATTCTAAGAAATGGGTCAGGAAAACAAGTTGCACAAATGATTTCTCATAAAAGAGAWGAGACAAAGGGCTGGTTACAGAAAAGTCCAGAACAGGAGATAAATGGGAGTTATAGTAAGAATTGAGAAATAGAGTTTAGTGAGATATGTGGAATAAATTGGTCTCTTTGTAGCCTCTATTAGATAAATATTCTGCAGGGCTGACTTGAGAGTGGAGAAGCTGATCTGAAAAAGGAGGGGGCAGCAGAGGCAGGTAATGGGCTGAGAAAAAAAGGGAGATAAAAGATACTGGGACAGGGAAAGTGGGATGTGTAAGGAATGAGGTGTGAGCTAGAGGAGAGCCTGGTGTTCCCTCTGCTCTTGATGSATTTATGCTTGTGTGGATCAAGCAGGAAGGCCTGAGCAGGTCAGCTGTTAAGGAGAGTGGGTTTGTTCTGAGGAAGAGGAGAAGATGAGAGGCCAAGGGTGGGTTGGGAATGGGGAGGTGATGGGGAGAGCCTCAGGTGGATTGAGCCCCCCTGCCAGCCTCTGAAACACTAAACTGCAGCTGCCCTCCCCGAGCAGGAGATGCCTGGACACAGGTCAGGAAAGGAACTCTTCACCTGAAGGATGCACTCTCTAGATAAAGCATGATGGGGCTCAAACTCGTGGTAGTGTTTGGGATGTGCAGATGCTCATCCTCCATGGCTGGGACATCAGAGGCTGCCTTAGTGCTGTTGGGGCTGTTCTGGCACTCCAGCTGCAGGGAGTAMAGGCTCTGGGCTGAGGGAACAGGAGGGCACAGCAGGGTTGCAGAGCAGACCCTCGGATGCTGCCTGGCTTTTGTCATGGATCAAGACATTCCTTCCTGGTAAACCTCATCAGCACATGMAGCTACTCATGAGGCAGAGGAGAGGGGAAGAAGAGAACACTCTGGGCAGCCTCTTTAAATCTATTGTAATCAAGGGATTTCTCTTCTTCCTTTAATATTTTCCATGGACTCATGCATCCATAGAGAGTGGGCTCTGTGCCAGATCTCCAGGCAGCTGGATAATTCTGCTTTCCTGTTCTGCTGTCTCTTGGAGTGGGGGTCAGCCTGTGTCCCTGCCGTGCTGCTGGAGTGACCTCAGAGCCCTGGTGGCACCTGGGGGCTCCCAGGGGACCCTGCTCCCCCTGTGAGGAGCCAGCCCTGGTGTGCTGAGGGCCAGGAGGAGCAGCAAGGCCCAGGGTATGGGGCAGGTGGAGCTTTGGGGCCAGAGAGGGGTGGGCACTGCAGAGCTTTGCCCAGGGGATCCCTGCCGAGGTGGCACTCAGTAGTGAAGCAGCTCAAGTGCAGCTCCTGCTGTTCCCAGGAGCCCTCCCCTTTGGGTGGGGCTTGGGTGGTGATGCCAGGCGGGACGGGGCTTGGAGCAGCCTGCTCTGGTGGAAGCTGTCCCTGCCCGTGGCCAGGGGAGAGTTGGAGCAGACTGATCCCACCCAAATCATTTTGGGCTCTGTGAAGAACCAAAATGCAGATGTCTGCACTTGGGACACCAGTGAAAGGGGATCAAAGCTTTATAGAATAACCTGTCCCTAGGGACAGTTTTCTGTACCCCTGAACTATTAGAGATTTGGGTAAATTTATATTCTGAATATTTTTCTGTGTATCTCACTTGGACCCGTGTCAGGAGTTGAGTTTCTGTGTTTTGTTAYGGTAAGAAATTCCCAAGTTAAAGGGAGATTTGGATGGAAGTTTAACCTGTTCATTCCATCTGTGATTTGTCTCCCCTGGGCTTCAGGGAACACCCTGGTGCTTCTGTTAACAATGAGGTTTATGGAAGTTTCCTATTTCCACATCTCTTGTAGTTTGTGAATTTCCATCATGTTTTCATTCATTTGCTTTCCTTRAGAAAGCGATGAGAGAGTGATTTTTGAGTAATTTTGTCTGATTCTTGGGCACCTTCAATCTTAAATCCTGCTGTTTCCCTTTAGAGATGAAGGGACCCAGGCTGACATGGGATTCAGATGAATGTGTTATTATTAATTCCTTTAACAGCAATAAACCACAARTAACTGTATTTTACCCACCCACGCTGCGTTGATGATTGAACACTGAACAAAGGTTGTCTTTGCCTTTGTCCAGTCATGCCTAACATAGCAAGAGGGTGTTTGTGCATAAAAGATAAGGACAAGACCACTTTGTTTRAATTAGAGGGTCTGATTAAGGGTCATTGATTTCTCCATCAGACTCCTGAGSTAATAAATACTCATCAAAGTGAGTCTGCTCAAAGTGAGTCTTTCCAAGGTAGGGACTGCTCTTGGGGCAGTAGTGAGTGAAAATACTGGTGGRTGTTTGAGGCTTTGGATGTCATCTGGTACTAAATGGAGTTTGGGCAGAGATGGAATTGGTGTCGCTGCTGGTGAGGCAGATTGCTCTGAGTGCTCAGCAGAGTCTCTCCTTGCTCTTACCCAGGTGGGATCTCAGCATCWCCTCAGGCTCTAGAGTTTCTTGAAGAGGGGATCTCACAGARCCAKGGAGTGTCCTGAGCTGGAAGGGACCCACRGGGAYCAAATCCARCCCCTGGCCCTGCACAGACACCCCAACAGCCCCAGCCTGCCCAAACCCTCTGGAGCTCTGGCAGCCCCAGGGCTGGGACCATTCCCTGGGGAGCCTGGGCAGTGCCAGCACCCTCTGGGGAAGAGCCTTTCCTGATCTCCAGGCCAAACCCCCTGGCCCAGCTCCAGCCCTTCCCTGGCTCTGTCCCTGCTCACAGGCAGAAATCAGAGCTGCCCCCAGTGAGGGCTCCCCTCTGGCTCCTCTGCTCCAGGCTGAGCACACCAAGTGCCCTCAGCTGCTCCTCGTGTGGCTCCTCCAGACCCTTCRCCCTTGGCAGAAGCCATGCTCTGAAGGAGGAGGTGATTTAACAAATGCTTTGGTTCCACCAATGACCCCTCACTGTCCTGGCTGCTCCAGAGCTGCCTGTCCCAGCACGTCAGGTGCAGTAATATCTTGAATCTAGTAAGTGATAAAAGGAATTGCTGTCACTTGCTGGAGCTCCAGGAGCTGGAGCAGGTCACTGGAAGTTGGTGTGTGATGAGATGACAGCATTATGGTCTGAAAGGGACAGTTTGGGAACCAGGGATCAGGGCATGTATGGGGTATTTAACCTGAGAAGTCAGGTACAAGTGAAGGGTGGAGCTCTGTTAGGTTTCCTTTAGCTTTATCTAAACAGACAGAAACAGCTGGGTCTGGTGCTGTGGTTGGGTGGGCCTTTCTCTTCCTCCTCCACCATTTCTATCTGATGTAGCCAGAACAAGAGCAGGGCTCCCTGCTCCACCTCCTCTGAGGCTTTCCCAAGGGACACCTCCAGCACTTTGCTGCCCTTCAGGATTAGTTTGTGCAGCACAGTGAGGAGGCCTTGGCAGCCATGTGCAGCAGTCCCACACCCCCATCTTTGCAGCATCTCTGCTTCCCAAATTCCAGGGCCTTGAAGTCATAGTGCTGAACTCTGGCACAGGGGAGTGCACAGCACATGCTGCTGCAGTGATGTTATGGCCAGATGTGGCCCCAAGCACATAAAATTTCATATTCCTGTTGGGTTTTGCGTGTTTTTCCCTCGTTCTGACAGGGAGGGGAGGGGCACGGCCCCTCTGCCTCTGCTCCTGGCTTAGGCTGCAGAAGGGGCTGGGTTGACACAATTCCCTTTCTCAGTGTGGAGAGGAAAGGAGAAGCCATTGGAAAAGGAGCAGAGCAGCTCCTCCTTGGATGTGGCTCCCAGAGCAGGTAATGCAGAGCTCAGGAAGGGCCTGGATTGACAGTCAGGCACCMTCCCATGATGGATGGAGAATCCAGAGCAGGCTGAGAGCATTCCCAGAGCCCCTAACAGAGCAGCTGAAATGCTGTGAATCTGCCCCATTCCAGTGCCTGACACTGATGGATGGGGCAGCCCTGGTAGGATGGGGTAATGGGAGAGCAGAGCACTGCCAGGGCAGCTGGGCTGGGAGCAGCAGGAAGGAGCTTCCCTCTGTCCATGGGGTGAACAGAGGAGGAGAGGGCTCCTCCAGGGGCTGTGTGCAGAGCTTAGGGCACCAGGAGAAGGCAGTTTCATCCCCCTGTGACCTGGGGGTGTTTTGGAGGATCCCAAGGAACAAGTGTAGTGGGTTCTGGCATGTGAGGGYGAATGGTTTGGAAAAGACTCTTGGCTTTCTCTGCCTCAGCTTTAGAACTGCARGCTCCAGTGGGATGCTGAGGGATTCTCTTAGCCCAGGCCCACAATTTGGAAGCATCAAGCGACCACACTTGGAACGAATTGCCAGGAATTTCCTCTCTAGTCAGGGATGGCTTCAGCTCTCATTAAGAACACGCTGTGCACTGAGCAGATTGGCGCTGCCTGCCCACGGCTGCCTCTTGGGATGGGCTGGAATGCTGCAGCTCCAGGGAGCAGAGGGTCCCACAGCACTGATRGGGACGTTCCTCTGGAGCTGCTGTAGTTGTGGACATCCCTCACCTGCTCCTGAAAAGGTCGAGATACACCCAAGTGAACAAAAGTGCAGGAGGGCTGAATTCTCTGGATCTTGGTGCACGGAGACCTTGACTTTTAGGTGGCTGATTTAAATCCAGAACAGATTGTACCAGCTGAAACTTGTTACCATCTGGTTCTGTGCCTGAAGTGAAGAGAGTTTTGTGGTCTCATTCTGCTCCTCAAAAATGTCACCATCGTTGAATTAGTGTTTGKAATAGCAGGGAGACATTCCTTAGTACCTTCAGGTCTGGGAATGTGTGCCAGGAAGCAAGTCTGCCTGCCATCTGTGGCATGTTTATTAGGCAATCCCCAAGCCCCTCTTTTATGATCTTGGATCCTTTCTACAGGAGCTGGAATAATCCTGTTAGAACCATGATGTTTATTTGCTGCTTCCATCTTCTGCAGCCCAATTTGAGATGCTTTTAATTAAGGAATGTTTATTAAGGGATTGTAACAGAAGGAGGGATGTAATTTAATTGTAACCTCACCCATTGGTACCCTGGGGTCAGTCAGGTACCCTGGGACGTGGGGATTGTTACTCCTTGTTCTCTTCTTGTGTTGGAGGCAGCTGCCTTTGGAGTCTGGCTGCTACACATTGAACTCAGTGACCAGGGACAGGAGCCAGGGAAGGGCTGGAGCTGGGCCAGGCTGGAGATCAGGAAAGGCTCTTCCCCAGAGGGTGCTGGCACTGCCCAGGCTCCCCAGGGAATGGTCCCAGCCTGGGGCTGCCAGAGCTCCAGAGGGTTKGGRCAGGCTGGGGCTGTTGGGRTGTCTGTGCAGGGCCAGGGGTTGGACTCTGGTCCTGTGGGTCCCTTCCATGATCCATGATYCCTCATTATTTGGGTCCACATGTGCTTTGCTAGAAGGAAATAGTCAGCATAAAACCAGGTAATAAACTTCCTGTGCCCCTGGGGCACGAGGGGCTCCCAGTTTTATTGRCTCATTCAGATAAACTCCCTGTCCATCATTTTCTGTGTTCAGGAGCATTGCTGTGGATCCCTTGATCCCAGTTGATCTCTAAGCTTTGCAGGGAGCTCTTCCCCCAGAGACCTTCCCTGTGTAGGAACCTCCTTGTTCTGTGTAAGGAGCTGTTATCATCAATTCCCTGCTGGTTAAGCCCACCCAGAATCCCAGAACTCTTATGGTTTTCAGTCAGGGAGTTTATTTGTGATGTAGACACAGAATGAAAGATTAAACTCTCCTTGTATTAATGAAGAAGATGGTGCTGGACCAGCTGAGGGAAAATGCTGCCTGTTTGTGCTGCTCCTCCAAGCAGCARATTCCAGTTTCTTGGATCTGCTGTCCATTGCAGATAATGAGAATAAGGCAAATWTAAACAACTCAGCTCCTGATAGTGTGAACAGTACACATACCTAAATAACCAGATTATTGTGTAGTAATGGATTTTTTTTTGACTAGTCAAGAGTTTGACTTGTCAGAAAAAAAWTTTTCTTTTTCTATTCATTTCTTCCCTTGTGCTTCCTTCTGTACATCCGGGTCAGGCTTCATCCCAGCACATTTCCAATGCATTTTGCAAATTCCAGGCTTGCAGTAATATGTGACTGCAGGTGGAGATTTGAAACTGTGAGTTATTTAATAGCTGATAAATCCAGAAGTGTAATCTTCTTTTGGCCTTTGTGTTCAAGACCTGCTGGAAGTGCAGCTGAACCCTCTGGTTTGTAATAGGATTAGRAGGTTTTTGATTGGGTTAATAATGCTGGGAATATTTCCTCTGAGAATGTATTTCATTATTTTTGGTTCATTACTGTGCTTTTTAACTCATCAAATTAAGTCTGGGCAAGTCTGGCTGGAAACATCAAACATGTCTTGTGTCTCAGTGCATTTGGTCTTCAGGGGGCTTTTGTGTGGGGATGCTGGGCTTCATGGGTGTCTTCTAATTTGGGATAGCATCTGGGGGTAAGAGCTGCAGGAAGGGAGAGTTGGGAAGGCATAATGTAGCTTCACATGCAGATTAACACTATTTATTTTAATTATTTAACCTTGGAAGCAGTTGACTTCCATAAGGTGCAACGTAGGAGGGATGTATGAATTAGTTGTAGTATTTGTGCACTGAAAAAGGACAGAAAGAGCTTTTTTTTTTTTTTTCTAGCAAGGAAAGGAAAGAAAGGAAGCCCCATTACAATTTTATCATGTACATGTGCAAAGAAAAGATTACAGCACAAAGACTGAGTCTAGTTGGGACTAGGTTGTTGTCCCCTTATTGTAAATCTTCCATATCCTCTGGTGATTTCTCSTGGGCAGTTCCTCACAGCACTGACTCCTTCCTCTTCACAGCACAGCCAGCAAACTCCAGCTCTTCACCACCAGCTACCCCACTCTYTTGTAGCACTCCTCTCCTTGTTGGACACAGCTGTGGCGTATTAAGGGCAGGGCTGTTCCTAATCTTTAGTGGTTAGTGCAGCTGCAACTCCTCAGGTGTGAGACTGCCTTCTGCACTGTTCTCTTACATTCTATCCCTCCACACTAGGTCTGGCTTGAGACCCGCCCCTCATCTGCCTCCTAGAATGCTGTTATAGGATCCCAGGATGGTTTGAGTTGGGAAGGGTTTTAGTCTCATCCAGTGCCACCCGTGCCATGGCAGGGACACCTTCCACTGTCCCAGGTGGCTCCMAGCCCTGTCCAGCCTGGCCTTGGGCACTSCCAGGGATCCAGGGGCAGCCCCAGCACCCTGTGCCAGGGCCTGCCCACCCTCCCAGGGAACGATTCCATTCCAACATCCCATCTATCCCTTCCTCTGGCAGTGGAAGCCTTTCCCTTGTCCTGGCACTGTGAGGAATTCCTGCTCTCAGAGGTGTTTAATCCCTCTCCAGGCTCTCTGGTTTGCCCACTGGGGAGGGAAGTGTTTTTCTGCTGCTGTTTGAGCTTTTCCTCTCTGGAGCAGCCGTGCCCTGGCTCTGAGTGCTCCTGGCCCTTCCAGCCTGGCCAGGCAGGGCCTTTGGAAGGGAAAGCTCTCTGTGGGTGTCTTGGCCCCACGGCCCCTCCTGGCTGCACGAGCGGAAGCGCCTTTGTTTGGCCTGTCAGATTATTGGGAATCAAAAGCACTTCTAAACTTGCCAGTAACTTGGTATGGGGTGGAATAAAACAGCATTTTTAATAGAAAATTGAACTTCTCTGTAGCTGTTTCAAARTTCTCCAGATCCCTTTTTTCAGGACTCTTCCATGTGAATTTTCTCTTCTCACAGTCACGTGTCCTGGGCTTTATTTTGGTGCTTTTCAGACTTAGCCACTTGTTGAAGCACATTTTTATTCATAATATAAGAAGACAAAACAATACGAGGCAATTTGCCATTTTCTTGCATTTAATAACTTCAATTCTGGAATTCCTTCTGTAATAGTACCTTCTGTTCCATGCAATTTAATGGATGTTTTCTTGCATGCTCCAGAAAATACAGAGTTTTTAAACAAACACCATGTGTTCAGTGAAGCACCAGAGTCAGCACAAAAGTCAGGGCTTTACACAGCCTGTGTTTTGTGAGCATAGAGGGCATAAAATATCCCTGCAGCCAGAGAAACCAGGGAGATGGAGCCCTGGAGTTCTGGAGTCCACTGTTAGCTGTGGTGTCAGACTGGGAAACAGAGGAATAACCTCTGGAGCCATTGAACCTGCAGCAGGGAGGCCACATTCCAGAGGTGAGGCTTTGAATCCATGAACAGCCTGCTTCTCCTGCCAGCTGAGCTCTCTCTGTGCTGCTTTCCATGTAACCAACAGAGATGTTGGAGCCATAATTCCACTCCCTGCAGCCTGGAAGGGCTGTGCCCATGTTCTCCACAGATCCTTCCTTATGGTGCCRTTAGAACCCCAGAATTTATTAACTTGTTTTAACTTTGTGCAAATTCAGACACTTTATATGGAGGGTATTTCTGGGCTTCAGTGGAATTGAGTAAAACTTTGATATTTTATCTGATTGCTGCCCTCACACAGTGAAGGTTGGGAGACCTGGGATCACCAGGTGCAGGTGCCTGCTCTGAGCTGGATCAGCTGGACAGAGAACTCTGGGCCACCTCCCCTTGGGTTCTGAGTGTCTCCAAGGGTGGCAGCATCCTCTGAGATATCAGAGGGCACATTTGTGGAGCTTCTTGTTGGCTTTTGGAAGAAAATAGGAGGAAAGCTGCAAAGCTGCTGATGCTGTTTTGGCTGGGGTTGTGTTCCTGGGAGCARGTGTTGTCCTCAAAGTCTGTTTTGTTAAAATGGGAGGCAGTTTCATAGAACAGGTGAGAGGCACTCTGTGAGCTCAAGGGTGTTTCTGCAGACAGTCCCAGCTCTGCTTTCAGCAGTGGGGATGTTGGAATTTTTGCCCTCAGCACACACATACACTCCATATTTTTGAGTACCTTTATTACAGAAAATGCCAATTTACTTAATTTACATAATGGTCATTAGCAGATCACCCCAGGCTGCGAGCCAGGGCAGAGCCTGGCAGTTCAGCCTCAGGAAGGAGCCACATGAAGCCATGGCAGAGTTTCCAGATGTTCTGGAATGTTTTCCTGTGACATTATCCGTGGCCTCACACCTTCAGTAGCAGCAGRTTCCGTGCTGGTGGATTTAAAAATGGCTTTGGAGGGAGCAGCCACCAGCAGGACCCTGTCCACCCCCATGGCTCAGAGTCACTGCTTTGGTTTTGCACTGCAGGTTGCTCTGCTGTGGCTGGAGTTCAGTGTGGGCTGGAGCAGTGCCTGGGAAGGGGAGGAGGATTCTGTCCTCCCTCGGGCTGGGGGTTCTGTTTGTCCTTGCACTGCTGAGGGACACGAACAGCCAGTGGAGCTGAGGAGAAAATCACTGAAACCCAGAATGGTTTGGGCTGGAGGGACCTCARAGGGACCTTAAAGCTCATCCAGTCCCACACCTCCCACTGCCCCAGGCTGCTCCAACCCCARTGTCCAGSCTGGCCTTGGGCACTGCCAGGGATCCAGGGGCAGCCCCAGCTGCTCTGGGCACCCTGTGCCAGGGCCTGCCCACCCTCACAGGGAGCAATTCCTAATTCCCAAKATCCCATCCAGCCCTGCCCTCTGGCAGTGGGAGCCATTCCCTGGGTCCTGTCCCTCCATCCCTTGTCCCCAGYCCCTCTCCAGCTCTCCTGGAGCCCCTTCAGGCCCTGGGAGGGGCTCTGAGCTCTCCCTGGAGCCTTCTCCAGGTGAACACCCCCAGCTCTCCCAGCCTGGCTCCAGAGCAGAGGGGCTCCAGCCCTGGGATGTCTCCATGGGCTCCTCAGGACTCCCTCCAACAGGTCAAGAATGTGCATTTTGTGTCTCTGTGGTCCCTTGTCCAGGGAACAGCAGACTGTGTTCCTTCTCCATCTTGTCTTGGAGACAATCTCATTAACCACGTTGAAGTAGGAAAAGTGCCTGTAGCTCTGTGGCTGTTACCTGGGGCTCAGTTTCCCTGTGCCTTGCTCCTCTGCCCACTCAGATGTGTGGGGTGAAAACATGGAAAGCCATAAAAAAGATTGTTACAAATGGGGCTGTGCAGGTAATGACACAGGTGATGTATCCTGAGACAAACTCCTGCAGAGGAGCAAGGGGAGACAGAGGAGTAATTCCTCCTGGCTCAGGAGATTTGTATCCTTTTAAAGGCTGAGCTTAATCACAGAATCCCAGACTGAGTTCAGTTGGGAGGGACCTTAGAGCTCATCTTGTTCCACCCCCTGCCATGGGCATGGACAGCTTCCACTAAAATGTACATATTTACCAACAAGAGGAATTCCCTGATGGCTGGGCTTATGGAAAAAGAGGGACTAAACCAGTGGACTTGTCAGGAGAAGGGCACTGAGGGTGCCAGCTACTTCTTCTCTGCATTTTCTTCTTGTCTGCAATTTGTTAAAGTCCTAAAATCAGGCAAAACACCTGGAGCTGAGTCCTGGCATTTTGAGGAAATAGCTTTAGAAAAAGCCTACATATTTAAATATGAACAGTCACAGTTCCTGTTTATTATGTGCCTCCACCCAAATCCAAACCTCAAAACCTCCCAGTAAATCCAATGTGCAGGGATTTGGACCAAGTCCCACCCTGGTGCCMTCCCAGCCCCTCCATCAGGAGCAGGGTGTTTGCACTGGCATTGTGTTCATTCTGGTTTTTATGTGGAGCTCTTCATCTGCACAATTTGTTTGGTGTCAGAGAAGAGCTCTAGTCCTTTTGTCAGTGATTTTAATGGGGCTTTGAATATTCCAGGTATTCTAAGCAGGAAAACAGTGTTTCTCAGGTGCTGATGCACCCTGCAGGGGAGCAGCCCTGGCTTAAGAGAGGCAGCAGAGTAGAACTGCTGCATATTTTTGTTTTGCAGCATTGCCCTGGTGAGGATGAGCTGATTTCAGTGATTCTGGATAGTTTGCAAATGAGCTGCTTAAAAAATGTGGCATCCCTGGTGGGATGGGTACCTAAAACTGCATATTTGAACACATGGCTGTGAGTGGGGACTTGTGTTCAAGCAGAGGCAKCTGAGAGTGTGTGTGATGATCATTGAAATATCATTGTAATAATGAAAGGAAAACTGGGAGCATTTAGAGGGGAATTGTCCTTGTTTGGTGGTTTAATAATTTGTTGTGCTATTTTTAAAGCTGGAATAGTTCACAGGAATAGTGGGAGAATATGCTTTATGCATTATTTGAGGGGATGCTGTAGAAAAAAAGGCTGAAATKAATAAATTTAATAATTCAGGTTTCTCCACCATCATCTGTAATATTTGCAGATGAGCTGGATCTCTGTGTTACAGATACTCCTTCTCCTGCCAGCAGCTTCCAAGCCTGTTCTGCTGAGTGCAGAGCACACCAGGGAGGAAACAAMAGTGAGATTATGGTAATAATGGTGACATTCAGATGTGTGCAGAAGTGCAGGAGTGAGCAGTGCCCTGTTTGTGGTCAGATGCTGGAGGTACCTGAGATCCTGGCATCTCCAGAACTCAGTGACATTGCTACAGAGTGGTTTATTTTGTCCCTAAATACTGATTTTAGGTCAAAAGCTGCTCTGCCCTGTGTTCAGTGATCTCTGCTGCAGCCCGTGGGAGTGTGGCAGGGGGACAGGGAGAGCAGGAGCTTCCCTGGATGCTGCTGGAGTTCCCAAGGCAGCCCCTGGATGGGAGAGGAGCCTCCTGTCATTGGCCAGTGTCTGTGGGAGGAGGAGATTTGCTGGGATGCTCTGGCTGAGGCTGTTCTCTCTGCCCTCACTAACACAGCTTTTCACTTCAGATAAAAAGTGAAATCTCTCTGTAACCTTCAGTTTTCAGACATTCTGTGCATTTTGGCAGGAAGGGGAGCAGCCTGTGGGGAGGCCAGGAAAGCCTCTTCCCCTGGCACTGGGTTTGTGCTGATGCACCTTTCTCAGAATCCAGGTGCTAATGCACCTTTCTCAGAATCCAGGGCATGCCGAACCCAAAGCTTGGGGGAAATCAAGGTGCTGGGTGTGAGTGAGGAGGGGCAGCCTGAGGAGCTGCTGTTCCAGCCTGCACTGCCTGCAGGGAGTTCATTAGGGAGAAATGAAGAGCCAGGGTTTAAATTATAATCCTCTTACTTTCCCAGAGCTGAATGCCCAGAGATTTCCCTCGTTGGAGGGTTGCAGTTGTTTGGGCTGCAGTGATTGAGTTGTCACAGTGATTGGATTTGGGGCTGTGGGAGGGCAGAGCCAGCCCAGCTCCACCAAGAAATGATGATTCACAATTGAAAGCCACATCCTTGCTGTCACCATCAGTCCACACTTGTGACTGAAGCGAGSTTTCTGCTGCTGTGGGGGATTTCTTCACCTGTGTCTGAGGCCAAATTCCTGCTGTCCAGGCCAGGGACCCAGGGGAAAACTCTGCAAAAGCAGCCTCAGGGGCTGGGCCATCAACACAGCTGCTCTGCTCCCTTTGTGGTTTCCCTCAATGAAAATCGTTCAGCAGCTGGAAGGAAAACCAAGTCTGGTTGTTAAAAAAGGGAATAAGAGGAGATTCCCCCCCTCCTGAGCAGTGACCTCCCACTCCTGTATTGGCTCCAGGGGCAGCTGCCTTTGGTCTTAGGGGCTTGTGTGAGTAAGAATTTATAAATCTAGCGACAGAACCCTTATAAGGTACAGTATGAGGAACACTGACTGTGCCTCTGAGTGCCCAGCTGGGGGGTTTGAATCAATAYTTAGCATTTAAACAGGTCAGGGAGTGGCTTGGGAACAGACCAGTGCAGGTTTTATGCAGGAGAAAAGGGGGTGGGCTGGGKTGTTGTGTTGTTTGGGGAAAGAGATGGATCTCTTAACAGTTTTATCCTTTCCAGACAGGGAATGWTTTTAGTACTTTATGTCTTGACATTAAATAATAACAAGATATTTTGAAGATGTGTGTGGTGGCACTTGGGTGAGTTTTTAGCTGGGTGCTCTCCATCAGTAGTGCAGTGATACATGAGATAGGAGAGATGTAAAACCACCTGGGCAAGGGCCCTGCAGCACCACGTTGGTCTGTGGCCATGCAGGAAAGGCCTTTGGGGCTGCCCATGGCCCTGGCAAACCCTGGGTTGTTCTGAACTGTTCTGGTTGCTCTGTGCCATTCCTCACAAGAGATGTAAGCTCAGTGCTGGTGTCCAGGGGAGCTGGAGCTGTGGCCATGGGGCTGGGAAGTGACTGGGAATGTGAAGGTTTGGGGCTGGGAAGTGACTGGGAATGCAGAGGTTTGGGACTGGGAATTCATAGGTTTAGGACTGGGAATTTGAAGGTTTGGAACTGGGAATTTTGAAGGTTTGGGACTGGGAAGCAACTGGGAATGCAGAAGTTTGGGACTGGGAATTCAGAGCTTTGGAACTGGGAATTCAGAATCCATTCAGAGTCCCAGTTCCATTTTGGAACTGGGAGATGACTGGGAATTCAGGGCTTTGGAACTGGGAATTGAGAGGTTTG
>JACDOX010000477.1:184119-199433 GCA_014549065.1 Cardinalis cardinalis
GCAGCTCCTGAGTCACGGTCATGTGCTGGAGCTGCAGGTCCAGTTCTCCTCCTCGTGTGTAACTTCAGTAAATTTAGACCCAGCAGCCTTCCCTGAGCCTGGAGGATTGGGGAATCTGCCACAGGGATTAACCCCTTCCCAGCCAAGCCAGCCWCAGAGCTCAGCAAGTGACACTTTTCTGCCCGGGGCTGGAAGGGTTTTGTTCCCAAAAGATTTTTCCAGAGGCAGAGCTGGGTGACTCAGCTCTTTTGAGCCTGATGTGTGTACTTTGCCTGTTTATTCCCAGGACAGGCAGTCCCAAGGGAGTCATGTTACGCTGCAGGCTCAGTGTTTATTAACCAGCTCGGGCCTGAGCTAAGAATAACTTTTTTTCRGTTGTTTTGTTGATAGTGATTATTTTTCCTTGCTTAGCACAGGCAGCAGCTCGAGGTGGAAACAGTCCAGAGAAAGGATTTTCCCAGCAAGTTGTGGGAATACATAAACACTCAGCTATTATCACCTTCCTCCCCTGAACAGCCACAGCTGAAACATAAAATCAGGAAGGTGAGAGCTTTAAGGGAAGCAAATTGCTCAGTCTTGAAGTGGAGCAGCTCAGCAGCGCTCTGTCCTCTCCCAGCAGTTGTTTGAACTTCAGGGGTTCAATCCAGCCTTTAGATGCTTCAGAACCAACATTTGTCTGCAGAGCAGTACTTGCTTCCCTGCCTTCCCCTCTGTGGGGGTTTATTTAGGGGATTTTTGGAGCATTTCCTCGCTGATCTCTTCATTCCCTCAGTCCAGCCCTGGTGCACGGAGTCCTGTGTGGCTGCACGTGACCACATCACTTTCTGTACCCATTTAGCTGCTTGGCACAGAAAAAAGTCCTTTGGCAGATGAATAGATGCAATGCTTTAATCAGCTGATGTGTATGAAAAGCAGCAGTGATTTATTCTGTTGGATCTTTGATAGTTTATTTAGGCTCCCACAGCTGATGTGAAGTTAATACCTGCAGAAATTTATAAACCACTTTTCCCTCTCTTTTCTTCCCCTTGTTATGGTTTTAACACAAATACCAGTTAAGGCAACGTCCCTCTGGTTGGAAACATGTGGAGCAGAGGCATTTGTGTTGTGCAATAGTTGTAAAACATATTTATTTAGCTGATGTTTGTGGTCTTCAGTGGGATTTGTCTTGCACTTGTTCCTTACTTGTGRCCTCGCTCTTGTGGGGGTCATCTGTCCAAAGCTGCCTTGGCTGATGACACCTTCATGGCAGAAACCCTTCTCTGGCCTCTAGTTAAGCCTTTGTATGTTTTTTTCTTTATTTATACCTTCATGCTGTGCTCASTGTGGTAGAGTTTAAATGCTAAAGCAAGTTTAACCCTGGACTGTGTCACAGTGTCACAAGTGACGTGTCACCAGTGAAGCACCTTTGGCACTGTGTTTCCAAATACCTCTTTTATAGTTTTACTGCTAAAACTCAGAGGATTTTTAGGCTTAGTGACAGCTGTGCYCCCTTTCTCTCACATCTCCTTTGGTTTGGGTGATTCAAAGAAAATGGGGGCTGTTTTGGAGGTGGGTACAGACTTTGGGGCAGCATCAGATACCTGACTCACCTTTGGGAGAAATAGCAGAGCTCTGCTCTGTCACATGCAGTTTAAACCTGAAGAAAATGTTTTCATGAGCCTAAATGGGGAAGAATAGTTGATATTTTCTTCTCTTGTTGCTGAGGTGCTGTGGGAGCAGCAGTTTGGGATGAGRTCTCATCTCCTGTGGAGCTCGAGGCACCAGGAGCCAGTGATCAAGTGGTGCATTTATTGGTATAATTTATTTATAATATTTCCCAACACAGTCACCTATAGTAAAATCAAGTGACCCCCGTGGCAGGGAGAAATGACACATCTGACTCCATTGATACCAGAAGGCTAATTAATTACTTTATTATGCTATATTACACTATATTACACCACATTTAAACTGAACTTGTTTAAGCATTTAATTTAAYTTAAGTGTACAGAATTTCCTGACTGTTAGCTGATAGTTCTGWCACATGCATGGATTTAATTGGTTAATGAATTAAAACACACTAGAATTTAATGAAGTTAATTATTTTAGGTAAATAATTTTCTTCAATGTATTTTATTTGTTTTAAAACACAGGAGCAGTAAATGAGATAAGAATTGGGGCTTTTTTCTCTGAGGTTGAGAAAATCTTTGGGAAGCTGTGCCTTGCTTTCCTCTGTGAAGAGAAATGCAGATACAGTCACCTACCCTGTGTGCTCACTGCTGGCTGGTGGGAGATACACAAGGGAGAGTGGCTTTRAACTAGAAGAGAGTAGGTCTAGGTTGGATATTAGGAGGAAATCCTTCCCTGTGAGGGTGGTCAGACCCTGGCACAGGTGCCCAGAGCAGCTCTGGCTGCCCCTGGATCCCTGGAGGTGTCCGAGGCCTGGCTGGATGGGGCTTGGAGAAACCTGGGACAGTGGGAGGTGTTCTGCCATGGCACAGGTGGGACTGGATGAGGATTATTAAAATCCCTCCCAACCCAAACCCTTCCATGATTCCATGATAGGAACAGCAGCATCTGGACCTGTGGAAGAAGCTTTAATCTCMCACTGGGCAGAGATCCCAATGCAGAAAGTCATCAGCAGGATGCTACAAAGGCAGGACAACTTCTTCACGTTGTGGGTGAAAAGAGTTTCCCCACTTCTCCTTAGCTTTGGGTTWTTCATTCTGGAATGACACTGACACCACCAGCTCTGGGAGAATCACTCATCAAATAAAAGTGGAAAAGAGTTGATGCTGCATCTGACATCTCAATGGAAAAATAATTATGTCGCTCACATCTTTCACATACTTAAAGTAAATGCATCAAATTCTTTCTCAGGGTGTGGGCCTGAATTCTTATATTAAAAAAAAAAAAAAAGAAGGCTTTTTTCCATTTAGTTGTTTACATTAATTAGGTTCTGGCAGTGGTGAAAAGGGAGGGAAGGGCTGGCTGGAGTGGATTGGATCAGGGAGCTCCTGGAGAGGAGGGACAGGACAAAGCATTTGAGAGGAGGGAGCTGAACAAAGCATTTCATTGCTCTTGAACCAGAGGCTGTGCTGCTGTATTGGTATAGACTCCTCCAGAACAACATTGTCCAGCTAAATACCCTGCCCAGTGAGTTTGGTGTCCTGGATCACAGTGATGTACTTGGAGACTCACATTTTATCATCATTTTGACCCAAAAAGCTGTGAAAATGAGGCAGAAGCTAACAGAAGGTCCTGCCTAGTTAAGTTGTGTGGTAGGAGCAGTGTCCTCACGTGTCTGTGGAGTTGTGTGTAAGTTTTGSTTTTTAAAGAGCAGTTCCACTGTGGTCCCAGAGTAAGAATAGAAGGTGTTGCAGCAGCTGGGCTTTAGGATGGGGCTACTTTTGGGCTGTGCTTGTTCCCATCATCCCCTCTACCATGTTTTTGGAAGGGTGTTTGTTGTATTTGTTGTATTTTTCCTTTTTTTTTTTTTTTTTTTTNGTGTTGCACTTTAATCAGCAGGTGATTAGTCCAGGGATGAAGAAGCAGAAAAAGAGACAATGMAAACTGTGCCCCTGTGTTGGCACTTCTGGGGCATCTCCAGTCCTGGGGCAGCTCTGGGAGCCTCGGGACAGGAAGGACCTGGAGGGGCTGGAGCATGTCCAGGGATGGGAACAGAGCTGGGGAAGGGGCTGGAGCCCCAGGAGGGGCTGAGGGAGCTGGGAAGGGGCTGGAGCCCCAGGAGGGGCTGAGGGAGCTGGGAAGGGGCTCAGCCTGGAGAAAAGGAGGCTCAGAGGGGCCCTTGTGGCTCTGCACAGCTCCTGCCAGGAGGGGACAGCCAGCTCCRCTCCCAGGGAACAGGGACAGGAGGAGAGGGAACAGCCTCAAAGTTACATTATTGGGATATTGGGAAAATTCCTGCATGGAAGGAGTTGTCCAGTCCTGGCACAGACTGCCCAGGGCAGTGGTAGAGTCCCCATYCCTGGGGGGATGTAAAAGATGTGTAGCTGTGGCCCTTGGGGACATGGTTTAGTGGTGGCCTTGCCAGTGCTGGGGAACAGTTGGACTTGAAGATCTCAGAGAATTTTTCCAACATTACCAATTCCACCATCCTATGGTTCTTGAGAGCAAAGGCTGTTGCAGGCTGGTGGCTGGTTTTTGTGCCATTACAATAATAAATGATTTTTTAAAATTATAATGTAAATTATAATGGTTTTGTTCCAAAAGAATAAGGAAAAAGGCGCTCTGAAAAGTTATTTCTAAATGTCTCATTAAAATGCGTCATCAGCAGAGCTCCAGAGCTCCAGTTTATTGTTACTTTGGGCAAATAACACTTGGGGAGAGCATCTGGTGGGATAAATTGTTATAGCCCATGGAAATGGGTGGAAGTAGGAAAAATGCAGAGCCTGTAGCCATGGCCTGCCTTCCATCTGGGATGATTTTGGGCTGCTCCATTGCACTGGAAATGCTTTAATGCAGCAGCAGCTTCTGTTAAACACACTCAAGGTTGTTTCTTGCTGTTTGCCTGATTTTGGAGGATTTATTGGCATCATCTACAGGTCTGGCTGTCCTTGGAAGCTGGTTTGGGAGAGGCTTTTGGAAACAGGTGGCCAGGCCTTTGGACACACAGGGTTGTGGTGACACTGTCATGTGTCTCCTGGGTTGTTTCCCACTGCAGCTCGCCTGGGCAGCTCAGGTGATAAATAGTAGCAAACTCTGACTAATAATTACTAATGGAGCTGTTACTTACTAGTGGAGCTACTAGTGGATCTACAAGCTGCTCCCATGAGAGGCAGTGTTGATGAATTGCTCCTCAACAGAGATGGTTTTTCTCTTGCAATCTTTTCATCTTTATCTCCATGTCAGTCCCTCCAGTTGATAAGGTGTTCTGTTCCTGGTTTTTGGGGTGAATCATTGGATCCACTCACTTGGCTTTTCTTGTTCCCTGGCAGGCTCCTTATCCCTCAGGACAGAATGCAGCTCCCACCACGCTGGTGTACCCTCAAGCCCCTCAAACAATGAACACTCAGCCTCAGACCCGCTCGCCGGTAAGGAGCCCACGCTGCCTCATCCTGCTCTCTCCTCCTTGCTCGTGTGTTTCTCTGTCTGTGTGTGTCTGTAGCACGGGGCTGGTTCTCTGCAAAGCCCATTTTACTGACCTGGAAGCACATCCTGAATGGCAAACCTTGATTGAGTTTTTCAGACACTGTCCTGGTAGGATAATTTTCCTTCTGAAGTTCCTAAAGAAGCGATGGAGGGATCCTCATCTACCTTCAAATAATGCCATTTATTTTTAGCCTAGTTGCTTTCATGTTCACTTCATTATAGAGTTCAAGTTCATTGCCAGAATCTTTCTCTTTTCTTCTTTTTTTTTTCTTTTTATTTTTTCTTTAAGGATGTGTTTTGTGCAGGGATAGACCAGAGATCAAACACAAGCAGTTCTCTGCAGCAGCACTCGCTCTCCAGTGGCCTCTGGGCTTTGCTCCCAAATCAGTGCCACTGATCAGTTCTAACCCTGGAGGTGCTCACATGTAACCTAGAGCTTCTGTGTACTCGGATCTTTTTGTGCTGAGCCCCTTTTTCATCCAGCTTTAGGTTTGATCATCCTTCACAGTCTGTTTTTTGGGGGTGGGCGTTTATTGTGATACTGCTCTCCTGCTGTAGGACTTCAGTTCCCCACACCAGGCACTTTCTGGGGATTCTCTGCTTGTAGCACAGTTCCACATGATGTTAGAAGACCCTCCTAGGGCATCAGAGGCTTTGCCCAGCTTCTGGAGGCATGGTGGCTTCCCATCAGCACATCTCAGGGCTCTGTCAGCTGAGGAGCAGCAATCCTGCACCTCCTGCCCCTCTGTGTCAGGACACCTCCAGGCTGCCCATAACCCCCTGGTGCCTTCCCAGCACTCTTCTCTCTTTAGAGTAAGGCAAACGCTCCTGGAGCAAACTGAGACCTCTGAGACAGAGGAGTTTGTGCACAAAAGAGGTATAAATACAGATAAACCCAGGGCAAGGATCCCCAAACCTGCAACATCACTGGGCACTTGCCCAGCTCTGGAGGTTTCCCCTCCAGGACATGCCAGGGTTTGTTCTGAGGCCCCTCAACCTCTGCTGGTGAAGGAGCCAGGTAATGCTGACTTTGAAGTTCTTTGATGTGCACGGCTGGGAATTTGTCCTCAGTGCCCCRTTCTGATCAGTAATGCAGGACACTGCTGCTAAAGCTCTTTCCTCAGTAAGTATAATCATCTTTCTCTTTAATTGTTGCAAAGCACAACTAAGCTGGTATGGTTAGAACTGGAGCAAAAACTTGACTGAAGAGCTGCATCTCTAAACCAGTTTTTTTGACAGCCCAGCAGAACAGTGCCAATACATTGCACAGAAAACTGGAAGAGGAGGAAGGTTTTGGAACAGAGTCCGGTTTACAGGTCCCTGGCTGGAAGAGGCTGGATAAAATACTGCATTGTAAGCAATATAACAAACTGTACTCCTTCTTGCAGGCAATTGTGCCCACGGCACTGTTTTTATTTCTTCTTCCTTTCTTTATTATATATATTTTTTTTTTACCACATCCTTTTTTGTTGGCTACAGAAATGCACTGGTTTTGCTTCTTTGCTGAAAGCACGAGCTGCCATGGCAGCCTCTGCCAGGTGAGGTGGTGCCACAAGGGCCCAAAGCTGAATTACAGCTGGGGGGTCTGACCTGGGGTAGGACAGAGACCAGGGCCCCCTGGTCACTCAGCAGAGAGAGAATCTGCAGGAAATTTGGCCAGTAAATGTCAAATTTTTAGTGTTTTGGTCCCATAACTGAGGAGGTCCCAAGGAAGAATTTGTCTGCACCTTGTTTGTATTGTTCTGAGCTCTCCTGTGTGCAGGTTTTGCCATGTGCTCTGCTAGTGCCCATCTCACCCCATGACTAAAAGCTGCTCCCACCCATCACATCTCATTCCACCTCCCACCCCAAAGCAAATGCAAGACTAGCCCAGGCCTGAGCTACTCCTGCATTTGGTTCTTTGCTTGATTTATTTCTTTGTAATTTAATTATTATTTTTTTCAGTTTCTTTTTTAACCCATTTGGTGGTGAGGGGAGGGTGAGGAGGGTGGCAGGGTGCCTGTGCCATCCCTGGGTTCCTGTTGTGCTCTGGCACAGCTGAGTGGGCAGGCAGGGCTGATCCAGAGCCAGAGCTTCCTCTACCCTGCTCTGCATCCAGGGCCCTTTGGGGTGCAGAGCTCAGGATTTTGGGGGTGCAGAGCTCAGGATTTTGGGGGTGCAGAGCTCAGGCCTTTGGGGTGCAGAGCTCAGGATTTTAGGGGCGCAGAGCTCAGGATTTTGGGGGTGCAGAGCTCAGGATTTTGGGGGTGCAGAGCTCAGGCCTTTGGGGTGCAGAGCTCAGGTTTTTCTGTTGCCCCAGCCACAGCTGCCTTTGCAATCCGTGTTTGCTCCCCGTTAGCATCGCTCCCACGGCCGGAATTGCAAAGCTCCAGCTGGACAAGGAAAACAAAATCCGGGTCCTTCAGCACTGCTGAAAATTCCCCAGTAGCTCTTGGCCATGCCAGCCCCCATCTTAACACAAACTGTCCAGTTTTAAGATTTCTGCCAAAGAGGAGAGGGTGCTGGAGCACTCCAGGAGGGGTGAGGTGTGCCAGCCCAACATCTGCAGGGAGAGAGCATTCCTGAGTCCATGGAGCAGTGGGCAGGWCTGTAGGGAGGGGGCCATGGGGCAGGGAGGTTGGACCCAGGATTTATAAGGTTTTCCTATCTACTGTCTTCATCAAACAGAGAAAAAACAACCCAAAGTGTCTCTTTTAAGCCAGCAGTGACTACTACAGTTTGTTCTGTTGCTTACAGCTATTAACAGGAATGATTCCTATCAAACAGAATTATTTTTTAAAAAAATTAAAATCAAGAGCCAGTGGTGACCAGTGCAAAATAGATGAGGGTATTTTTCACTAACTTGGAGCTTTTATTTTATTTCTTGTAACACACATTACTTTCTACCATGGAATAAACTTTGGCTTCTTCAGATACAAACTTCCAGCTCTTGTTTTAGGTGCAGTGAGAGCAAATCTTTTCTGTGCAACAGGGATCAGAGAGGTGCCTTGGCCCTGAAGTGAAGCAGTACAAGGTTTCTGCATCCCAGCATTCTCTTTTTGGCTGTTTTCTTTCATTGGTGTCTAACACAGAACGTGCAGCCCTATGGAAAGGCTCAGCCTTTCCAGGGTACCTTAGTCCCTTTTCCCAAACACAAGATATTTGAGCTGGTTTAGGGGAAGTTCCTTGGGAAAATAAGGACTTGAAGTGCTTTTGTCTCTGGAGACTCATCCACGTACCTGTTTCTCCTCATCCACAGAGCCACTGGGAGAATACCAAGAGGCTCTGAGTCCTTCAGTTTCATTAAAATAGAAATTACAGCTTTTTAGTTCCACAAGGTGATCATGCTTTGCTTTTTTACTCTTCATTGTAAGGCTTAGGGAAAATTTTCCAGGGTGAGAAAACTATTTGATGAACCAGTGCAGGTCATTCTTAATAAACTCTTGTCCTAGGATCAGTCTGTGTTGTCCATATTTACTCATTTCTGAAGGTTTTTATGACTTTCATCCAAGTGTCACCAAGTGCCACCATGAGGTGGAGGTAGAAGGAATATATAAACACCAGGATTAGCAGAGTATTTCTTGGAAATCTTTAAAACTAGGCAATTTAAGTGTTTATAAAGGAAAAGATCAAATGGACCAGTCAATATTTATGCTTTGCTTCATGTTTGATGGCATTAGAGGAGCTGTAAGGGCTGCAAGTGAATCCARTCCCACTTTTCCATATAGAAAATAAACTTATTAAGAAAGTCACTAATTRCCCAGTTTTGATGACTGCTGTGAGGCAGGAAGTGAACCACAATGAGCCCCTGAGTGAGCAGAGGTGGCTGTGCTGAGCCATCACAGCAGAGGCACGTGGTGGCTAAAATCCACTRTGGATGTAGCTGTGGTCACTGCACTTAATTATTGGAGCTCTTATCAGTAGAATTCTCTGCTCTAACACTGAGAATTATGGGTTTCAACACCTAACTCAGCTCTGGAAGTGGGTACCTTGTCATCTTTATTTATATTTTCCATTTCTTGCATTCATTTTTATTTCTATTTTAACAATCAGTTCCTTCTTGGGAAATGCTTTTGATGTCAGCTGAGCATGTTAAATTGGGGTTATTTTCCTCTGCGTGTGGCCCGAGTGAGTGGGAGATGATTCAGTGGCCTGAGCTCAGGSCTGGGACCCAGGACCTGCTGTTCTCCAGCCAGGCTGCACTGCCTGGGATGGGCTGGGCCTTGGCTTTCAGAGAGGTGACACGTGCCACTCCTTACAGGGGCTTTGCTGTGACCCCAGTGGAGGAGTTCAGCTGGAAATGCAGTGGCAGGGGTGGCTGTGCCAGGAGTGGCTGCTCTTTGCCTCTCAGGGATGTCCCTTTGCAGGAATGTCCCCGTGCAGAGGTGTCCCTGTGCAGGATGTCCCTTTGCAGAGATGTCCCTGTGCAGAGATGTCCCTGTGCAGAGATGTCCCCGTGCAGGGATGTCCCTGTGCAGAGATGTCCCTGTGCAGGATGTCCCTTTGCAGGAATGTCCCCGTGCAGGGATGTCCCTGTGCAGGGATGTCCCTGTGCAGGGATGTCCCCATGCAGAGATGTCCCTGTGCAGAGGTGTCCCTGTGCAGGAATGTCCCTGTGCAGGATGTCCCTGTGCAGAGGTGACCCTGTGCAGGATGTCCCTGTGCAGAGATGTCCCTGTGCAGGAATGTCCCTGTGCAGAGGTGTCCCTGTGCAGGGATGTCCCCGTGCAGAGGTGTCCCTGTGCAGGATGTCCCTGTGCAGGGATGTCCCCGTGCAGAGATGTCCCTGTGTAGGGATGTCCCCGTGCAGGGATGTCCCTGTGCAGGATGTCCCTGTGCAGAGGTGTCCCTT
Organism: Cardinalis cardinalis; assembly: GCA_014549065.1. Lineage (NCBI taxonomy): Eukaryota > Metazoa > Chordata > Aves > Passeriformes > Cardinalidae > Cardinalis > Cardinalis cardinalis. Next base: position 194,042 of record JACDOX010000477.1, read on the forward strand.
TGCAGGGATGTCCCTGTGCAGGATGTCCCTTTGCAGGGATGTCCCTGTGCAGAGGTGTCCCTGTGCAGGATGTCCCTGTACAGAGGTGTCCCTGTGCAGGATGTCCCTGTGCAGGATGTCCCTGTGCAGAGGTGTCCCTGTGCAGAGGTGTCCCTGTACAGGGGTGTCCCTGTACAGGGATGTCCCTGTACAGAGATGTCCCTTTGCAGGGATGTCCCTGTGCAGGATGTCCCTGTGCAGGATGTTCCTATGCAGAGATGTCCCTGTACAGAGATGTCCCTGTGCAGAGGTGTCCCTGTACAGAGGTGTCCCTGTGCAGGATGTCCCTATGCAGAGATGTCCCTGTGCAGGGATGTCCCCGTGCAGGATGTCCCTGTACAGAGATGTCCCTGTGCAGGAATGTCCCCGTGCAGGGATGTCCCTGTGCAGGATGTCCCTGTACAGAGATGTCCCTGTGCAGAGATGTCCCTGTACAGAGATGTCCCTTTGCAGGGATGTCCCTGTGCAGGATGTCCCTNTGTCCCTGTGCAGAGGTGTCCCTGTACAGAGATGTCCCTGTGCAGAGGTGTCCCTGGGCAGGATGTCCCTGTGCAGGATGTCCCTGTGCAGAGATGTCCCTGTGCAGAGGTGTCCCCGTGCAGGATGTCCCTGTCCAGAGATGTCCCTTTGCAGGGATGTCCCTTTGCAGGGATGTCCCCGTGCAGGATGTCCCTGTACAGAGATGTCCCTGTGCAGGATGTCCCTGTACAGAGATGTCCCTTTGCAGGGATGTCCCTGTGCAGGATGTCCCTGTGCAGGATGTCCCTTTGCAGGGATGTCCCTGTGCAGGATGTCCCTATGCAGGGATGTCCCTTTGCAGGGATGTCCCTGTGCAGGATGTCCCTGTGCCTCCCTGGCCCTTCCCAGCCATGGGGTTCCATCCTCTGGTCGCCCAAAGCCCCGGAGCAGCTCCAGCCCAGCTGCTCTGACCATTACCCTCCACCTCAAACAGTGCAGAATCTGCACTACTGCTCGTTTTCAGTTGGTTTTTGGTGTTGTGTGTTCCTCCCAGGCAGGATAAGGAATGCCTGCATCCCTGAGTGCCTTTAGGATCCGGGGCAGCTTTGGCTCTTTGTCCAGCTCCCAGCACAGTGCCCATAGCAATGTCCATCGTGACGCCTCAGCCCCTGTGTGTCGCTGTCCTGCAGCAAAGCTTCTGACTGTGTCGTTGTTATTTTATTTTCTGTGGGTTTATTTTGCATAGAGTGTGACATTTTGGTTCGTTGTGGTGTTTCTGACTCTTTGTGCCTTTCCTTTTGTGTTTGTTTCTCCCGCCTTTCCTCAGTTTGCAGCGGGGCCTCGACCTGCCCATCACCAGGTACAGTACCTGCCCCTTCGTTATCACCCTGCACTAATTGCSTGGGGGGTGGGGGGGAGGTGACTCACCCACTAACTCAGTGGAGGCAGCAGCCCTGCAGTAGCTCCTGGCACGTGCCTAACCCTGCTAACAGCCACCTGCACCCCGAGTGACACTGACCTCCCCCGGGTCACCGCTGCCATTAACCACCACAGCCCAGGGCAGGAGAACCTCTGGGAAGCATTGCCAGGCATCTGTGGGCTTCCCTTGCCTTCTCACATCACTAAAAACGTGTTCTGAGTATTCCCCAAAGGAGTCAGTGGTTTCAGTTTCCTGAAGATGTCACCTTGGAGCAAAGCAAACAACTTCCCAGGTCCTGCCTTTGTTGTGTGATWCAGCTGGTTATCTGTCACCATGGCATTGCTTAGTGTCCTTTTCACTTAGCCCACAAAAGCCAGACCTGTAGGAAACTTTCAGTGTTCCTGTTGCACCACTTRGACTTTGTGAGGAACCACCTCATTATTAAGAAGAAGATCATGGAACTCAGGGGTGGCAGAGCTGGGACTTCTCCCCTGTCAGGACAGATGCACAGGCCTGTCTGTCCTAGTCAGGGTGTCTGGAATTGTCTTTTCTTCAGCTCCTACACTTCTTTTTGCCAAAACACTTATCCTTGGGAACTGATTTTGATGCTTCTTGTAGGTTTTGAGGGAGCARAGGTGGCATTGCTGGTGGGAAAAGGGAGGAGAGGCAGGACAAGGCAGGGAAGCTCTCCCAGAGCTCTTTTGGCTTGGAAGAGGCAGGTTGTTTCCACAAGTTAATAGGAAAAAAAAATCCCATTAATCCTGTGGTGTCAGGACAGGGGCTTGAGGCATGGAAGGTTTGTTCCAGGGAATTATTTTGTTCTCACTTCAGTCGTGTTCCTGAGCAGTTGAACACTGGGATGAGCAGTGTGGGGAGAGCAGGTAAGTGTTAGGTGGGCACAGCCCCCAAAATCCCCATGATCCTTGTTCCTTCCAGCTCAGGGAGCAGCAAGGGAGCTGGAGCCTTCCAGAGCAGGGCAGAAAAAGGAATGTAAGGAGCAGAATGGGCCATTGCAGCTGTTGGCTCACAGGCAAAGGTGGCATGGGAGCTTTGGGACAGTGATTTCTGTGTGTGGCTGGACAGGCAGGGGCAGAGGAATGTTTGCAGGGGCAGCCTGGGCAACGATGGGGGCATCAGGATCTTGTTTAGATGCTTTTGTTGTTGACCTTAACTTCAGGTCAGTGTTTGCACTGCACAATGCAGAGAATGCATTCCTGCTGTGCAGCTCCTCAGTTCCTTCATGGGTCATTCCTAAGGGATGTATTCACTGGGAGCCATTTCATGTTCTCCTAAAATTTACTGAGCTTTCTTTAGGCAGGTTTTGGCCCATGAGTCTTCAGGCAGCACTGCCTTGGAGGAAATATTCCTGTGACTGGGGCTTTACTGGTGGGACTTGGCCACCACTCTGTCAGAATGGAATCCAAAACTTTCCTTTGTATCCAGTTATGGCCCTGCCCTTACTGTGCTTGTAAATTCCAAGTGTTTTCCTGATTTTATCACAGTTAGATTTTTGTCTCTGTTACATTTGAATCTGCTTATAATGATCTGTGAGAAGCTGTCACCATTAGGAAATATTCCAAGCTTTATTCTGAGTTATATCTGTCAGGTGCTGCACCAGGATGGGCACAGAGACACCTGGGCTGTGGATGAGCTGTTTGTTTCCTTTAACCCAAAACACCCCTGGGGTGGATTTAGGGTGCAGACAGGGATTTTGGCCCCTGCCATGTGCAGGAGGGTCACAGCTGTGGGAGCAATTTCATCCTAAACCCAGCACTCACAGGGTGCTCAAGACCAACAGAAATAATTATCCTCACAGGAGAGTTTTTAAACTTGGTTAAACTGTGTAACACAAGCTGAGAGCTTTGAGACTGACATTCATAAGCTAGAAAATGCTAAATAAGTAAATTGGCCTCAGCAGGACTAATATTTATTGCAGCAACTCCACCTTGCCTTTGAAGGCAGCAGCAGCACTGTGGGGTTTGCAATTCCCTGTGTCCATCCCAGCTTTTATTAACRTGTGCCTTGTATTGATTCTGGGTCTCCTTCAGGCAAATAATGGATTGTTCTTCAGTGTTACTGCCTGTAATTATTAGATCTTTAAGGTCCTCAAATGAGCATGATTTAAGCACCTGAAGTTGAATGRCAGCTTTATGAGCAGGGCTTTTTCCTGGATGGAAATGCCTGCCCTGGGGTTGGACAGTTACAGTGAGGGTTGGTGGAGCCAGTTAATGCTGAGGGAAAAGTGACCCCACTGTGGGAGAGAAAATAGCAAAGATTTGGGGTGTTACCAATAGTGGCTGAAGGGAAATGAAATAATTGCAGCAGTTCTGACTGGAAGTTAAGGGTGCATCAGTAATCCCTGATTCTGRGATCACCCACTGAGAATCTGCAGGRAAACCTCACTTCACAGGAGACAGAAACAGCCCCTGCAAAGTGGTTTGGGCAGTATTTTTGAATACACTGTCAGTTTGTRCTTTTTCCCCAAATGCTGTGGCACATGTAGCTATTCCCTGCTGGAATTGCTGCTCCATTTCCCACTTCCTGCACAGACTTTCTCTGGTTTTTCTTTCTGAGTGAGGCTATGGAGTCACTTTGTTGCTTCTGATCCTCACAAAGCACAGTTGAAAACAGCWGTTTTCTTCTAACCTGAGCTCCAAAATGCAAATTTTTGTTACATTTGAGTCTGCCTAAAACCCCTTCACTTATGAAGTGACTTGGGGAGTGTGGGATTTATTTTAGAAATGGATTCTCAGAACAAGCTGATGTGATTAAAAGCAGAAATCAGAAATACAAATTGAAATGTGGTTGTTTCCTTTTGACTGTGTTTGAGATGGGTTTGCTGCTCATGGCTCAGCCTCTCACTTGAGGTTGCTGGTGGAGTTTATTCCAGTTTTAGCTTGGGGTTGCTTGAGTTCCTCTGGGTGTAACTGGTACAGGAGAATGGGTTTGGCTGGATGCTGCTGTGGAAAAGCTTTGGGACTTGGAGAGGTTGGGAGTTCACTCCCTGAGCTGACCCAGCTGACCGTTTTGTAGCTTTTTTGGGGTATTTCAAATCAGAAAGTGATGGGAAACTGCTGCAGTCACCTCCCTGTCTGCATCCATGAGTGTGARAAGGAGCTGCCACATCTAAATACCAAAATGAGCTTTTTCCCTTCATTTTATGATTTAATAAATAATAGAACAGAGGGAGTCAGGGAGGAAGGAAACAARCTTTGCCTTGAGCCAGCCAAAAGAGCTGGGGAAGCAGGACCTGGGAGTTTGTGCTGCAGCTCCTGGAGGAGGGACAGCACAAGAGGAAATGGCCTCAAGCTGCACCAAGGGAGGTTTTGGGATATTGGGAAAATTTCTTCATGGGGAGGGTGCTCAGGCACTGGAAGAGGTGGAGTCAGCATCACTGGAAGTGTTCAAACAATGTGTGCATGTGGCACCTGGGGAYWTGGGTTAGGGATGGACTCRAYGATCTTAGAGGGTTTTTCCAACCTAAACAATTCCACAATTCTCTGATCTTCACATCTCAGGGCTGCAGCTCCTCAGTTCCTGCTGCATTGTCCTCCTCCCTGCCCCAGGCCAGGCTCAGGTTATCCCACCAAAGGCTGGGGCCTGGTGGCACCAGAAAACTAAAAATTAATAACAGGGGCATRAGAAGCTTGAGTGGAGTGCAGAGCTTGGGTGACAACTTGAACTTTCCTTCTGCTTCCATTCTCCARACCTCCCCCCAGGCTCCATGGACCCATCACAGCATCCAGCCTTGAGCCTAGGAAAAAAATAGATCAATGCCCATGTTTGCTAGGCTGAGCTTAGCATGGGTTTGTTTTCAGGCTCTTACCCCAAATTTCTATTTTCATGCAGCTTTGGGGTCTAAGGGAGCACTCCTGGCACTGGGAGCCAAGGCCTGGAAATACAGARCTCGTGGCAAACCCATGAAAAGCAGAGCTGGGTGATCAGAGGGGGCTGGGGCTCTCCTGGATTGTGACC
>JACDOX010000477.1:203507-277024 GCA_014549065.1 Cardinalis cardinalis
GTGCCCATCCTAGAGAACAGAGCCAGCCCAGTGCCCATCCCAGGGGCAGAGCCAGGGCCTGCAACCCAATGCCCATCCCGGGGTGCAGATCCAGCCCAGTGCCCATCCCGGGGTGCAGATCCAGCCCAGTGCCCATCTCAGGGGGCAGAGCCAGAGCCAGTCCTGTGCCCATCCTGGGGGTCAGATCCAACCCTGTGCCCATCCCAGGCCTGCTCCCAGCACAGGAGGGTGGGCATGGGCCTCTGCCAGGGCTTGCTTGGCTGCCTGGACTGGCCCATCTGCCAGGGCAGCACCTTATGCCAGCGTGCAAGGCTTTGGGACCACCCTGGTTGCCACCCTTTGGAAAACAGGGCAGGACAGGTGRCCTGGATGTGAAGGAGAGGCATGAGGGGCCTCTGGCCTCTGTGAAATTMTGGATTTTTAGCTCTTCTGGAGATAAATTGGAACAGTTGCCTTGATGTTTTATTTCCCTGGGGTATTTATAAAGGTGGGGTTTTTTAGCAGCCAGCCCACCTTATAAAAAGGAAATTAGAYAATCTCATTTTTCTAAAGTTGGTTCTGAAGGTTCAGCTGTAAAATTCAGGGGATACAAACTAATAATTCTTAGTTTGTGAAGTTTCTTGCCTGTTTCTACCTTGTAAAATAGAAAGCCATAGCTGGCYCTGCTGTTCACAGAGAAACAAGGACTGTCCTGCAGTTTTCTGCAAGTGTGGCAACCCCTGGAAACTAACACCATAACTATAATATTGTAAGGATATTTCCAGTTATTTCCCAAGAAGTCTGACCAGTTCTTTGTTTTCTCTCCTCTCTCCCTTCCCTCTCCTAGTTTTTTCAGAGGCCTCAGATCCAGCCTCCAAGAGCCACCATCCAGAACAGCAGCCCCTCCATCCGTCCCGGAGCGCAGACCCCGACTGCCGTGTACCAAACCAACCAGCACATCATGATGGTGAACCACCTGCCAATGCCCTACCCGATGCCTCAGGGCCCCCAGTACTGTATCCCACAGGTAAATCCAGCATCCAGGCACCTGAGGAGCTGCAGAGCAGTGTTTGATCCATGGGGGTTGTCTCAGGGGTCACCAGGAGGGAGTGGGGATGTTTCTGTGAAATCAGGCTGCTAGTTGAATGTCATGTGCCAGGGCAGGTCTAGATGAGGTGTTGAGAAAAGTTCCTTCCTGATGGGGCAYTGCAGAGGCTGCCCAGGGCAGTGGTGGAGCCAGCATCCCTGGAAGGGTTGAAGAAATGTGGATGTGGCATCTGGGAACAAGGTTTAGGGGTGGCTTGGCACTGCTGGGGGAACAGTTGGACTTGGTGGTTGTAGGGGGCTYTTCCAGCCYAAATGATTCCAGGATTCTGTGGTTCAGCCTCTGTCCTTTCTCTGTATGAAGTGTTTGTTCTTCTGTGCATGGAGGCAGTAGGAACCAATCACCTCTTTTGGGCCTCCCTCAAACACAGTAGGAAACCAATGTCTTGGACATTTAAATATTGGAGTAAATATTTAGTGCTTTAAAAATACCTAATTTGACTTAATGGCTCCACAAGCACTCCAGAACCTTGAGCAGGGACTCATAACACAGTGTTGCAATCAGGGCAGGGGCTCTCTTCTAGCTCAGCTCCTGTGTCCTCCCTGCCTTGGCTTTACCTTACTTTTGGCACTAATATTTGGAGAGGTTTAGGTGGATATTAGGGAAAACTCCTTCATGGAAAGGGTGGTCAGGCACTGGCAGAGGATGCCCAGGGCAGTGGTGGAGTCCCCATCCTTGGAAGTGTCCAGGTGTGGATGTGGCACTTGGGGACAYGGTCAGTGGTGACCTCGGTGGTGCTGCTGGTTGATGGTTGGACTCAGCGCTCTTAAAGATCTTCTCCAACCTTAACAATCCATAATTCTGTGCTGCCCAAAGCTGTCATTAACCAGCGTGAGGATCAGATGCCTGTTGATCAGGGGGGCTCAGTTACAGCTTGCCCCAGTCCCTGTGCAGTGACTGATGGTTGTGTCTGTCCCCCAGTATCGTCACAGCGGCCCCCCGTACGTCGGGCCACCGCAGCAATATCCTGTGCAGCCGCCGGGACCAGGACCCTTCTACCCAGGCCCAGGTCCTGGRGAATTCCCCAATGCCTACGGTGAGTTCTGCTTGGAGACTGCTTACAGTCTGTTCTTGCTGTGTTTTTCTGTTGTCAAGCTGAAGATTTATAATAACAAGCTGGATTAGCATTTGTTTGAACTTCAAATAGCTGCTAAATTTGGTGGTGTTGCAGCACTGATTATTCACTCCTGAAAAATCCCAGAGTTTTGTTTGTGTGAGTGTGTCAGGAAAGGCTGCAGCTGCCCAGGATCACCTGTGACCAGCAGTGGGGCTGGTTGTTAGTCCCTGCTCAGTCATTATTATTTGTCCAGGTATTGTGGGTACATTTGGCAGTCCTGGTTTTCACTGTGCTGTGCCTGGCATTGCCAGTTARCAGCAGTTAACAGTTCTTATCCCAGTTTTTCTTGTTGGGTGTGTGCTGGGGGATAAGAACAAGCCATGTGGGTTTTTCCCTGGATTGATGCTGCAAAGATAGTTTAATCCAGGGAAAGAGTCTGTAACCCCTGCAGAGGCCAAAACTTGGCCTTTTCATGCATTTGGTCACTCACATTCTGCAGCCTGTTGGGGGCAGAGATATTCTCAGGCTGCCATGGGAATTCTCTGTTGGAATTTTGGAGCCTTGGGGTGGCTGATTCCCTTCCAGGTTGACCAGTAACAGCCCTGCTCCCTTGGTAGAATTGCAGTTTGTTCTTCACACACAGAGATCCCTTTGGAGGGAGAGAAAAACCCAGTAGCTTCTCTGTGCATCACTGAGAAAGGTCTCTTATTTTTCCTCTTTTTATTCTTTTATTTATCTGATCTATGTGGAACTCATAGGAATTACTGAAAGGTTGTCATGAAGCCCTTGAACCTGGTAATGCAATTTCAGAATAGGAGAGAGGGTAATTACAGGGCAGCTACTTCCTGGTGGTTGGTCCTAGAGAAAATAGAAGAAATATTGTAATGGTTCTTCAAATCTGATCCACTAGATGAGGAAATTGCCCAGTATTCCTCATTTTTTGTGCTGTTACAGGTCTGCTTTCTTACTTCCTGCTTGCTTGGTGCCATTTATCTGTCTTCACTCCTGTAATTAGGACAAGGTTCATTTCCAGCTCCTTTCCTCTCCTGAAAACACCTGGGTTTTTGCAGAAAATCTTGGAATCTTTCAGTCCCAGCTTCAGGTTGCTGCAGCTGTGGAGCATCAGTGGGGGAAGCCAGAGCTCTCTGTCCTGCAGAGTTTTCCAGGCAGGGAARGTTTCACCAGGGATTTGCCTGTACTTACCCACCTTTCCCTCCTGTCACTCCCTTGCTGTGTACAGGGACTGGGAATGCTCAGCTCTCTCCAGGTGCTGCCACGTTTGGGGAGCAGCTAAATCTACAGTCCAGGCATGGAAAATGCTGCTGGCAGTGCCTTTTCCATCAGCCACAGGACTTGTAGCCAGTGTGGCTGCTGGACATCAAAATCATTGCAGCTGGGCAACACCTAAAGAAGGTGATGAGGGAAAATACAGAGGAAGGCAAAACTTGGGAAGATGGACAGTGTAATTTTATAACTCAGTTTTGCAGTTTATCATTCCCTCATGTCAGGGAGTTTCTGTACAGTACAGGGAAGGACCTTGCAGTGATCAGTGGGTAGGAGAGAGAGTAAAAGTTGGGTGCTGAAGAACTRGAAGGGATCAAAGGCAGAGAGCAGAGCAGAGAGTGTGGCACTGGCAAATGMACTTGGCTTGTCACAGAAGCTGTTTCTTCCCACAAGTTACTCTTTTCAGGATTTAGGTTTTAAAAATACTTTTCATAAAGGRAGAGTGGTTCCCTGAGTTCTGCTGGAGCTGCCTCTCCAGCAGGGATCACACTGCAGGTGATGTGGTTAGATCTGGTTTCTAGGAGAGTGCCAGTGAAGGGAATTCACACCTTKCAGGATCCCAGGCTCCTCCTGTTCCCTAACCTTACCCAGGCTCTGCTTGGACAGTGAGTGACCTGCTTGGACCTGCTCATCAGCAGGGTTCATAGAATCACCAAATCTCAGGATGGTTTGGCTTGGAAGGACCTTAAACCCATCCAGTCCCACCCCCTGCCATGGGCAGGGACAGCTTCCACTATCCCAGGCTGCTCCCAACCCTGCCCAGCTTGGCCTTGGACACTTCCAGGGATGCAGGGGCAGCCACAGCTGCTCTGGGCAATAATTTTTGATTCCCAGCCTGCAGAGATGCAGATAGAGACTTTGAGGCCAGATCTGAAGTGGCTCTGCTGACCCTGGCATTCAAACTGTGACATTTCTTGAGTGGTTCAGCCCACCCAGGAGTGTCACTTTGAGCTCCTTGATGCCATGCAGTGCTCCCTGCTTGCACAGGAAAGGTTCCCTCTCTGAGGATGCAGACAGGGAGCCTGCTCTGAGTGGGGCTTTCCAGCTCTCAGCAGGAGGAATGCATCCTTGGAGTTGCAAATCAGGCTGTGCTGGGCTGGTTTAATTTGCTTTCTTGGATTTCACCCTTTGCCTGAGATCCAGCAACCTCCCGGTTGGGTTACAGGCACAGTCCAGATTTCATACCCAGTTAAAGGTTAGTTCAGCTGAAGAATACATCAGATTGTGCCAGAGGCAGGTGCAAGCACTCAGTTCATCCAGCATCCATGCCTGGAAGGGAGAACACCCAGCAGCACCTTACACATTCCCCTGACACCTGATCCATGGGCAGGAGGCAGCTCTGCTCTGCCACCCTGATCTCTGGTGTGSTCTTAAAGCACTTGGTTATTCACTGAGCCATTCTCACTGCACTGAGAAAACCATAATGAACCACACTGGCTGCTAGGAATGTGACCAGCACTGTGGTGTAATTCTACACTCATCACCGTGGTCGTGCTTTTTGTGTGTTGCAGCATGAGAGGAACATTGCTCRTAATTAAATTTTCTGGTTGTGCTTCCAAATAGGTTGCAGTTGACCTTGCAAATTGTTTGTATTGGTTAGACTGAATTTCTCTACAAAGGCAGAAAACCCCTGATAAACCAGCAGCAAATCCAGCAGAAAACCTTCCTGTTTGCCAGGCAGAGGAGCCCAGGGATGCTTTGCAGTGCCTCTGTGGTGTCCACAGCCTCTCAGACATGGATGATGTACGTGGCCAATTTGGGGTCATGGAAGTCAAATAAGAAATGGTGCCTGAATCTCTTGTCTTGATGGAGCATCAGCTTCTGTTTCAGTGGCAGTGGAGCTGGGYAAACCCAGCTCTCCCAGAGGGATGCTGGAAGTTGTGACCAGCTGCACCTCTGGCACTGGTTGTGTGTCCTGAGCTGACCTTGTCCCTCTGGTTTGTGTCCTTGCTGCCCCAGGAACACCCTTCTACCCCAGCCAGCCCGTGTACCAGTCTGCACCCATCATTGTGCCTACGCAGCAGCAGCAGCCGCCGCCTGCCAAGAGAGAGAAGAAAACGGTGAGTGGGGGACTCTGTCCTGGGGGGGAGCTGCAAGGACATGAATAATGTTCTTCAGATTAAACCTGAGCTTTACCTTCACTGGAGGCCCTGGCACAGGTGCCCAGAGCAGCTCTGGCTGCCCCTGGATCCCTGGAGGTGTCCAAGGCCAGGCTGGACAGGGCTGGGAGCAGCCTGGGACAGTGGAAGATGTTCCTGCCCATGCTCTAAGATGAGCTTCAAGGTCCCTCCCACCCCAAACCAATTTGTCATTCCCAAAGAGATTAAGTGTAATTAAACATTGCACAGTGCTGTTTTCCATTTTTCTATGGACACTGTCCACTCTGAGTTTGTGACATCTCAGCCAGTCRAAAAGGAAAATAATTTTGCTGGTTTTCAATAAACATGAACAAAAGCAGCATGGTCTCCCCAAGCCTGCAGTCCTCACCTGTGCTCCTAAAAAGCCAGGTGGGAATGAGTGAACTCAGCAGTTTGGGAGAATGTTGGGAATTGGTTCAAAGTGACAAATCAGAAATTATTGAACATTATGCCTTGAAAAAGGTGGAAAACCAGGAGGTTGTGGATATATTTGCAGGCTTGAAAGAACCTGAGCACATTATCAAAGTGGATATGGTTTTGGAGAGCCCTCTCTTTCTAGTTCATTGGGGGCAGTTTGAGAGAGGCAGATGAATGGAATTTAAACCCATCTACAGGTGGATGTGGGGAACAGTGGAGGTGTGTGGGGTGAATGTGAAGTTTAACCAGGAAAAGATGATGTGGGCTTGAACTTGTGAATGAATTGTTTGTAATGGACTGAAAAGGAAATTACAGCAGTGTTTGAGTGAGAGTGTTTTGGAAACATTAAAAGAACAGTTTCTTGGGGGTAGAAAAGAATAAAAGGACTTAGACATGTCTCAAAATGGAGAATATTTGCATCTTTGGATTTTTTGAGGGTGATCTGGGGTGACACTTGATTTGGGAGACCGGAAGAACTGAACAATGTGTGAGCTGTGCCTGCAGGAAAGGCCTTTTTGGTGGCTGCTCTCAGCAGCTTTTTTGTCACCTCTTCAGTCCCCAGGAGTCTCTTTTCAGCATCCCAAACACRACATGCCCAGATCCCTGATGCCATTGAAATGCAGAGCTGATCAGACACGCTCAGCTGGGATTAAGGCAGTTCCATGCCAGCCARGCTGAGTTCTTTGAGACAGAAAAGGGATTTTAAATGCCCAGGATGCTTCTCTCTGAATGTGCTGTTTCAGTTTGGTAATTGGTGTTGCAACTGGAGAAATGAGAAAAATTAAATGTATTAATGTGCACATGCCCACATCCACATGAGTTGAGTATTTGAGTACTACAAATTTCCCTTGCAGGCAGGGAAATTTTGTTTTTAATGCCATTGACTCTGTGTCAGGTGGAGGAGAGGGCCAACTCTCAGGTCCTGGTTGCTGTAGTTAATGAAATATTTTAGCAACAAAAAAATTTTTGCTAAAATAATTMATTTATCCTTCTTTTATCAAAAATAAGAGAAGCCCAGACTCAGCACCCTGAATGCAGTGTGTGTGTTCACAAACAGAGTGAAGCCACCATTCACCAAACTGAGTGTGACAAGTCACAAAGCCAGTGACAGTTTTATAGCCCAGAATCCCAGAAGGGCTTGGAARGACCTGCAGGACCATTCCCAMCCCCTGCCATGGGACAATTAATTACAGGCTGGTTTCCAGCAGAACCCCTGCCCTGGGAGGGGGTGATGGTATCTCTTGGTTTGCTTGGAGTTGTTTGCTTGGATTTCTGCATGGAATTAATCTCAAGTTCAGCCAAGAGCTTTGGAGAAGGTGGGCAGATACACAGAATTSTGTCTTCAGGGTTATCAGATTCTACTGGAGATGAAAAGCTGTTTCACATTATCCCAGACACGCTGGCTCTTCCCCCTGCTCAGGAACATGGATTGGCTCAAGTGTCAGTTGAGGATTCAGTGAATGTTCTGGAGTGGTTTATTTTGGAAAATAGTCTTTCTTCCCATTTTGGTGCTGTGAAGAGACTCAAAAATCCCACATTTTTCCTAAAAGCTGCATAGTTCTAAGGACTTGAGTTTGTTCTTTCAGTTTCCCTTTCCTCCACTCAGTATTTTTGTTTGATTCCCTCTGTTTTGGTGGAACTTGGGACTGATTTGCTTTCCCCCTCTCCCAGAAGCTGGGCTGGCAAGGTCAGGGAGTTTCCTGTCAGGCTAAAAAACAGYCTTTTCTCCATTCTTGCCCTTTCCACTACTGGGCAAGCTTAGCTTGTACCTAAACTGTCTCCCACTTGTTCTCAGCTGCAGGAAACTCACGTTCCAGCAGCAGAGCCTGTATTTTACATTACAGGGTGCACATATTTAGACTGAACTTGGTGTGGTTGATGATTCAATTAGATTTTGATTAAATTAGGTGTTGATGAAGGGATGACATGCCGTGCATTCCAAGCCATGGAAACAAGGCACATCCCAGTGTTGCTGCTGAGCACCAGCTCATGCCAGAGCATCTCCTGCTGGCTGTGRTGGGAGCTTGTGCTGCCCTCGCTGCTCTCCACCAGGACAGCAGTAACAGAACACTTGTGGGAATTATTCCTTTGTTCTTATTGCAGTTCTTTCAATCCTGCAGATCCGAATCCGGGATCCAAACCAGGGAGGCAAAGACATAACAGAAGAAATCATGTCTGGAGGGGGCAGCAGGAACCCCACCCCCCCCATCGTCAGACCCACCTCCACCCCGACTCCACCTCAGGTAAGGAAGGGCTCTGCTCCTCCCCTGGGCCCTCTGCCTCACACCTGCAGCCACAGCTCTGACCATCCCAGAGACCTGGATGCTCCCAAAGGATCAATATTCTTCAGCCATGATGTTTTCCCAGGTTTGATCATTGGAGCCCCAGTGCTGCTGTACTTTCCCTCCCTGGTTTTATATCAGCAGTAGATTTTCAGTATTAAAGGAGGAGCCAAAATATCTGTGGGAAAGGAGGTGTCTCTGTTAAGTCTTGTGCACCTGAGGAAAGTCCGTGTCACACAGTGGTTGATTACAGACCTCCAGTTGCATCACTCTTCTTTCTGCCTTTGTGCAGCTGTTTTAGAGTCACCAGAAGATCTGGAGCTCAGGAATTTTCTCACAGAACTGTAATAAGTTATCACACTTTTGTTCTCTGGGTGTTCAAACTTAGCAATGCATTTTGCTGGTGACAGAAAAATTATAAATATTCTAAATCATTTTCTGTAGGTCTTAAATYCCTTCTTGTCAAACACCTTTGAGTCTGACCCCTTTAAGTCCCTGGTTAGAGGTCAGGAAGGTTCACCAGCTGAAGGCTGGGCTGTGGAGCAGAGCTGGTGCTGGGATGTGATTTCTTCTTCTTCCACCTTCTTCCCTGGTCGATGTCACCAGCTTTTGGCAGCTTTTAAGGTGAAACAGCTTTTCCTGAGCTCAAACCTTCCTTTCCTCTCTGTGTGGGAGTAGCTTTTCTGCTGAAAGCCCTGTGCAGGAGCACAGCCCTGTCTGGRAGCACTGTGCTGGAGTGGGAGCTGGGGATTCCAGGGGGATGTAACTGGATCACTGAGGAGAAGTGAGAGAGATCCTGGAGATCCCTCCCTGGGACCAGCAGGGTTTCATCTTTCCCAGCTGAGGCCAATCCTTGTGTCTCTGAAGGCACCACCTTGTGCTTTGTCACTGSTTTTCTCCTCTGGTCCCCACCCAGGACGAGCAGCAGGCACCAGGTAAACTTCTTTCCATCAGAGGTGCCAAACATGGGAATCTTGGTGAGATCATCTCCCCATTTCTTCTTCCTACCCAGCCTTCCCCGTTGGAAGTGGGAAGAGCTGGAACCAGCCAGGATTTCCCRTGGTATTCCTGCACAGTGCAGTGAATCCAGGCACTTACCTGATCATTCTTACTTTCTGAAATCTATTTTAAGGCACTACAATTAAGTCAAACAGAAGGAAATAAATGTGTTTCAAGAGGAGGTTACTAGGCCTGAATTCTGATCAGCTGTAATTTAGATGCAGAGCACAGCAGTGATGTCCAATCATCTCCTCCAAGGTATGCAAATATTCCATTGTTTAATATCCAGCCTTCCTTTTGATTAGGTGCTTAGAACCACTTTTGGTAATCACAGAAGAGCTCTGAAATTGGGCTCACCAGAATAAGTTCATTAGTGTAACATAACTGAAAATTTAAGCCCACTTAAGCCAGGAAATTCAACATTATTGTCCCAACAGCTTCTCTAAATCAAGTCTTGGGAGCACATTTAATATCTTGGGTGAAATTAAATAGTGCCTTAATAACTGTGCTCAGGAATTGCACTACTGGGGGTGGTACTGTTTTGAACAGGCTCCAGTCAGTAAATTCTCAATATTCAGCCATAACTTTGGAGATGCTCCTGACTTGGGGCAGCTCCTGGACAGYGCAGGGGGAGCAGAGTTGCTGTTGTTTGTTCCACCCCCTGGACAAAACCCTGCTCACCCCAAACCCTCCTGACCTCCCTGGATCAAACCCTGCTGACCCCAAACCCTCCTGACCTCCCTGGATCAAACCCTGCTGACCCCAAACCCTGCCCACCTCAAACCCTGCTCACCTCAAACCCTGCTCAACCCAAACCCTGCTGACCCCAAACCCTGCCCACCTCAAACCTTGCTCACCCCCTGGACCAAACCCTGCTCACCAGGGTGCTTTTGGAGATTTCACTGCTTGAGCACTCAAAATGTGAATGTGCAGCCTCAGGGCAGCATCAAAGTGACTCCCAGCCCAATGAGAGTTTTAGAATTATAGCAAATTCTAATAAAACCTTTCTCTGAATCTTATATCTCATTATTTAAATGTCACAAACACAGAGGAAGAAACACCCTCAGAAAGTGCTGGAGACCACTCCCTGTCCCAAATTCTGCATTTGAAAAAGAACCCAATAATAATAATAATAATAATAATAATAATAGTTTCCAAATTTTCATTTTTTCTTTAGATTTGAATTACTCTATTAACAGACTCAAATAAACCAAAACTTAGCTAACACAAGCCCAAAGCACCCTCTTCGGTACATTAAGTGCTGAACATCAAAAAATTGTTGGAACTGTGCTTAGCATCAAAAAGTTACTGGAATTGTGCAGAAGATGAGCATTGCTACCAGGATGAGCTGTGTGGTTTGAGCCCCTTCCTGTACCTTTTACTCAGCAGYACTGACCAAAAAGTGCTTTAGGTGGAGTTTCCCAGTGCCTCTGCAGTGTATTTTAATTGCCTTTGAGCAAGTAAAGTGCTTTAAAGCTCCTGSAAGAG
The DNA here is from genome assembly GCA_014549065.1 of Cardinalis cardinalis. NCBI lineage: Eukaryota > Metazoa > Chordata > Aves > Passeriformes > Cardinalidae > Cardinalis > Cardinalis cardinalis. Next base: position 214,257 of record JACDOX010000477.1, read on the forward strand.
AAGCTGGAGGTACATGGAGATATGATTTATCCGTCTCTAGCCAGACACTATTTTCACTCTGGTTTTTGCTGGGAAGAGAAAGAAAACCCAGGGCCAGAATCTGATTCTGGTATTGCCTCAGCATTGGCTTCCCCAGGAGATCACTTTTTAAAGAGTGASTGCTCTTACTTTCCTGGCCAGATTCTTCCAAGTCTCAGTGAGTTTGTCAGAGTTGTGTTTGCTCAGTGTCCAGGCTGTGGTGGGGTAAAATAACCCAGAGCAACCCTTGGAGCATCATAAATCAGGAGAGCAATTTTCAGTGGGATTTTTTGCATAAGAACTCTCAAAATGCTCCATTTTGCAGCTGCAAGGCTCAGTGCATAAGGGCCATTTATTCATTTGCAATATCATTCCTACAAAAGAAATGTTTTCCACATTTCTTAAGGAAATACATTTCCTGACCCAAGAAGTTTCTGACCTCACAGGTTTCTTCTTCACTGCTCTGCTTAGGTTGGTTCTTATTACAATTTCCTTTCTCCACACTGATTTTATCCATAAATTTTCTTATAAAAGGGAAGTTCTGATCACTGAGGGCAAGGGGRAAATGTTCTTGAAACCTGCTCATTTGTAAGGCTGGGTTTTCTTTGGCTTCTTCCCTTTGGCTRGAGGCTGGGCTGCAGTTCTTCATTCATTCTCCAGTCAATCTGTCAGGCTCGTTTCTGAAAGAGGAGCAATCCCAAAGAAAACTTCAACCCTTCACCCCCACTTAAATCTTCATTCTTATTTTTCCAGATGTGCTTTTCCCTGGTTTTCCTGAAATGGTGAAAAACAGTATCTTGGAGAGATTTCCCTCTATCCTGCACTGTTAGATGCAGTAGGCAAAAAGCTGGAGGTGGGAGGAAAAAACAAGAGTCCCAGGAAGAGAAGCAGGTTGCCAGAGCATTTCCTTTTATAGAGAAATAAGTTTTGCATGGATTTCTGAGAGCCTGTCTGCAGTCAGGGGTGATTAAAAAGTCCTTTTCCTGTAGCTGTTCAGAGAAGTTCATGGATGTGGACCTGGGTGAGAACAGACACCTGCAGGGAGCTGCCTGCCTTTCACTTGGGATTAGGAAATTAARATTTAGCCCCATTTTCTTCTGTGCCTGGTCCCCAATGTGTATTCAAGGGGAATTTGTGACCAGCTGCCTTGCCCTGTCTGTGGTTACTCCAGCAGCTGCCTCACCTTTGAGTTTGGGGCACTAACTTGGTCTTCCTTAAATTCTGAGACTAAATACAAAGGATTTTAGCAAACTTTCTGGAGCACAAGTGAGTGTTTGGTGGGAGATCATTGAAATATGTGTGTCTGTCACAGGCTGGGGCTCCTTCAGTCTTGTTCAGGCCTTTGGATTTATTCTTCCATGCAGAAATCCCAGTCCATGTTCTTTGGGAATCTGYTCCTCCTGCTCTCCCTCAGATTGCTGCCCAGCTGGTTTTATTCTCCTCTTGCCCTGCAGGTCCCACCCCCAGGCTGCTTGCAGGGGGTGCTGGGGGACGTTTTCCATCCAAGCACTGCCAGGGTGGGATGATTTTCCCCCTGGGATCAGGAGTGCTGTGTGTGCAGACTCATCTGTCCACTGTTCATCCCATCCTGCACACAGCAGCTCTGATAAGTACACAGAGGAAATCAATAGATCTGAATCTCTCAGGGGGTTGAAATATGGAGCAGTGGGGAAAGGAATCAATTCCCAAAGGTGAACTGAAGTCACAGTGAGCTCCAGGATCCCTGGTGTGTGTCCTGCATGGAGGAGCTCCTGGAGAGGTGTTGGGAGGGCAGAGCACRTTGATACCAGTGCTGTGCTGTCCCTTCCTTGCTGTTCTTAACAGGGAGCATCTCCTTCCCCTTTTCCTGCTGCCTTTCTCATGAACTTTTTGGATTTATCCTATTGATCTGTGTGCCTTTTCTCTATTTTTTCTCTTTGTTCTCCCCACCTTTGGTTTCTCCTCTCCATGCCCCCCGTCTCACCTGCCCCTTGCCTTTGCTGCCTGTTCTGTGTTCCCAGGCTCATGGTGTTGTCCCTGTCCCCCAGCAGGTGCCCAGCCAGGTCCCCGAGCCCGTTCCCACAGCGCTGGGAGCCCTGGAGAGCTCCCACCCCTCCGGCAGCACTGCAGCCCCCGCCTCCAAACAAGGTCAGTTCATGGAGATTTCCTCCCTCAGTATTTTCAATCATTTATTTTTTCCCCTCCTTTCTTGTTTTAGTTGGAATATTTTTGGCAGGGAGACCAGCAGGCAGCAGAAATAGGAGGGGAGGAACTACTCTTCCTCCAGTGGAACATTTTAAGTGTGTTGCTAAGGCAATTAATTGGAATTTGCTAATGTGGAACTGGTTAAAAATAATTGTCTTCAATCTTCTGTGTCCTAAATGTTGTTTCAGAGCACACAGAAGGAAGAAACTCCTCTCACCCAAGTGCCATCCTCCAGAACCCAGCGTGTTGTCAGGGAAACGCTTTAGCCAGAGAAGCTTTGGATCATTTGGATAATTAGCCACAGCAGTGGCAGGGATCCAGAGGATCATATGGCTTCCCCAGAGCTGCCTGTGTGTCCAGTCCTGTAGGAATGGGCAACATTAACTAGGAAAAAAACCCATTCRTGTGCCAAGTGCCTCATAAAGCCCATAGCAGATTTTGCTGACTTTGGTAAAAGTGGCACAGATGGAAGGAGTTTCTTAAAATTCCATTTCCTTGGACAAGGCTCTCAGGCACAGGATGGGATCCTTGGGGTCCCTGCACRGGGCCAAGAGTTGGRCTCCATGATCCTGATGGGTCCCTGCCAGCTCAGGATATCCCATAATATACATTGGAAGGGAGATTTTTTTAAGCTGTTAAGGGAATTGTCCCAGGAGGTGACAGAGCAGGCCCAGGCTGTTCCCACACTGGAATTTGCAGCCATTGGAAGCTGCAGTTCCTGATGTGTGGCAGCAGGATGGCTGCTGGGGCACAGAGCTGCCACCACTGGCTGCTTCCAGTGTCACCCATGGCATCACAGCCCCCCGGGCTCTGCTGGAGCAGCACGTGCAGGGGTGTCATGGAGTGCTGGCATTTTTATTTCAGAGTATCCAGAGTATCATGGAGTGGTGGGATTTTTATTTCAGAGTATCCAGAGTATCATGGGGTGCTGGGATTTTTATTTCAGAGTATCCAGAGTATCATGGAGGGCTGGCATTTTTATTTCAGGGTATCCAGAGTATCATGGAGGGCTGGCATTTTTATTTCAGGGTATCCAGAGTATCATAGAGTGCTGGCATTTTTATTTCAGAGTATCCAGAGTATCATGGGGTGCTGGGATTTTTATTTCAGAGTATCCAGAGTATCATGGGGTGCTGGGATTTTTATTTCAGAGTATCCAGAGTATCATGGGGTGCTGAGATTTTTGTTTCAGAGTATCATGGAGTGCTGGGATTTTTATTTCAGAGTATCCAGAGTATCATAGAGTGCTGGCATTTTTATTTCAGAGTATCCAGAGTATCATGGAGTGCTGGGATTTTTATTTCAGAGTATCCAGAGTATCATGGAGTGCTGGGATTTTTATTTCTGGGTATCCAGGGTATCACAGAGCGCTGGGATTTTTATTTCAGAGTCACGGAATCACCAAAGTTGGAAAAGCCCTCCCAGATCTTGGGGTCTAACCCAGCACTGCCATGTTCAGTACTAACCATGTCCCCAGGTGTCACATCTACATAATTTTTTTAACACTTTCAGGGCTAGTGACTCCACCACTGCCCAGGTCAGTGCCTGGCCACCCTTTCCATGAAGGAATTTTCCTAAAATCCAACCTGAACCACCCCTGGCACAACCTGAGGCCATTTCCTCTTGTCCTATTGTATATTCCCTGGGAGAGGTTTGCTAGTGGAAAACCAAGCCCCAGAGGAGCACAGCCCTAGAAGAGGGGACAAACCAACATTTCTGGTGCTGCAGATGCCCTGATCCCAGCACAGTCACTGCTGGGAAGCCAGGGATGGTGTCCCTGGGGCTGCTCTTACAGCCACAGCATGGACATGGGGGTCTCCCTCCTCCAGTGCTGTGCCTCTGAGCTGCTGCACTGTCTAGAAATTGATTGTAAAAGATTGGAAAAAGATGTTCTGGGGCTGGGCTGATCCCATCTCCCACTTAAAGGCAGGCTGTGGCTCTGTCAGGATGTTGGTGCAAACCTTTGATGTCACCTGAGCAAGGCACGGGTGGCTCTGATGTCCTGTGGCTCTGCTGAGGCTGCGCTGCCTGAGCTCCCCTGCCCGGTTGGTGCTGCCCAGCTCTGGCACAGCTGCTCTTCCCTGTCTCTGTCCCCTCTGCGAACATTCCCCAGTCCCTCTTGCTGCCAGGGGCATCCTCTGAGCACACCACGTGGTCACCTGGTGGCACCGGTGACAGCTGGGGTGCCTCTGCCCTGGGGACAGAGCTGGGGCTGAGCTCTAAAGCYGTGGAGTCAGAACATCTCCAGCCACAAGGGTCCTGTAAGGATCACCAAGTCCAACCCCCTGCTTCTCACASGACCACCTACCACTAAACCATATGACCAGGAGCTCCTTGAATTCTGATCTCTGAAAATCCAGCACTTTCCATCACAATATTTCATCTCTGTGTATGAAAATGTGGATTGCCACAAACAGGTCTTATCCCTCTTCTCTCTTTAACTTAATCCCTTTGTAGGCAGCTGTGAGTAAACTGGAAGTAAGTGTGTTTGCTTAGTTACCCAGCTCTGACAGTGCTGGTTTAAACATAAAGCAGGGCTTGATTGGGGTTTAACACTGATGAGCTTCCCTGTGTTTATCTCTGTTCCATCCCAGAAAGAGTCAAACATTTGTTCCAGTCCAAAAATTGCTAAAGAGCACATTTATGTAAGCACTGCAGGGAAAGCCCTGGAATAACACCCAGCCATGGCTGGGGGGGCAGAGCAGTGTAGGGGTTGGTGTCAGTAATTAACAGAGCCCGTTAATGATATTTGAACTGAACTAATGACTTTTGGGGGGCACATCTGTTCAGAAATACATGCCATGATATCAGAATGATTTTCACTTTGATGTTGGGGGATTTTTGCTTCCAAACCAAAAGCAGTGACAGAGAGGGCTGCATGGCTGAAGTGCTCATTCAAACCAGTGCTGTTGTGTCTCCARAGTCCCCTCTGCCCTGTCCACCCTGTGGATCAGATCTCCTCATGCCCTTCCTCTCCTGTGCTTGTTGGCAGCTGTTGAAGTTTGGAATCAGGCTTTCATTGTGATTCTGTCACAGCCAGGGCTGCTTGTGCAGCTGCCTCTAACAGTGAGCAGCATCTGGCAGCATCTGGCTGCTGTGCTGGGCTCAGGGTCAGGATCAGAGCTGTGTGCTCTGCTGGCAGACCAGGAGCTGCAGTCCCTGCTGGCTTGGTCTGCAACTCATTCCTGAGGCTGGATTTGGGATTGCCTTATTTAAATCTGTGGTTGGGTTCTTTTAAAGACAAACYTTTGGCATTTTGCAGAATCCCAGAATGGTTTGGGTTGGAGGGACCTTAAAGGCCCTTCCATTCTGACCCCACTGCCATGGCAGGGACACTTCCAGTGGACCAGGTGTAGGAATTGTTACTATAATACCTTGAAGGATCACATTATTTAGGGGCAAGTTCTGTTCCTGGAGATGCCCCTGGTGTGTCCATAGCAGCCAGGCTGGCAGAGGGGAGGATGCTGCTGCAGAATCCAGGTCAGGCCAGTGGCTGCAGGCCAGGCTGGTGCAGGAGCTGCAGTGGGATAGAACTGCATGGAATCAGAGCTGCCCACATTTTTTCCACTTGCAGAGGTTCAGAGGGATGTTTGGAGTAGTATTATCCTTTTTTTTAAACCTCTTTCCAAATCTTGCAATGTATCAGACATGGAGAATGTACARCATGGTTTGTGGAAAACAGATGAATGTCAGACCCTGGAGTTGGGAAAGCTCCAAAGCCCCTGTGCTGACACTGAGKCAGTCCTGGTGCCACCTCGTGAGTGTTTGCAACAGGACAAAAGATGGAAAAATGGCAGAGAGCCCAGCAGTTATTGTCAGATAAACACCACAGAGCARGAACAAATTCCTGTATCCAGTAAACTCTTCCCTGTGCACTGCCCTGGCCAGTCTGTGCCCTGGGACCACCCAGCAGCCCAGCAATGGCTCCTCCATGARGCAGGCAGGGGGGTCTGTCCCACTGGGTATGTGAAAGAGTCTTTAAGGAATAATTCTGCAAAAATTGTATTTATCAGGAAATTTTAAAAAATATCTCTTGATATTTCCCCTGGAGCAGCCAGCACTTCCTGTAAATACTTTCTAAATATAACATGAGGAATGATCTCAGYGTGTTTAGGAAGAGGGATTTGATCCAGTTGGGATGAATTGTGTTGATTTTGGTTTTCCCTCCCCAGCTGTGAGTTGTTCACGTGACTCTGTAACAGTTGGCAGRGTTGAGTCCTCCTCTGCCAGGACTTGGAGATTTCTTCTCTGGGATGGGGGTTCAAGTTCAGATTTGCTTCCCATTAGCCAAATCTGCTCCTCATTCTCTGAAATCCCTCCTCAAATCACTTTGCTCTGGGATTTTGCACACACAGCCTGTATCCATGATGAGAACATTGGCCAGACAAGGTGTGGTTTGAAGGAAGGGAGTTAAACCTCTGGTTTCAAATGCAGCTGTGGATTTGTGCTGGTTTTATCTCCCAGAATTATTTCCTTAACATTTCAAATGCAATTGGTTGGGGKTTTTTTTTGAGCATTCTCCTTTGACTCGGGGGGAGAATATCCAGGCAGTTGTTTATAGTGAGCTGGAAATGTCAGGAATGCTCCAGGAGTTCCTGCAAAGGATGTTCCAGAAATCAGAGGTGACGTGTTTTGTTTTTCCAAACCACTTCCTGCATCCTTTTTCTTCCACGGAGCCTCCAGAATCAAAATCAGCTGTTGGGATACTCTTTCCCATCTCTTTCCTCACTTGTCATCCTCCTCCAAAGTCCCTGGGTGCCTCATTAGGTTGATAAACTACTGCTTTGGCCATGGGCCTCTGGAATGCTGCTGGGGCTGCTGATGGCTGCAAGCAGAGCTCACTTTTGCTCCAGCTATTCCTAAAGGTGGGATTTGAAGCTCCAGGCAGTTTCAGATGTGTTCTCCTTCAAAAGCCCTTTGGTTCTCCTTCAAAAACCCTTTCCCTTCTGCTGAGCTGTTGAATAAGCCCCAAATGGAAATCCAGCAGAGCCAAACCTGTTCCATTCTACCTGAATCTTGATGATTTGCAGTTGGTTGTGGCCTTTGACTTCCTAATCTGAAGAGCAGGTTTGTGCCTCTGGCTTCTCCAGAATTATTTTTGCTGGTGTAACCGTGTCCTGAAGGAGTCCAGTGTTCCTACAAGATCCTAAACAATAATGGCTCATACTTCTGTAGCCAAGGAGTGGGAAGCAGAGCTTTGGGGAGCTGTGTGATGGTCATGGCAGGGATGGGATCACCAGRTCTGCTGCTAATCATGGGATAAGTGCAGGGACTTCTTTCTGCACGAGATTTGAGGGGTTGTGTTGATAAATTTCTTCCAAACATGTAATCTAAATCTCTCCTCTTTCAGTTTAACCCATTCCCCATTGTCCTGCAAGGTTTTGTCCATGTAAAAAGTTGCCCTCCTTGCTTTATAAGCCCCCTTTAGGCACTGGAAGGCTGCAGTGAGTCTCTCCAAATCCTTCTCTTCTGAGGATGGCAGAGGTTGTATTTTCAAATTTAGATTCCCAGTGAGGTGCAGGGGCCTCTGGTGTCTTCCTCAGAGCTCCTTGGCAGAATGCAGGAATGGGAGCCAAGAGAGCCAAGGGAGCCAAGGCACCAGGCAGGGACATGGAGTTGCCTTGCTGTTGATARTGGTTTTTTTTCTCCTTTCCCAGAAGAGAAGCCAAAACCAGATCCAGTATTAAAACCACCTTCTCCAGTCCTCAGACCAGACCCTGCTGGGGAGAAGAAGGATCAAGCTGGGCAGACGGCCGAGGTGCCCCCCTCAGTGGAAGCCCCAGCAGAAGTTCCTCGTGCCCCATCACCGGCCCCGGCCKCTCCGGTCCCCGCTGTCCCCGCGGCCGCCGCCGCTGTCCCCGCGCCCAGCAGAGCCTCTCCCGCGGCCGAGCCGGAGGACAAATGTGACAAATGTGAACTGGCCTTCCCCAGAGAGGAGGCGATGCCTTCCCCCAGTGCCACAGCCTGCCCGGAGCCAGCGGCCGCTCCTCCTGCGGCCGAGCCCGGGGCCGAGGCGTGCCCGGAGCCCAGCAGTGCAGTAGCATCCCCCGGGGACGCCCCGGTGGCGCCGTCACCGGCCGGGCCCGCTGTCACCGGCGACGCGGGCAGCGCCGAGCCCGCGGCAGAGGCGGCCCAGGAGGAAGCTGCAGCGGTGACTGTGGAGGTGGAGCCCAGCGAGGCCCCCCCGGCGGAGGTGGAGAGCGCTCCGTCACCTCCCGGTGCTCCTGTCGCTGCTCCCTCTCCTTCTCCACCTCCTCTCCCGTCTCCGAGTGCCCNCCCAGCGAGGCCCCCCCGGCGGAGGTGGAGAGCGCCCCTCCGCTTCCCGTCGCTGCTGTCACCACTACAACTCCTTCTCCACCTCCTCTCCCGTCTCCGAGTGCCCTCCCTGTTGTCCAGGGAGATTTAGAAGGAGAGGAGAGCACAAGAACTACTCTTAGTGAAGAGGTAAAAGATACTGAAAGGAAGGAAGAGACAGAAGCAGATGGGCAACTGGAGGAGAGCCAGGAGGCTCTGAGTGTGAACTCAAGCAAGAGTCCTGTCCCAGGTAAGCCTTGGGCTCTGGGGGTTCGTGTTGGGAGCTGCAGGATGAAGGAAAGGGGCTTTTTCTTCTTCCAATAGGTATTTCTGTTTCCATCTGCAAAAGAAAAGGCCTGGTGGTGCTGGGTGGCTGCTGTGATTGTGAGATGCTGATCTCCATTGGCAGGGATAGAAATCCCTCCTGGCTGTTCAGAATTGGTCACTGACTTGCACAGGTGTCCCAGGCTGGACTGGGCTCGTGCTTTCATGGCAGCACAGGGCTGGTGGAGRGGAGTGCAGACCACATTGCTCTTCATGGAATCCCAGCATGGTTTGGATTGCAGGGGCCTTAAATCCYATCCAGTGCCACCCCCTGCCRTGGGCAGGAGCCCCTTTCACTGCCCCAGGCTGCTCCAAGCCCCAGTGTCCAACCTGGCCTTGGACACCTCCAGGGATGGGGCAGCCACAGCTGCTCTTGCCCCTGAGGTGAGCAGTTGGTCCAAGGGCCTGTGGCTCTGGATTTGGGACCCTGAAGCTCTTGGGATGAAGCCCCAGAGCTGCTGGAGTGGGGTCTTTTCCAGCTGAAAAAATGTGTCATGGTGTTCCCAGATGTGGGAAAATGAAATGGACCAATCACACTCACCCAAACAACTGGCACAGAGTCACACCAGGGTCACCCGCCAGGGTCACCCACCTCTACCTRCCCACCCTTCATTAGTGGTGCTTCTGGTTTTCGTTTGCAAAAGTCACATGTAAGCAAAATGTACAATTTACAATTTTAAATTTAAATTCTGCAGTTAACAGTTTAAAATTCACTAAAATTTCTGCAGCTGCCTTTTAAAATCCAGCCTGTTTCTCCAGTGTTGTTGCCTGCCTTTGGTTTCAGCCCTGCCACATCTCTGGTGTGGCACTGTGGTTTTAACACTCTGTGTTTCCTGTGGAAAATGGCTTTTTTTGCAGGACTTCCTGGAGATCACATTGTGGAAAAGAAGTTAAATGATCAATTCCTTGTATTTGCTGCTGGAGGGGTGTAATGGGGGCTGTTCTTCACACCAAGCAGTGTTAAAGCATTTCATGTGTCACATTTTCTACATCCTGTTCTGCAGTTATTTCAGTTCCTTGGAACTTGGTGAASCTTGGACAAAGAGAACAAACAGTCAGTTGTCATTTGGATCATGTTGGTTTCATTTTTTTAAGTAACATTTCATTTAGGGTTTTTTTTTTTGTTTTTTCTTTGATAGATGGGAAATGGGCTCAGAAATCTCAGGCTCTGCTCTTAAATGCACTGAAAGGTTGAGGTTGGCCCTGTTCCATGTTTGTGTGATGCTCAATATGCTGATTTTGAAATCCAGTATCTACAGATGAGAAGAAAGATCCCTTTACTACACCAACCATGAGGATTTTTTCCTGTTAATCTTCTTCTATTTTTATTTCACTCGGGTCATTTCACTGCTGTGGCACTTGTTGTTCTTTCAGTCTGAGCTACTTCATAACCCAAATTAATTTCCTTAAAAAGGAGAGAAGAAATGGGACTCTGTAAATAAGGTTTTGCACAGGCAGGTTCCAGCTTGTAGTGTTATTGCTGGCTTTGTAATGGCCTGTAGTTTAAATTAAAAAAAAATTAACTTACAGTGTTTGGGCTTTTAATTATGCAGAAGATTAATTTTAATGCTGTAATGTCATTATGCTCCAGAGCACACATTAGCCAAGYCATTGGCTTTGGCAACATGGAAACAAGGAGTTCTCAAGTCATGTAAAAGATGACTTGAAACTCAGATTTCTATTAAAAGCCCAGGGCTTCAAAGAAAGCACAAAGCTCTCCAAGTGGCTCTTTGTGCTCTACCCCTGATTTAATGATCCTGAACTATTGCATTTCTCTGCCAGCCTTCTTTTCAGCAATAATTTTCCAGTTCTTTCTTGGAGAGAGGAAGAGAGATTGAAATAACATCATCTGAGGCTGCCTGCTAATTCAGGAACAAGGAACAGCATGTCTGCCATATACATTGGAAAATCCAGCTGCCGACCCTCAGGAGCAAGGAGAAAGGGTTATATTGTTGTGTTTTTCTTGGACTAAAGGCTGAGAGATTTTTTTTATGATCTCTGGAGTTAGGATTAAACCTGGGATAAGGGAAACTTCTCGAGCACGTGCTGGTAGCTGTGAGCTCTGTGACTTTGAGCAATATTTCTTTGGGGTTTTCARCAGAATGGTGTTTTTATTACAGAGCTTGGCCACAAATCATGCCCCTGCTTTCCCTTTAAAGGGAGCTGAGCTGGGCTGGCTGGGACAGTGCTGGGACCTCTTGGGATAATCTCATTCCTGCAGCAGCTCCTCCTGCCTGTCCTTTTCATAGCTATGACCTGGTCTGCCTGATTTTGGGAATGAGACCTTCATCCCCTCCTCCCTGAGCTGCTGGGGCAGCACTGCCAAGGCTGGGTCCCATATTTTGGGAGATGGCAGGTTTTGGGGATGAGCAAAGGGATTTACCTGTTCCTGCAGAGTTTTACAGGACACAGCTTCTGTCCAAMAGTCAGGGAAACCAGATTTGGATTTTTTGCTCTGTCAAGCTCTGTGACAAGAAAGAAAATACATTCAGACCCTTAAACATCTTTATGAAATTTCCCCCYATTCACCCCAGTTTTTTCACCTTTTCATCCAACAGCCTGAGCCTTTTTGAGGCTGCTGTCAAACGCCTTGCCTTGAAAGCTGGAAGTGTCTCAGTTCACCCACTAAGAAACATGGAAAACAGCTCAAGTCAACTTCAGAATTGCCCTGAGCAGAGCTGATGTTTCAGTACCTGAAATTACCATTGTGATTATGTGCAAGAATCACCATTTTATTAGGCAAACATTTGAAATATGGTAGCAGCTTCATCTTCTTGTCGTTGCAGTCCTTGGAARTTTTGCTATTTACTGAAGCAGGAAACAGATCAAACACGAGAAGCTTAAGAATCCAAGCTYACTGGCCATTGTGCAAATAGCACTTGATGAATTCAAGGTACCATTGTAACATACAGAATGGCTCTGTGCAAGAAAATAGAAGTGTTATCCTTCATGGGGGCAGAAAATCTTTCTACCCCGTTGTTATAAATGATCAATCGAAAGCCAAATTATAAAAAAAATGCAGAAAGGTTTATTTATCTTTTTCCCCCTCTTTATGCTGCAGCAGTTCTTTTTTTACAGCTCCACAAAAGGACTTTGTCAGTGTTTGCAGGGAGAGGCCAGAGCTGAGTTAATCCTGGGGTGATCCAGGGGAACCTCCATTCCTCCTTTTCCACTGGCATTAGGTCTCTACCAGATTTCCAAGGCTAGAGGATTCTGCTGGAGCACCCTTGTTGTATTTTACACTGAGTTTGGCAGCTTTGGTGGTTCAGTCTCTGTCTGTGAGTGACTGGATCATCATTCCCTGCTCATCAGCATCACTGGTTGTGCGTCCTGATGAAAAGGGGGATATTTGGTGGGTTTCAGAGCACTAAACTCTGAGCAGGGCAGGGTGTTGTACCCAGGGGTGGTTCCTTGCTGCTGACCCTGATCCTGGTCAGAGCATCCAAAGGGAACACATTCCCCCATTCCCTGGGCACAGGTTCTGTTCCTGCCTCCTCAGGAATTTTTGYCTGAAGTTTTTAGGAGAGGCAGAGCTGTTATCTGCAAGGGGTAAGAACACATGCTTTTTATTAATTCCTACTCATCCACTCTACAAGGAGAAAAACAGCTTATCAAGAGAGGACCTGGGAGCTGCAGTGTGCACTAAAAACATCACCTGGCTAAAAGTCATCAACAACTGTTGCTTTTTATTAAATTCTGAGATTTCTGTAGCTACAGTGAGGGAGCAGCACTTTCCAGGCAACAAAACAGGAGAAGTGTTGTTGGTGGAGTGGAATTTCTGCAGAAGGTTCTACCAGAGACCTGAGCCTTTGATGTCACCATTCTATCATGGCTATTAAAAGAAGCAAAGAGGAAAACAAGAGACTGATGTGTGTCCCAGACAGAGCTCCTTGGGGCACAAGAAGCTGCAAGAACTTAATACACAAGGGATTCAAAGGGCTGTTTCTTGCAGAGCTCGTTTATGAGACATATTTCTGTATTAAGTAGCCCAGCTGTGGCGAGCCCTGGAGTTTCTGAGCTGAGGAGTCTGTAACGAGCAGCTTGGGCTGTAATTGGAAATACCTTGGAGAAATTTCTCCAGCACTGAAACCTGGAGAGGCAGAAACATAAATCAGGTGTCGCCTTTTTCTTGATTTGCTGCCATAACCACTGGAATATATTTTCTTTTCCATGAGCTGGAAGGAGRTGGTGAATCTTTGCTTTGGTCTTTCATGGCATGTTGGATAATAAAATAAAAATGGAAGAGCTGGTATTCATTTAGGCTTCACAGCTGGCASCACATCAGAGGGGAGAGGCCTCGTGCCCCGCTGGATGGGTGTGAGCTCRTGGGTGGGTAAATCTGTGGGAAGATGTTCCACTGGGAACGTGACACAGCTGGAGGAATGGCTGAGGGAGCGTTGGGCCTGCTGAGCAGATCCCTGCAGGGCTGGGGGTGGTGTCCAGGGTAGTCTGGAATTAAGGGTTTGCTCCTCTTTCCAGTCCTAAAGTAAATCTGTGTTGTCACTCCTGTTATCTCCCTTGGCTGTGGAAGCTGTGATAAGAGCTCAGAGTGTTGGTTGGGTTTCTGAGGTCCCTTCTTCAAAGGAATGAAATGAGCTGAAAACAAGGTCTGGAAGTGTGAACAGTGGCAAAAGTAAACCTGCATTTGGGCAGGACTTAAACTATTGGAGAGGACATGAGGTTGCTCAGCTTGGGAACAGGAAAATGGAAAAGAAGACCAGAAGTGTCTGGAGTTGTCCCTTTCCAAGATCCAAACTGAACACATTACTTTGTATTTCCCTACARCCTCCCAGATGAAACTCCATCTTCAGATGAATAACACCATTGTCCTGCAGGATCTGGGGTTTGGGAAGCTTGGCACCCAAACTCACATCAGTGCAAGTTCTCCTTTGAGCTCCTGCAGCAGAAACGTGAACTTGACAGAAAAAAAAAATCTGGTGTCTGCTATTTTAAGAGGGAGGAAGACTGAGCAATGTCTCCAGAGATCTCTGGAGATCCACCCCAGGCAGCTCCACACACGACCAGGGGTTGGAACCCCCGGGCTGATGGAAGTCGTGGGATTTAAAGCAAGACTCATTTGGGAGGCTTGGCAGGACTGCAGCCTCTGCAGAGCTCACTTTTGCCAAAAAAAAGGTGGAAAAAATGTATACTTGAGCAGCAGTAATGTTCACATCCTGACAGCTGAGGAAGGAAACACCCCAGACCTTTGCCTGCCCCAAATCCATGACCCCTGAGTTTATTTCTGTGYGGTTAAAAATGAAATGTTATTTTACACCGTGGATGGTTTCCATGGTTGGAGTTTGAGGGCAGTGGAATTCTGTCAGATTAAAAACTTTGGGATTGATYAGTTAAATTACTTGGCTGTGGCAAAATTGAGGTTGTTGCTTTGCAGCATAATCCCTTCTTGGAGAAACCCCTGGGAGTGTGCAAGTGTCATCACCAAACAAGGCTGGAAACAGCCCTTTGAAAAGGGCTCAGCTTTCACTGAATTTTTAGCAGATTTTGTGATGGAGGGAACTGGGGAAGCCTGTCTTAGATCTGTGCTTTGCTGAATTCCAGAGATTACCACGTGCATGGACACTGCTCATCCCCAGCCTTGGTTTTGCCCCCGGATACTGGGAATAATTGGGCTGTTCTTGCCAAGGGAGCTGCCTGGAGCAGCAGTAAAGGCTGATCCCTGCTGGGGCAGACAAAGCTGTGTTGCAGTCTGGGCCTGCTTGGCCCTTCCTCTCCCCTGCTTTGAGCCCCAGGAAATTCAGGATTTGTGCTGGGGCTCTGCCCTGCCCTTAGAGCCTCTCCATAGGGAGACACAATGGATGGGATGGGCAGGACCTGGAGCTTGGGAGCTCTGGGTGWTTTTTCCAGCTGTTGGTTCTGTGAACAAGGAGATGATGTTTGAATACTTAAATAAGACTTYCCTTTTTTAATTGACTTTGCTTTTGGGGTGTTCAGCCTGAACGTAACCAGTAGCTCCTGTTGCTCTTTGGGTGGGGCCTGGATGTGGTGATTCCCCTGGGAATCTGCAGGTCCATGGTCACCCTCCAAACAGGGGAACACTGGAGAAGCCACAGAAACTCCTATGTATTCTCTGGGGCAGGGGGAATGCAGCAAATCCCATTTGCTCCATGCCCTCAGGAACAGAGCTGRCTGTTACTAACTCTTCTTATTTATAGTGAGGAACCTTTCAAAATTCTGGTTTATTGTGATAAAGGAAGTGCACACTGGGTTTTTTCCACAGTGTCTGCTGGAAACCAAAAGGCAGAGCTGGAAATCTGTTTGCAGTAATCTTCAGTCACAAAATCAATCCCATTTACACTCTGTTAACTGGGMATGTGTGCCTGGGATCCGAATTTAAGCTGGGAGCATTTGCCACAAATTAGGAGCAGATTGGATTAATGGGTTTGTCTCCTCTTATTGTGTGGTTTCTTCTACCCTTTAGGGGGAAAACACGATTGGAGTAAATCAGTGCTGATCTTGGGAATACTCTGTGGTGTTTCCTTTGACTCAGTTGGCCAGGGAGATCATTAATGCTGGAGTTACAACCTGCTTTTAAATKGAAATATAAATCCAGCTCAGAGCAGTGCTGCAGGATTGAAGGAGTTTTCCTTTTGGATGAGATACTGGAAATTTGGGCTTGCTTGTGGTTGATATTATAATGATGATAATTCTTGAGAAAAATATGTTGAGAACAACCTTCTCTCCCAGCCAGCACCTGGTCTTTCCAAAAATTTGACTTCCTGAAGGTTTTTTTCCCTGCCTGATCCTTGTCCTGTTGGCAGTGACCTCCTTGCTACCCCAAAGTGCCTTTTGGAGCTTGAATGAACAACCTGTAGAACAATTCCTGTGTTTKCATGTCATTCTAATGATTGTTATTGCTGCATTGAAAGCCAGAGTGGTTGAATCAAGCTGAATYCTCCACAAGGCTGAGCTGCTTTGTTGTTCTGTGCCCCAGAGCAGCCCCTGGGAGGGAAGCTCATCCCCCCCAGCCCCATCAGCCCCGTGCCATTCAGGGCTGTAACAGATGCACGTTTCCATTGCAGCCCAAACCGCTGTAACTGCACCAAAGACCTGGAAGAAACCAAAAGAACGGAGCCAAGGCACTGAGGAGGTGACAGAGGCAGAAACAGAGGTGAGAGGGAGCCAAAGTCCTGCTCTACCCACATTTAAAGATGTTGTTCCTCTCTGGAAATTGTACTTTAGAGACATTTCTTCCTCATTGTCTCACAGGGCCCAGGGCAGTTTTGGGGAGGAATTCTGCTATTCCTCAGCATCCTTTAGATAGCAGGTGTCAGTCTGCTTCCTTTTAAAGCTCTTCAGTTTTCTTTGGGTTTGCCTAATTTAATGACTCATACAGTCATRGAATCACAGGCTGGTTTGGGTTGGAAGGGCCCTTAAAGACTCTTCTCATTCCAAGGGACACCTTCCACTAGAAGGTTCCACCAAACTTCCACCAGCCTCCCAGCACTGAGGAAGCCCTTTCAGTGAAGGGTGAGGGAAAAGTGGGTTTGGATCCCTCAGCACTGCCCCATTTTGGTCCCAGATCACCATCCTGACATTGGGCAGGGTATTCTGCACAGGGATATCATGGCCAAGGATAGTTTTCCTGATGACCAACTGGTGGAGAAGCTGATAAAGGAAAATGCTGAAGTTTTCAGGCAAAACCACCTCAAGAGTGATTAGATGAGTAAAGAAAACCTCCCTTGCTACTGTTCTGGTAGAGATATTGCAGCAGGGAGCTGTGCTTAATATCCTGGGTCAGTATGGGGTTAGAGTCAATCAGAAAAGGAGCAAGAGAGTAAAAATGTGGAAATTCAGACTGCCCAGTGTGTGGATAAAAGCTGAGRTTTGCCAGATGTGGTGCAGAGCAGGAGAGCAAAGGGGCTGCACCAGCAGCTTCATCCTCCACACTTTTCCTCATCCTCCCCTGGAGGAGTCGGTGTCTCCTGCAGCACCCAGCAGTTCCACTGAGGAATTCTTCAGAGAATTCCCTTGAAAAATCTGCAAGAGGCGTTTTAGGATGTGGTGCAGTCAGGTAGGGAGGCAGAGGATCAGRAGCCTCCTCCAGAGCATCCTCAGTGAAGTTTCTCCTTTGTTCAGTGCTGAGAGGGGCTGGGGTTTCTCCCGGGAGAAGCGATTCCGACGCCTCCTCGTCTGAATGCACAATCAGGCTGTGTCCTTGGAGAGCTCTAAAATTAACAGCCAGGGATACTATTAATGCTTTTCCCTGAATCTGAGATGCTGGCATYGTGGCTGGATCTCACACTGCCTTCCTTAGTGGCATCTGCTCCAGTTGGCAGCAGGCATTTAAAGAAGAATCCCCCAAAACAAGCACCACGTGCCCTTTACCACCCCTTTCTCATGGCTGGTGGGAGAAGAGGAAAGCAGAATTGTGTTTCCAGGCTGGGATTGCTCATGGCTTAACAGTTCCCTCAGGCCAATCCCATGGGGATTTCTTGGGCAATGCTGAGTCTCTCCAGTTGCACCATTAATCATCAGTGGGTTATCCATGGGCATGAGCTGATAAATCACCCAGTGGCTCAGTGTGCTGTTCCATATCCCTGTGTAAGATGCATTTGTATTCCTGCTGCTCCCAAAAATGCCGTGTGAATCCATGAAGAGCCATTCCCCGTGCACTGAATTTGTCAGGGTGTTTCTAACAAAACCTCTGCTCTGTCCGTGCTCCAGCCGAAGGAGGAGGAGGAACCTTCAGGGGACAAAGTACTTGAATCCGACCAGGAGAAAACGAGCCATGGGCTTGAGGCAGAGAGGGAGCCCTCAGAGCTGAAAGCAGTGAAAGCTGTGGAGGAGAACGGGGAGCAGGAGGCAGAGCCGGTGCGGAACGGAGCCGAGAGCGTCTCGGAGGGCGAGGGCACCGACGGCACCTCCGGCTGCACCGAGAGCTCCGGGGAGGGCCCTGTGTACCAGTACAAACCAGGTAGGTCCTGCTGCTCTGCCTGCCCCTGTGAGGGCTGCTGCCACCCCGAGTGCCATCCCTGTGGGTGCTYCCATGGGGCTGGAAGGGGATTTGGTGTGCACCATGTCAGCTCTGCTGAGATCTGCAACCCAGCAGGCCCCGAGAGATCTTCCAGGGGGCAAAAGGGTATCCTGGTTTAGGGCAAATTTGGGAGAAAACCTCCAAAAGGGGCCCCTCCAGAAAGCAAACCCACACAGCCCCTCCTCCCAACTGGTTTGGGAAGGATTCCTTGRAGAGAAGTGGAAAGAACCTGTTTAYTTAACAGGCAAAGCACCCCCCAGCACACAGAATGGACAATACTGGATGACACCACTCTGTCATCACTCTAAAAAAGATGACAAATTCAGAAAGTCACTCYTGGGGGTGGTCRCTCTGTTATCAGTCYGTCCTGTGCTGGGGCAGCTGCTGCAGCCWCAAGGTGCAAACTCTCSGTGTTCCCCAGGTCCCAGTCCGGAGCAGGTTCGAGTAGTTCCAAAAAAAGGAAAGGCAAAACAGTCCAGGGAAAAACTTGAACTGCTTAGCTAAACTAACTAATGAGCAGAAGCAAAAGCAAGAGCAAAGTGAAAAGCCAAGCAAAAAGCAAAAGCAGCACCCAYGTACTGCCCCATCTCTGTGTCCCACCAGCCATGGGGGAGCGGCTGATAACAAAACCAAACCAAAACATTCACTCTTCAGAGCCAGTCTTGAAGGCACAGAACATGATRTCCAGCATAAACWGAGCACACAAATGGGGATACAAGCATCATAATGTCACCCTAGGACAAGGGGAAAATGGTTTTTGTCTTGCTGGTCATGGTCAGGAGAAGAGAAAATCACGAATTCCTTGAAATTTTTGTGCATTTGGRTGCTGGCTGCAGCACTGTGGAAATGACAGAGAGTTGATTCCTGTGTRATTGACAGCTGGAAACCATCCAAGAAATTCCACATAAACCAATATACTTCTGAAATAAGAGGTGGTTAAATAAGAAATGAAAGTGCTCATTGGGTCCTAAATACAAATGTGTGTGYTCATAAAGATTTAATTTCCTGGCTAAASAGTTGCATGGATCTTTGGATTTCTRGAAAAGTAAGGAAAAGAAACARTTTGTGGTTTTTGATCCAGCCACTCAGTCCCATTGATTAGGGTATAGGATATCTCTAGAGCATTTTTGTTATTTATGAAKACCTAACCTTTTTGTTATTTATTAAGATTTTGTAATTTATAGACCTGAACCTCAGTTAATCCACCTCATTTAGAGAGAACTTGAGATCAACTTCTCAGTTGCTCCCAATTTTTAAGCAATTTYTTATTCAAGTGAAACTCCCTCCAAATAAATTAGTCATTTTTTTAGGAGCCCARAAATTAAAGAGTATAATAATAATAATAAGGAAGGACCTGGAGAACCTGGTGGACAAGGAGCACCACCTTTAAGGGACTCCACTGCAGTGGTTATTTGTGCACCACTTTGTTCTGACAAAGACCTCAATTGCTTTGGTTTTATTTATTCAGCACAGTYATTTTGTGAGGGGAAAACACAGAGGCCTCTTGATAGCTCATCACACTCAGGGTACCTGAGCAGTTACTGGCCACTTCCTGAAGTTAATCCATAATTCATCAGCTGATGCAGTCAGAACAATCCCAGTTGTGCCCAGATGTCCTTTCCCTCAGCTGGAAGGGTTGGATGGATCCCTGGAAAAGCAACATACATCAGACTTGTGCAACAGTCCTCGATTTCAGCTCTGCTCTTCTGAGAAAGGGGAATTTCTGCCTTTGGAGGAATTGTGTGTGTGATCCCTGTCTCTTCCTGCATGGGGGATCCTTCCTGTGATGCTGCCCAGCTGCTCTTCACATTAAAACAGCTCAYTGAGAGCTTTCCAGGAGAAGGAAACTACACCTAAACTGCTTGTTGCTGTGTTGGAGCTGTTCCATGGTAAATGACAGGAACAGTGGGCAGGCCAGGAATTCCAGCCAGGATCCAGCCAAACCATTTCTGCACCCCTGTATCCTGAARCTCTGTAGAAATAAAACTGCATAAAGAGCTGAAGTTTGCAATCACTTCTGTGTGTTTTCATTCCCAGTTATTAAAACCCATCATTGCAGTAAGTCCCTGCTCGTGGCCTCTGCAGGGGTGCAGAGGGTGGGATCCCAGAGATCCAAAGCCAGGGCTCAGGGAGTGAAATAAAGGAATAATAAATACCTGAAGGGCTGATGCATGCTGAGTAATGCAGTCTGGCATGAAGGAGATCAAAGGCAGTGTCTCATACAGATGTTTTCCTTCAGATAAAACATGTTTTCTTCCCTAATTTTAAACAAACTCTGTGGCCAGTGCTGAAAATCCCATCTGCAGGCCACCAGAGGCTGACTTTCCTTGTGCTAGAGTGGCTGGAGGCTTACACTGTGATTTGCACCAGGCAGGGTCCTCCACACCCAAAAAGCCCCATGTAAAATAGGTCGAAAGTTGTAATTCCCAGATCATGGCCCATGGTTGTGGCTTCTCTTGTTTCTGCTTGTTATGTCCAGCCTGGGTTGTTCACAGTTCCATGGTTTCACATTTTCAGAGGGTGTTTTTGTTCCATGCTTTGCTCTCCTTGACTTCATGTTTATGACTTCCTTTTACACCAGACAAACCCCTTTAACTTGTGCATTTTCACACAGAAACAGGGAATTGTCCCCATTCTACCATATCTCACAGGAGAGCAGAAGTCAAAGTTACATACATGGGTTAGAACTGGAATTAGTGCCCAGATCTGTGGTTGGACCTGGCTCTACACTCCCTGCTGTTCACATCCCTTTAATGTTACATGTGTTGCCCTCCTCTCTCCCTTCAAAATGAAAAATTAAATTGAAAYGTCCCAGGCTGGTGCAGCAGCCTCATCCCTTTGGATTTACCAGAAGCACATCTRGGTGAGCAGGGGGTTTGTTTCCTGTGACTCTCAGGGATTTCTCTCCCTATAGAGCAGTGGAAGCCCCTGGACCCAGAGGGGAAGAAGCAATATGACAGGGAGTTCCTGCTGGATATCCAGTTCATGCCTGCCTGCATCCAGAAGCCCGAGGGGCTGCCTCCCATCAGCGACGTGGTGCTCGACAAGGTGAGAGGAGAGCCCATAAAACAGGTATGTGCAGGGTTTTGATATGAATAAAGATCCATAGTGCCTCATTCCTGAACCATTTCCGTGCCAGGCTTTAGTGGGAAGTGGGAATAGTTGGTCTCATCACARACTTCTACAAATAGAGGTGTTGGTGCCTGATGAATGTGCACAGATGATTAAAAACTGAAGCGTTTTTGATAGTCTTTATCTAGATTAAGTTATGCCAGGATGTTATTAAAATTTAAAATTACCCAGCCATGAAGAGCTGAGGATCCAAGCAAGGCTGAATGGAGAGGCAGTGGCTTCTGTTAGATCAATTAATTGATCTATTAGATCARTTAAAAAGCAGAGAGAAGCTTTTGGGCAAACTGTTTTTTTGATCTGAAGCAGTTTCTTCACTATTTATAAGCTGATCTAATAAAAGATCTTTAAGAACTCCATTCTCGGGCAGTTTTGGGATTTCTCTCCAGCCTCATCTCAGAGCTGGAGGTCTGGGCTTAGTGAAACATTTGGGATTTCTGAGTGCTGACACCGAGGCCTCGTTCTGCTCTCTCTGAGAGCTGGAGAGTTCCTTGGCTTTGATGGAACCATGACAGCCTCACTCTTGAGACTCAGGGATGTGGGTGTGCAGAAACATTTCCGCTGAGTTTCATACCCAGGCAAATTGTAAAAYGCAGCTTTATTGCCAAAATTATTTCATCTACCTTCTACTTTCTCATGGTTGTTTCTCACTATTCTGTGTTTGAGCTTCCTGGGCTCAGTTGCCCATCTCTCATGTTGGCACAAAAGCCATTGCTTTGAGGGAAGGTGGCARTTTCATGCTCCTGAACCAAGACAGGCCTTGTGTTACTATGATTTTATCCTCCATAATCCTTGAGATGTTTCTGAGTTCCACCTATTTCTTCAATAGTCTCCTAAAGATATGTTTTAAATGAATATGTTTTATGAATGAATGATGTTTTAAATTAAATACTTATTATATCACGAGTGTGGATGCCTAAAACTTGAGCAGTTTGTAAAAAGCTTTAATTTGGCTGTTAAAAATGACTGTCATGCTTTAGCAGATGCTGTCTGTAGATTGCATGAGCTGAGCATTCCCTGTCTGTGTGCTCTGCTCACGGCACAGGTCAGCCAGCCCAAGCTGCCGCTGAGGACTCTGGACCCCCGGATCCTGCCACGAGGCCCCGACTTCACGCCAGCCTTTGCTGATTTTGGGAGGCAAGCCCCCGGGGGAAGAAACGTGTCTGGAAGTGTGAGTTTACCCCAACTTGCTCATTTAAAAACTGGCCCTRACACTGATGAAGTCCCTCCTCAGTGGGACTCATGTTTGCTTTTGGGCCTCTTCCAATGCGCCGGTGGTTCTGGTTTTGTCAGGATGAATGTAGGGGTGATGTTTTCTTGGCTGAAAAAGTGTGGGGGAATTGGGAACAGTTGTGGATGTTTGTCATGGGGAGCTGTTGTTTGGGAAGGGTTTGTCTCCTTCCTGTTTCCCTGTGTGAGAGGTGGAAGCGTTTCCACACCAGGACCCGGCAGTCGCGTGCGCGGTCGCGCGTTCGTCGTWCAACAGACCCGGCGTCAGCGCGTCAGCCTGGGGGCTGTGCTGCAGAACACACCCACAGGGCAAAGAGGTGTTACTAACAAACAAAATACAGCCAGCACCTGTGTGTTCCTGCTTTCTCTGTGCTTCCACGTGTTGCTTTGGTCACTTCATTTTTTGTTTTCCCACTTTTCTGCTGCTTTTCTGTMATTTTCCCTTCTTCTCCCTGTGTGTGGCTTTGCCCACCCTCTGAAGTCCCCCTGTGAGTTCTTCACTCGTGCCTCTGCCATGTCTTTTCCTGGGGCACAGGTGCYCCCAGCAYGTGCTGCCCTGTCAGTGCCACTGGAGGAGGACGCTGCCACCGTTAGGGAAAATCACTGATTTTCACCTGTTGAGCTGCTTCTGCTGTGTCCATCTGGATGTGTCTAACGACACAGCCATCGTGGAGCTTTCAAATCTGCTGGTTCCAGAAGAGTTCCCYGAATCACCCCAACTTCCAAGTGTGCAGGTTTCCAGGAGTCAAACCCAGCGATTTTGGGTCAGTGTAATAGCTCTGGTTTGGGAGCGGCCTCGTGCAGGTGCCTCAGTTCTGGGGTGCACCCCTGTGTCCTGGAGTTGCCTGGGTGCCACGGTTTCTCTTGGAGCACCACCTGGTCCACAGAACCCGGCGAGGTCACCGGTGTTTGCCGCGTTTGGGCCGTGCTGTGGCGCCTCCTGTCCCATCAGCACTGAGTGTCCCGAGCCCTGCGGCGCCCGGGTAACGCCGCTGTCGCTCTTTGTCTCTCCGCAGGCCTGCAAAGTGCAGAGCACCCCTGGATTGCCCTCCCTGGCTCGGTGCGGGCCCCCATCATGCCCTCTCTTGGTCTCGCCTCACCCACCATTGAGGAACCTGCCGATAGGGGTAAGCCAAATCCCCCCCTCTCCCCCCAGACTTTGCACCTTTTTGTAGAGTTGCCTTTTTTCCCCAACACCCACCGTTGATAAAGAACGACTGGCAGAAAACTTTACAAAAAGGTGCAACCTTGTTTAAAAAAAACCGAAACAAGACTTGCGTTGTACCCCTCTAGGCAGTCTTCAGTGGTGGGTGGGACATCACCAGCTGAGGGCATGCTGGGACGTTGGCCCGAGCGGGATCCGCGAGGGTCTGCACTTTGCAGACCTGTGGAAAGGGGGAGAAAAGGTAAGTCCCGCTTACCCCGTTCATTTGGAGCATTCAGCACGTAACATACATCTTACATTTGCGCCTTTGCAGAGCAGAGCCTCTCCTTGCCTTGTTCTGGAGGAGGGCTGGAAGGTGCCGTGGTTTAACCAGCCTGTCCTCGACGCCGGCGGTTGTAGGATCAGAGGGCTCTGAGCCCAGCAATGGCAGACGTTCCCCTCTCGTGAGCATGGCCACCCTGCGTGTGCGCTGCCTGTCCCCAGCCATCCCACCTCTGCACAGGCCATGCCATCAACCATCCATCCACTGCCTCTTCCTTGCCCCAATAACGTGGAGCAGCTCAGCGCTAACCGCTTCCGGCACGTTGAGAGTCTTTTGTTTCGCTTCTTTGGCTTTTGTCTTTGTTTCCCTCTTTTTGCTTGAACGTGTTTTATGACTGTCTCTGCCACTAACCAGCGTTGTGTGGGACGGCAGCGGGGTGGAGCTGCACAGGACAGGATGCAGCTGGGAAGGCTCTTTGGTGTAGGCAGGGTTAGGTGAGCGTGGCAGGTGAGGAGATGCAAACTCAGGGATGTGGGGCTGGAGCAGACGGGTCCGTCCCTGCACAGGCTGCGTTGGCTTTCTCCTTCCTGAGGGGTGATGGAAACTGAAATCACCTCAGTTCTTGTTCCTGAAAGGAACARCCCCTCCCACCATCAAAGATCAATTTCACTGTCTGCATTCAGAGCCTCTTATAGAGGGAGAAGCACTTCCTTAATTCCTTGGATGGTTCCTAAGGTATTTCCATGATTTCTGGCCTGAGTGGGAGCACCAGGCCAATCTCTGCTGCTGTGAGTCTTTGGCTCCTCTGCAGCAGTCTTGTACCTTTGTCTTCCTGCTTTCCTTCCCCRTGTCTTCCTCTGGAAGAGAGGTCATTCAGATTAATGCAGGAGCACCTGGTACYTGTCCCATGCTCCAGATCCATCATTATTTACAGGAAGCCAGGCCTGASCTCAGGCACCTTTTGAGCTTGCTGTATAAATCTGGAGCCAAAAACCCCAGACCCCTAGACCATTTCTCTTAAAAGTTAGATCCATCTATTATGTTATTACATCTTCAAAGGATGCTTCTGTTTACTGACTGAAAACCTAATCACACAGTTTGAACTGAGTTTATTCACAGATACTAAAAACATACAGTGTCAGAGAAAGTCGTCGTTGTGTTGATGCTTGAAAGGTCTGGCTCAAAGGCAGCTGGATGTGAGGAGGTGACAGGTGACACACTGGTGCTCCCTGCATCCCTCAGTTTTCCAAGGGAGTCACCTCCCTCAGGGGCGKGTGGGTGTTTGCTGAAAAGGAGCACTTGCATGGACCCGTGCCCGAGGAAGTGCCGTCCCGTGTGTTACAGCCTGGTGTGTCTGGGGGTCCTGCACACCAGAGCTGCCTCTGTGCAGGACAGGGGGTGGCTGCAGGTCACCTCTCCTTGGCTTTGCCCCCGTTCTGGGGGGATGATCTCAAAGGTYTGGGATTTGAGGGCACACTGCAGCCTGGCTCTGATTACAGAGCTGTCTGTGGGCAGGAGGTGTGTGCTGAGCTCTGGCACACGTGGCTGTGCCCAGTTAGTTTCTGTGACATCATTGTCTGGTCTTTCAGCTGGAGGGAAATCTCTTCTCTCCACRTTGGCAGCGTGGTCAGAGCCTGGGCAGCAGAACTGTGAAACACCAGAGGTGCTGTGTGAAGGCAGGGCTGCTGTGAGGCCTTGCTGAGCCACACTGGTGTCAGGGCTCAGGGTGGGACACAGGGAGGGATCAGTGTCTGCTTTAGGAAGGTGTCTGACACACAGAAACTCCTGAAGGCTCCCTGTGCCATGTTGACTCCTCAGGAGTGATCAGTGAGGAGTCAACGGTGATCAGCTGGTGCGGTTGTGCTACAAGTGGTTGGACTTGATGATCTTGGAGATCTTTTCCAAGATAAAGCATTCTGTGAATTGCAGCRTTCATGGGGCTTGTGCCCCGTGCAGTTTGAATAATCTGCTGGGCTATTTCTGTGCGTGRCAGGGGATGTGAACAGGGGTCTGTAAGCTGAGGGGAGCCCAGTGACACCCTGGCCCTTGGAGCCCTCTCCCAGGCACCATGGGAGCAGGTCACTCCTCAGGGTGAGGTCCTTGTCTTCTGACAACATCTTCCTCTGTTGCTGTTATCCCAAACAAGAGCTCCAGCACTGCTGGTGATCCTGCTCACATTTGCACACATTTACCTTGTCAAAGGCAAGTGGTTCAACTCCCTGCTGCCTTTAAGAAGAATTTTGCCTTTCAATAACCACAAACCCAGGTTTGTGGCTGATGTATGACATAAGAGGCACCAGCCAAGAGCCCTTTCCTCCTATTCATTGAAGCTCTTCAAGTAACTGCAGTGGCCTTTTTGATGCTTGTTGAATCCCTTTGTTGAACAAAGCAGTCTTTGAAATGGCTCATCTTCCAGGAGTGGCTGCTGAGCAGATTAATTACTGCTGTGGGAAGCACCAGGTTTGATAATGGAGTTTTGCTGCTTTAATTTGTACCTTGAGGTTGGCCATTTGTGATAAATGAGTTCAGAGATGTGAAAGAGCATGGGGGAAGAGCAACCTCCCAATAGCACCTGTCCTGTCTCAGACTTCCCTGTCCCCCTATACACCTGGTACCTTTAGTCCTTAATCAGATGRTGGAGAGGAGGTTTGGGGGTGTCTTGTGCCCTACCTCTTGTACATGTGGTGAAAAACTCCCCAGCTGTGGCAGGTTTTGTGCCTGTTCAGGAGGAGCATCACATTACACAGGATTGCAGAGGTGCTTAGGCAGTTCCTGATTCCCTTTCTTCTGTGRAACCTCCCAGAGACAAACCCAGAGTTTGTCCCATATCCATTAGGATCCATATTTTTCAAGTCCAGGAGCTGCACTCCTTCACTGTGTTTTACGTAATTCCCATCTCAAAATGGCTTTGTTGGAAGCAATCTCCAGTAAAACTTAACATTTCYGGCAGAGCTGCCAGTTTATCATTGTCTTAAGTGCTCGGGATGGCATGTTTGAGATACACCTGTAAGGGCTGAATTCTTGCACACCTTGCTGTGATGCCTCAKTTGTGCAGTTTCTGATCCCAAGAGGCACTTCTGGCCAGTTGGGGTCAGTTCTGCCCCTGTAGCAGCACCCAGAGCGCCGCTGGCTTCTGTAGGTTGTGTAGGCAGAGTCACCCCATCTCTCTGTTGGGAAGAGCTGCCCAGAGGAATGTGTTGGGTGTCTCCACGTTCCCTGTGAGCAGCCTGGAGCAGTGCTGGGTCAGAGGGACTCCTGGTGTCCCAGCAGGACGTGCTGGTGGTCAGCAGTGCCATCAGTGGGTGTTGGTGTTTGCCCTGGATGCGTTACCCAGCCTAAAGTGGGACATAACARGGAATGTTTTTGTCCTAGTTGTTGAATGTTGGACCGAGGAGATCTCAGCCTGGCCAGAGGAGGGAGCCCAGGAAGATCATCACTGTGTGTGTGAAGGAGGATGTGCACCTGAAGAAGGCAGAGAACGCCTGGAAGCCGAGCCTGAAGAGGGAAAACCAAACTGAGGACCCAGAAAATGTCAAAACCCAGGTGAGAGCCCAAACAGGTCTGAGGGTGAGCAGCTGCCCCAGGCTTCCCTCTTCTATCAGACAGTGAAAAAGGGCAGTGCATTCCAGTTGGAATCCCAGTTTTCCCCTACCTTGATGGTATTTTTTGTATGTTTATTCTTGACCTGGTGTTTAAATGCCAGTCCTGTATATTAAGCAGAGAACACCAGACCAGCTCCTGTCTCTCTTGCAGGATTGCTTTCCTACTGYTGTTTTACTGGAATATTTCTGTCTCTGTTCTAAAGCAAAGAGCATTACATTCCCAGCACAGAACTTGGTTTTCATCTCCTTTTAGACCRCATTTCTTCCCTGAATCCTCAGCAAGACTGAGGTTCCTCTGTGAAATCCCTCAGTTGGTCCTACCCACCCCAGTGATGCTTTGTGGAGCTGCCTCTGTCCTTCTCCCTCTCCTCCATGGGGCACTCACTCTGGGAGGAGTCTGGTGGTCAAGCTTGTAATTTGTAGGATAAGTTGGAATGGTCTTGAAGSACACTGGAATTCTGTTCTTGGAGCTAATGGTGGCATTGTTGACCTCATTATCATCCTGGATAGGAAAAAATAAAGTACCTTAAAGTGAATTATAGGAGAGGTTGATTACCTCTGGCTGAAGGAGACAGAGGCCACTCCCTGATAATTTATATCTCATGGATTAAACTGATATAAAGAGTATTTCTGATGGGAAGGGATTTGTGCCTCTGTTGCCCTTGACAAAAACATTTGGGTGTTCCCAGAACTCCTGCCCTGTAGTCTTGGTCTTTGGTAGCCAAGTGAGGAGTGGGGTTGGGCTGTGCAGAAACCTGTGGTGTGTCACTCAGCTTCCCAGACGTTCCTACAGGATGTCTCCATTCCCCTGTGGGAAGCATCCTGGCTCATTCCTGAAATCCACCTGCACCACCTGTGCCTGAGCTTGCAGCGTTTGTGTCCCTCAGGAGCTGTTCCGCAAGGTACGAAGCATCTTGAACAAGCTGACACCGCAGATGTTCAACCAGCTGATGAAGCAGGTGACAGACCTGACGGTGGACACGGAGGAGAGGCTGAAGGGAGTCATTGACCTGGTGTTTGAGAAGGCCATCGACGAGCCCAGCTTCTCCGTGGCCTACGCCAACATGTGCCGCTGCCTGGTGACGGTAAGAGGGGACAGGAGCTGCCCCGGGCTCAGGGGCGGCCRCAGAAACTGCAGAGAGCAAAGTGGTAGCTCCTGAGTGTGAGTAGGAATAATTAATGTGGAGTTTTTTGTTGACCATGMCCAAGGCAGAGGGAGTTGCTTGGAGCAGCTGTTGGGAGTTGAGGACTCCTTGCTCCACCTGGTTGCAAGATGAGTCGTATCTGGGAAGTTCATGGAATCACAGAAGCGTGGAATAGCATAGGCAGGAAAGGGAGCTTAAAGCTCTTCTCATTCCACCCCCTGCCATGGGCAAGGACAACTTCCACTATCCCTGTGACTTTACATCTGCAATGTAAAACTCCACTGGAAATCCTGATGTGAGGCTTTGCTTCCACAGCCTTGCGGAGCCACACAGCTCAACATGAAGAACAAAATAAATTGTTATGGATGACCCCTCCTCTTTGGAGTTTATCCCTATTTCTGCTGATGTTTTTCTTCCTTCTCACTCCAGCTGAAGGTGCCCATGGCAGACAAACCTGGGAGCACAGTAAATTTYCGTAAGTTGCTGTTAAATCGCTGCCAGAAGGAATTTGAAAAGGACAAGGCTGACGATGATGTCTTTGAAAAGAAGCAGAAAGAACTCGAAGCTGCCACCACTGTAAGTGGTGTTTTTCTCCATAAGTTCTCAGAACTCCCTCATAAAATCATTTTCTTTTGAAATGGCAGTTGATTTGGGGGGATTTTGGAGTTGAGACTTTCATTCTGTCMCTGTGCCTGAGGATAATCAAAAATACTTGCCTTGACAGTGGGTTTATCCCAGCATCTTTCTGGGCTTTAGGAGTAAAAGAGGGAACAGTTTCTATGAACAGTGTCTATGAAAGCAGAAGGGAGGGGAGGGAGGAGGTGACCACTTGTGCTTAACTATAAAGTTCTTGGACAAAAATTCATGAAGGTTTTAGCCTAATGGAACTTGAGACAGAAGGCTGAAACCCTCCCTCATCCCTGTACAAGGAAGCCAGGASATAATTGTCATTTAGCCTTCCTCCATACAAGAATTATGCCCAGAAGCTGCTGAACATCCACACCACCAAACCTGTGGCTGCTCCCAAGCTCAAGTCCAACATAAGTCCATATATAATCTACCTATATAATAAAAGTGACCAAGGGATCAGAGTTTTTAAAATATCCCATAATACCAGATATATGTGGCTGCTACTCAGCCAGCTTCCTCTTTTTTGTGTTGATTTCATATGAAGGTCCTCTTCATAAAACTGCATCTTTCAAAGAGCTCCGTGCACTGTGGTTTTGCAGAGCTGTTTTCCTGTTTTCCAGCCAGAGGAGAAGACACGGCTCCACGACGAGCTGGAGGAGGCCAAGGACAAAGCCCGGCGGAGATCCATCGGGAACATCAAATTCATCGGCGAGCTCTTCAAGCTGAAGATGCTGACAGAGGCCATCATGCACGACTGCGTGGTGAAGCTGCTGAAAAACCACGACGAGGAGTCCCTCGAGTGCCTTTGCCGCCTGCTCACGACCATTGGCAAGGACCTGGACTTTGAGAAGGCAAAGGTGGGGCAGGAATGGGAGCGAGGGGTGAGGTTCTCTGGAAGAGCGGAGCTGGAAAAATGGGTGTGGAGTGTTTTTATTTGAAGATTTGTTTTTTCTTCAGGAATTTCCATATGGCATGAGGAAATCATCCACTCCTCTGTGGATGTTTCGTCATGACCTGGCCTCGCTCCCTGCTCTGTCATAGATTCTGTATTATTTTCAGCTGTGTTCTCCAGTTGTTATTTCCAAAGATTTTATCCAAACACTCAGCCCAGAAATGCTCAACATTTCCTTTTTCCAAGTCGAATGTCTCTCTTCCTTTGTAGTTCCCAAAACATTAATTATTTCCAGTTGAAGGTTTATGTTACCTACAAAAGYCACCATGAAATGTGTTGTTCAGGTTAAATCTGCAACACCCTCCTTAACCAGTCCAAACCCCCACCTGAGCCTCAGAGGTTGCCTGTGTTTTGTGTCATCCTTTTCCCCAGATGTGCTGGGATGTGGCAGCTGTTCTGCATCCTCCTTCCCCCTTTTCCAGCAAATATATCTGCAGCACAGAGCACTGTGCACTCCAAGAGCTTCTCTTGGCACAGACACTCTGCTGCTCCTTCTCAAAAACCAGCCTTGGGATGAACAACTCGAGGGTTTTGCCAGGAATCAGTGGGACTGGGCTCTGGAAACAAACGGAGCTAATTGTGTTCAGCTGCCCCGGGCAGGGGGTTCCCTCTGCACTCAGGATCTCAGGGATTGCAGCAGATCAGTCCTGAGCCTTAGGGGAAGGAATTTCCCAGGCTGTTCTGTGAGCAGTGACCACACCAGCGGGGTTTATCAGCAGTCCCAGGCAGACACCCGTGCTGTGAGTGGGATTCAGTTTCTCTGTGTGCTTTGGGAGGAGAACCGGGTCTGACTTCCAGGCTGGATGAGGCCTGGATGCTGTTTTGGTCTTTTGGAGCACTCTAAAAGCAGCATTTTGGTGCTCTGCTGGTTCTGCCCCCTCSAGCTGGGGCATGGCAGGGCACAGAGCGAGGGAGCAATTCCAGAGGCCTCTGTCCTGCCTTTGGGATTGGTTATTTCTGTCAAGACTGAGAGAATCCTTCTTAATGGGGTAGACATTTTATTAAGTGTTTTTATTGAAGCTGAACTGTTAGTTTAATTAAAACTTCTAAACAAAGTCCATTAGAAATATTTCCCCATCATGCCTAACTTTGGAAACATTTGCTCCCAGAGCTGGAACTTTCCAAGGCAAGGCCAGACACAAATTTTAATTGATTTTTTCTTGTTTCTTTAACTACAAGGACAAGGATTTAGCTGGTTTTTAGTGAAGAGAGTGGGAAACATGGTAAAAAACTGCTGTGAAACTCTTGTTTGAAACAATCAGAGGCCCTAATTTGAGAAAAATCCTTTTTAGAGCTTGGTGAGCCAAATCTAGACCTAACAGGAGCTTCTCTGCTGATCCCAATTCATGTCCTAGTGTGAACCTATTGGGATTCTATCACATCACAATTTTCTGGATGAGGAGTTKGTGGGGTTTTTCCCCCAGCCAAGCCCATTAAACTATTCTTGCACAGAGACCCAGAGCTGCTGCTCAGTCTGGCCTGGCTCACCTTGGGGGATAAACCATGCAATGATGTGTCTTAGGCTGGTTTTGTACCCATTTTGTTTCCTGAGCCAGTTTTTCTTGGGCTGAGGTGAGCACACAGCTGATTTGGATCTTCCAAATTTGAGATATTTGATTGATAACTCAATCTGGAAGCTCAGATTGAGATATATCTTTGGTGGATGTGATGTTTATGATGTACGTGCAGAGGGTGTAGATGGTTTGTGTCATTAAAAACCTGGAGGAAGTGTGTGCCTGCACAGTTGTGCCTCATTTCCTGCAGGTGCTGCCCTGTGCACCCTCAAATCCACCCTGGAGGAGTGTACAAGACCCAGCACTCCCCTCTCTGGGGAGCAGCCCTGAGTCCCTGATGTTTCTAGCACAGAAATCCCAGAATGCAGGACCTGCTGGSTGCCCCTCCAGGGAGTGTTTTCATTTCCTCCACAGCTGAGGGTGCTGATGATGTTTTTCTTGTCTAGCCCCGCATGGACCAGTATTTTAATCAGATGGAGAAGATCGTGAAAGAGAGGAAAACCTCCTCAAGGATTCGGTTCATGCTTCAGGATGTAATAGACCTAAGGCTGGTAGGTCCCAGCTCCAGGGAGTAGAAGTGTGAAATCATGGGTGCCCAGACTGGTCTGGCTTGGAAGGAACCCTCAAGGATCATCTCATTCCACCCCTGCCATGGCAGGGACACCTCCCACTGTCCCAGGTGGCTCCAAGCCCCAACGTCCAACCTGGCCTTGGGCACTGCCAGGGATCCAGGGGCAGCCCCAGCTGCTCTGGGCACCTGTGCCAGGGCCTGCCCACCCTCCCAGGGAACAATTCCTAATTCCCAGTATCCCATCTGACCCTGCCCTCTGGCAGTGGGAGCCATTCCCTGTGTCCTGTCCCTCCATCCCTTGTCCCCAGTCCCTCTCCAGCTCTCCTGGAGCCCCTTTAGGCCCTGGAAGGGCTCTGAGCTCTCCCTGGGGCCCTCTGTCCTGCAGGTGAACATTCCCAGCTCCCATGCCAGTCTGTCATGTTCCCTTCCATATCCAGGCTGGATAAGCTCTCATGCAAGAGCAGGGATTCACTGCTCCAGTGGGATGTTAGGGGAGATCTGTTCCCTGCTCCCCCAGGTCTGGCTGTCCAAAGCCAGGAGATGTCTCCATGTTGTTGTGGTGCCATGGTCAGTACATGTGCAGTGCTGGGGGTCCCCACACTGTGCAGGGGACGATGTGAGCATGGGTGGAACAAACCTTCCCAGCAGCTGTAATTCCCCTCCAGGGGAGCTGGTTTGGTTGTGTGGAGGCTGAAGTTGCCATCCTGGCTGCAGGTAGATAATTCCCTCAAGAGCTGGAATGAGGCTGCAGCAAGATAAGGGACAGTGTGGTCATTCCAGGGCTGGAGGGGTCTGGGCACTGCATGGCTGAAAAGACACATCAAGGAGAGAAAGTGTTTTTGGAGYGACAGCTGCTCCTCTGCAGGATTCCTGTGTCAGCCATCACCATTCCTGGAGTGCAAAGCACTGTCTCCACTTAAAATCAGTCACTTCTTTTTTTTATTTTCATTTCTTCCCTCCAGCKTGGAGGAGAGGCTCCCACAAAGAGTGTCAGTCATAAACAGAGAGTGACAGCAGCTCTTCTCTTTCCTCTGAGCCTTGAAAGAGAAGCTGGGAATGTGCAGACTGGGGATTAATGAATTCAGTCAGGTCTTGGCTGCAGTCTCTGTACCTGAGTACAAGGCTCTGCTCTGGGGTGCTGGGATAACCAAGTCCATAATCATGTCCAGAACCATGTCCATAACCCTGTCCATGATATGTCCATAACCATGTCCATAATGTGTCCAGAACCATGTCCATAACCCTGTCCATNTGTCCAGAACCATGTCCATAACCCTGTCCATGATATGTCCATAACCATGTCCATAATGTGTCCAGAACCATGTCCATAACCCTGTCCATAATGTGTCCAGAACCATGTCCATAATGTGTCCAGAACCATGTCCATAATGTGTTCAGAACCATGTCCAGAACCATGTCCATAACCATGTCCATAATGTGTCCAGAACCCTGTCCATAATGTGTCCATAACCATGTCCATAGTATGTCCCAGCTCCACAGGATTTTCTCCAGGCCCTCTAAGGCATGACAAGGGTGGGAGGATGAGGCCTCATTCCCAATATTCAAACTCCCCATGTTTGATGCTCCCCTGGAAGTTTTCCTGAGCACATTTGGTTTTTTTGCTTCTTCCCCAGTGCAACTGGGTGTCACGGAGAGCAGACCAGGGCCCCAAGACCATCGAGCAGATCCATAAAGAAGCCAAGATTGAAGAGCAGGAAGAACAGAGGAAGGTGCAACAACTCATGACCAAAGACAAGAGRAGACCAGGTAAAGTAAAAACCAAGTTGGCTGCTCATTTCACGTCCAATGCTCTTAGAGGGAATCCCACATCAAAGGAAAAAAGTCTGTGGGGTTTTTTCCTACGTGTAATGAGCAAAGGAAATTGGGGCCTGATATGGCAGGGACTGGAAAAGGAACAGATCTGCCATGGGTTGGCTGTGGGGATTTTCAGGGGCAAATCTCATGGCTGAAAATAACCAACCACAGGCCAACAGTGCTTACACATTCCATTCATGCAAACCATGTTGGATTTTGTGACAGGCTGCCAGAAATCTGTTCTAACAAGTTATTACTTAGGAGTCAGATTTGCCATCCATTCTCATGCACTGCAGAGTCTCATTTCAAGAGAAAAACATCTCATTTCAGGAGTAACCGTGTTGTCTTCAGTTGTTAAAGTCATGAGGTGCTGACTCTGTGTGAGGGAGTGTCTTGGTGTCACCTTAAACTGCTCCTGGCCCTCAGGGCACTGTCTGAAGACAACGTTGGAGTGACTGGGAGAATGAAGACTGGGACAGAGCAGGGCAAGGAGAGAATAATTTTGGGGATTCTTTAGKGATTGGGGGATTCTCTAAGGATTGTCAAATGAAAGTGCTTTGAAAACGGGGTGAAAAAAAAATCCATGTAGACTTTCATTATCCTAGAAGTGACACCAGGAGAAGGTGAGGAAGCTGGGAGTGCCTGAGGGGCTTTGTGTCAGMCCAGCCCAGCACTGCAGGAATTGAGGGGTGAGCGAGGCTCTGGTCAGGGAAGGCTCTCACCTCACCTGCTCCTGTGAGCTCCTGAACATGCAGACCTTCAGGAATGCAGAGAAATCCTGCCAGGAGCCATCCCTTCCAAAAACAGCCCCTGGAAGGAGCCAGAGCTGTTCTGTGCAGGCTGAGGTGTGAGGGCACAGGCAGGCAGAGGGAAGGAGGTTCCCAAGCAGGACCCTGCCTCAGAGCAGTGGGCTGGGCTGGGCTGAGCTGGGCTGAGCTGGGCTGGGCTGGGCTGGGCTGGGCTGAGCTAAACATGGCCCTGTTTGTCCCCCTCAGGTGTCCCACGGGTCGACGAAGGCGGCTGGAACACTGTGCAGGGGGCAAAGAACAGCAGAGTGCTGGACCCCACCAAGTTCCTTAAAATCACCAAGGTAGGTGTCAGCACAAGCCTCCTTCAGGGCAATAAAACATCTGCTAGTCCAGGAAGGACCAGGGTGGTGTGTGCAGGTCAAACCTTGGGGCTGGGACACGTTAAATCCTCAGAGTTAATACTGGGTGTAAATCAAGCTGCGTTTTCTTCTGGATGTTCCTGTTTTGTCCTGAGGGAAAGRAGTGTGCAGACTTTCTTTCTCAGGTTCACAGTGTCCTTTTGGTAATCCAGAAGCTCTCACAGTCAGAAAATCTGCATTTTATTCAGTGATGAAAATGTGAGCCCGGGTATTGTGTGACCTGGAGATGCAGCACAGCCCCCATGTTCCATGGGTCTCAAACACATCACCTGGGGGTCTCAAACACCTGCTGGAAATCCTTGACTCCTCAAGTTCTTGAGACTCTGTTCTGATGCTGCTCCTCAATAAAACAGGGAGGCCACATCCATTTTGATGTGTCACAAACAGCAGCACTCCAGACTTAGGATGCTCCAGTAGAATGGGAAGAGCTGTGTCTGCTTTAGAGGTTTCTCAACTTGGTGGCGTGGTTGCATCCCCCAGCATGTGATAAACTCTCACGTTCATCCTCCAGATGAGCATCTTCCTGTTCACCATTGAACTGGTGAACTTGGAACAGTTTTCCAGGCTGCAGGTTGGGCAAGTTGGAGATTTCTCCTTTGTTGAACTTCAGAACAGCTCTGGGTTTTCTTGTCAGAGAGAAGTCTGGCCTTTGCATAAATCACTGACTCCTAAATATTCCCTTGTCCCACTTAATGTCACTTGCCCTGAATTTTTACACTCAGTGCCTGGATTCTTGGAGAGCTGTAAAGCAGGACCTGGACAGACTGCAGCCCTTCTGCAGATCCAATCAGTTTGTTCCTTCTGAACGTCAYAAAACAGTTTCCAAAACTTCATTAGCAGGAGAGGTTCAGCCTCCTCCTGCCTGGGCTTGCAGCTCACCTGGGAAAAGCCCTTCTCCTCTGCTCCATACAAATGGAGCTGGTTCCACAGCAGCTGCTTTGGAGGGAGAGAGGAACTCCCTGAGATCTGTGAGGTCAAAACCTCCTTGTAAATAAACTCTCCCAGTGAACATTGTAAAATCAATATTCTCTTCTTGCCAGACACCACTTCCTCCAAGTTCTGCAACCTGTTGTCGTCCTTTGCCCTCTGGATTGTTTGGTGTCCTGCAGATCCCCCCAAAGCCATGACTGGAGACTTGATGGACAGTGAAACTGGCTTACACATCACAAACAAACTGAACATCTTTCAAATATAGATATACTGAGCTTTCCACCTTCCTGAGCTTCAGAATTCCTGATAAAAAGAAGCTCCTGCTCACTGTGAACGTCTCTCATTGACATTTGGAAGGGACTCTTTGTGATGCCCTTTGTTGTTTGTGTCCCCGGTCTTGGGCCGTTTTAGTTTAGTCTTCTAGAAATATGTGAAGTGTATTTTGGTGTTCACAAGACTGGGATTATTGCCAAAAAATCTCTCATTTATTATTACAGTGTAGGATTTGCCCTTGTAATTGTACCTCTTGGTGTGTTTTACAGCCCACAATAGATGAGAAGATTCAGCTCGTGCCTAAAGCCCAGTTGGGCAGCTGGGGGAAGGGCAGCAGTGGTGGAGCCAAGGCAAGCGAGATGGGTAAGTCAGGATGGACCCTCACCCTGGGCTTTGCTGCTGAAGAGCAGGAAATGCTTTGGGTGGGGTTCACAGAGCAGCTTTGGGTGGGGTTCTCAGAGCCATGGAGTGTCCTGAGCTGGAAGGGACCCACAGGGATCAAATCCAACCCCTGGCCCTGCACAGACACCCCAACAGTCCCAGCCTGCCCAAACCCTCTGGAGCTCTGGCAGCCCCAGGCTGGGACCATTCCCTGGGGAGCCTGGGCAGTGCCAGCACCCTCTGGGGAAGAGCCTTTCCTGATCTCCAGCCCAAACCCCCTGGCCCAGCTCCAGCCCTTCCCTGGGTGCTGTCCCTGCTCACAGGCAGAGATCAGAGCTGCAGCCCCCAGTGAGGGCTCCCCTCTGTCCCCTGTGTGTGACCTCCTGGCAGGAAGGGTTGAAGTGGGGCAGGCCCAGCCCTTTCCCTGCAGTTCTGTCCCCGTGGCTGGGCTGAGCTGCTCGGTGGTGCTGACTCTCAGCAGCTCCTGACCTTGTCGCTCTGCTCTGTGTTGTCTCCACCATCTCCAGACTCCTTGCGACCAAGTGCCACAAGTCTGAACAGATTTTCTGCCCTGCAGCCTCCAGTGTCCCCAGTATCTGCCTCATCTGCATCTTCAGAACTAGAATCTCGCAGGGCCTTAACGAGGTGAGTGTGGCTCCTCACTGCTGCCCTTTGCACCCCCTGCTCTGGCACCAGCACTCAGAAAGAAAATTCCTTGCTTTTCCAGGAATGGCTGGGTCCTTTTCCCACTCTGAGTTAGCTTCTAACGTGCCTGTATTTTATAATATCCATAGGAGAGAGAGGTGGAATTAATTTTTAAAACCATTTTGATTAATGTTTTAGTTTCCACTTCACCCTTCAGCCAAGGGTGGTTGTGTTTAACAGATTAAAAACTCTTCAGATAAAATGTAGTAATAAATAGGTTGGATTTAATGGCTCTGAATTCAGCCAGGTCAGTAGGTTTATTTAGCCAGGAAAACACACCTAAAAGCTGGCAGAAATGCAGCATAAAACCATGTCTGACCCTTCCCAGCAGGTGTGACCTGCCCATGCTCCCACATCCAACAAAAAAACTGCAGAGCCTCTCTCTCACTCCAATTCCTTCAGGGCTGCAGCCACTCCRGCGTGGAGCATGAAACATGTATTAACCCTCAATAATTTATTAACTCTAGACATGGTTTGTGAGTGTACAGTTCATTTAAAATGTCACTGGATCTTCCTTCCAGTGCACACAAACTGCTGAAGTGTTTTCCTGCATTGTGCCTCCAGTGTTTCCCCTCCTATTTCAAGTAAAGCTTGGGCTTACCTGGGAATTAATCCATTATGGCATTGATTTGCCCATCTTACTCATTAACACAGTAATTAATAGGACAGATCGTTGTCACCTGTTGTTGGGAGCCTTCACTCTTTGGGAGGTATTTTTCAATTAATGGGTAAAAAATACAACTCTCATGGAATCACAAAATGTTTTGGGTTGGAGAGAGTTGAGAGATCACCCATTCCCACCCCCTGCCATGGGCAGGGACACTTTCCACTGTCCCAGGCTGCTCCAGGCCCCATCCAGCCTGGGAGGGATCCAGGGGCAGCCACAGCTGCTCTGGGCACCCTGTGCCAGGGCCTCACCCCCCTCACAGGGAAGAATTCTTTTGTTGCATCTAATCTAAAGCTCCCACACCATTTCCAAGGGAAACAGAGTCCATGTGTTATAAAACTCACTATTCCATGTGTAAAATGGATGCTGTAGAACACTGCTTTTCCATATATTCTCTAGGAAGCATTGACTGTTCCTGTCCACTCCGGGTATTTGTGTTTGTGCATCTCTGAAATTGAGTTAATTTTGGTTGTGGGTACAGCTGTAAGAAACAGAGTCAACAATCCAGCAATCCTGCAAATTCTCTGTAAGAAACAGAGCCAACAATCCTGCAGGGCTTGGGGGGTGGTTTTTCCCTGCAGTGAAGCCCTCGAGTCCCTTTCCTCACCTCTGAGTGGGTTTTTGGTTTTTTGTTTGGCAGTCGCGGGAGCACGGGCAGGGAGAAGAACGACAAACCTCTGCCACCCTCCCTGTCCCGGCCCAACACCTTCCTGAGGGGCAGCAGCAGCAAGGAGCTGCTGCTGGACAACCAGGCCCAGGAGGAGCAGCGCAGGGAGATGCTGGAGACGGTGAAGCAGCTGACAGGAGCCATGGAGATGGACAGGAACAGCACCGAGGCCGAGAGGAACAAAGCCAAGGAACCTGGTAAGGGCTCCTCTGGGCTCGGGGATCCTGCTGAATGTGTGGGATGGCACAGGGAGGACCTGTCAGGGGCAGTGCCAGGTGTCTGTGCAGGGCRCTGTCAGATGTGCCTCCCAGAGCTGGGTGACCCAGCTGAGTCAGGCAGGCCTGGGCCTCATCCCTGTCTGCAGCCCCTCCTGGGGTCCAGCGGGGCTGAGAGGCTGCAGGTGCCAGCAAGCACCACCCCATGGCATTGGCTGCCCTGTTTTATCCTGTCACTGTCCCCAAATCAGTATCAGTTCTTCAGGAATGCYGTTTCAATGCCCAGTAAAGCCATATCTGCCCTTTTCAAGCATTCTCCAGGGCCAGGGCAGGGCTTTGGGTCTGGGTCAGATGGTGCACAGCAGCTTTTTAGCTGCCAGCCCTCCTTCCAGCCAGCCCTGGTGCAGCAGGAGGGTGGCACCCACCATGGTGACTCGTCTGTCACCTTGTCAGTCCTGCAGCTCCTGCTTTTCCCTCCTGCCAGCCTGGGCTGCTCAGTTAGTGGGAAAATGGGGACACTTAGGGTGATGTTCCCAGTGGACAGAACCTTTACAGTAAGGAGAGCACTCAGCTCCTTCCCTGGGAAACATCTGGAAACTGCTGCMGTGAGGGAAACACCTCAACTGCCACAGCACAGCACAGGCTTGTCCTGAAGCTTTGGGATGTTGTAGACAGTCCATGGGGACCAGGSTTTTGGGATGTGTTTGGGAGATTGCCTTGGGCTGCTGCCCGTCGCAGTCAGCACATTTTAACTTTGCTGCAGCAGCTCCCATTTAATTATTTAATGTTCGTGCAGAGCTTTGAAGGTGTTTGACCTGTGCCACTGCCAGCTGTGATCCTGCAAGGTCAAGTTACAGAAATACTGGGAGTTCATGTTGGGGGRAAGTAGCCAGGAGGGAATCCCAKAATCCCAGAATGGTTTGAGTTGGAAGGAACCTTAGAGCTCATCCAGTTCCACCCCYCTGCTGTGGGCAGGGACACCTTCCATCTATCCCAGGTTGCTCCAAGCCCCATCAAAGRACTGCCCTGTGCCTGAGGATGGGACAGGGGRCACACCTGCCCTAGTGACTTCTGTTCTCAGAATGTCATCTCTGAAATGCTGATCGTCCTTTTCCAAACATTTTTTGTTGTTGTATTTCCACCAGCCAAGCCAGAAGTTCCCCCAGCTCCAGTGCAAGAAAAGCCTTCACTATCAGAAGAGGAAATAGAGAGAAAATGCAAATCTATCATTGATGAGTTCTTGCATATTAATGATTTTAAGGTAAGCAAGATGAGAACCTCACTTAACAGACAGCTCTGAGGGGCTGCAGTGATTTCTGTCCAGGATGTGTCTCTGTGAGCMCCCAGCCCACAGACAGAACCCAGCAGCAGCTCCAGGGGCACTTTCAGGACAGTTTTCTCCCAAGCTTGTTTTCTGCCCTGCTGGTAGTAGGAAAAATAGCCCAGCCTGTGTGTTTTAAGTAGCAAGATGGATGTGTATCTGTCATGAATCACTGAGCAGCCCCATAATACCAGCAATTTTGGAAGCAGAAAGGCTAGTGGGAAAATAAACAGAGGTTTTCATTTAGTTATCAAAGCATGTGCTGTTCTGATCTGGAGGCAGATAAAGCAATACTAAATATTGAACAAACCACTCCAGAGGATTTTTAATAAACATTGGAAATTACTGAGCAGCTGTCATCACTTCCTAGTTAAAAGGTTGAAATTTTGTTTCCCTTGTAAATGGGTTTTTTAGCTCGTCCAGGGAGTTTGCAAGAAGTGTTACATTGGCTGCAAGGCTGCTTCATTTGATCTTTCACTGAAATAAATTTTAAAACCTGCCAAGTTTGAAATGGCAGCACTTGGGAGTTGCTGGTTTGGCACCTTAAAAGCAGAGTTGCTGCTTCCATTTCATTGGACTTCCAATTAATAATTGGAAAGAGAAATATTCTCATGATGGATTGTTTAGAGTTCACATCTAGTTAATGGGATAAATTATTAAATACTTGGTTTGGAGAGGAAGAACCTTGCTCTGATTGGCAGTGAGCTGGCCTGGGACCCAGGAGCTGCTTAGCCAAGGAGTCTCTGCTCTTTTTCCTGCTTATGATGGACTCCAAAGGCTCCCCTGGATGCCTGTGATGAAGGGGCCTCTTCAGTTCCCTGTTTGCAAATACAGCAGTGTATTCCTGTGGCTGGCTGCAAGTGGAGCTGAATTGCATTAGACAGGGCAGGGCTGGTTCAAAGTCCATGGAATCAAGGCAGTTTGTTTGCATCAGGAATTCCTTGGTGCTGGGGGATTCTTGGTGCTCTTCAGGTGCAGCAAAGCTCTGACTGCTTAAACTCTTGTTCCTGCAGCCACCTGTGAGTGAGCTCCTGCTGTAGAGCAGAGGAACAGCCCCTTGCAGGGCTTTGGTCTCAGAGTCTGGCCTGACCGTGAGCTCAGACTGCTGAGCTGTGACCCTGGTGRCAGCAGGGTCAGCCAGCAGGATTCCCTGTGTGTCCCAGGACAGCAGGATCCTCTGGTGAGCTCCAACCCAAGCACACAGGCCAGCATCACTGGGCTCCTGACCTGCAGGAAAAAGCCCTGAGGAAACTCATCTGGGGCTGCCAGGTCCTGGTAGCTCAAGGCAWAACCAGTCACAGAGCAGGTGCCTGTGGTCAGGAAGGCCACTGAGATCTGTGGGCTGCACCCAGGTCACTGGAAGGTCCTTGTGATGGTAATGGAGATTTTTGATGTGGGACTTCGAGAGCTGCTCTCAAAGTCTCTGAGTGTTTCTTTGTTTAGGTTGCAAAATGCTCAAAAGTCAGAAAGTGGGAGCTTTAGAAAGGGGAAATCTTCTGCAAGTGTTCCCCAGCTATTTTCTGCTCCTTGATGGGCTGTGGGTTTGTAACACAGGCATTTGTGTCAGGTCAGATCAGTAACAAATCTGATCTGATACCCTTTTTTTGACTTGATATTTGATATAGTAATCAGTGTTTTGGTGGCATGCAGAAGATAACTCCTGCCATTTCACCAAGCAGCCCTGCAATGTGATTATTGTGTATTTTAAAAATTGTTACCTGAGTGGTATAAATTCCATTATTGCTATTACTGTTGGTTTTGTTATTATTCTGTGATGAGGTTCCACAGCCTAATTCAGCACTTTGCCTGGCAGCCTCACAAAATCTTTATTTCACCAAAAATCCCCGGTGTTACAGTAGGAAATACTCTTGTGCCACGTGTTTGCTGCTCTCAGTGGGGGGTGTGTTTGCTGCTCTCAGTGGAGGGTGTGTTTGCTGCTCTCAGTGGAGGGTGTGTTTGCTGCTCTCAGGGGAGGGTGTGTTTGCTGCTCTCAGTGGAGGGTGACCTGTGTGTTGTTCCACAGGAGGCCATGCAGTGCGTGGAGGAGCTCAGTGCCCAGAGCCTGCTGCCCGTGTTCGTGCGCGTGGGCGTGGAGTCCACGCTGGAGAGGAGCCAGATCACCAGGGATCACATGGGCCAGTTGTTACATCAGCTGGTGCACTCAGGAAAGCTGAGCAAGCAGGAGTTCTTCAAGGGGTTGGTATTCTGCTCAGAGAATCCACAGATTCTTTCCTGCAGTGTTTCTTGTAAATGGATGCTGTGCTGCAGAGAAATGATCTCCCACCTTGTTTTGGTGTCCTGCCTTCTCCACACATTCTTTTGGAAGGACTGTATCATTTGGGTGTATTTATAAGGAATGTTATTACTGTAATATATTTTAAAGTGTTTCAGATGCTTTAGTGAAYATAAATATGTTCATATTTATATCAGCTTTTATTTTGAAGCAGATCTGTAGGTGTCTGTTTAAACGTGTGTGCTCAGATCCCTGTGTGTGCTGCATTCCTCCCTGTTTGACTTTTGCAAATCCCTGACTGTAACTGGAAGAGGAGGCAGTCAGAATCCTTCACACAACATCAGTACCTGGGAGCTCTGAGCTCCTGTGCCTCAGCCACTGTCCCACTGGGAAGGAGGCTTCACCCACACCCTGCCATCTTTCAGGACAGCTCAGCTGGAGGGCTGAGCCCTCAAGGGGCTGAGGAGGAGAACGCACAGCAGAGGGGTTGGACCTGCCAGGAGAGACCCGAGTTTCAGCTGCTGGCTCATTTCAGCTCCCTGAGATTTGTGTTCCCAGCCTGTTGTCCAGTCCTAAACAATCCCTGTTCCCATGGAGGTCCCTGGTGGCTCTCAGTCCTCTCTGGGGAGGCAGAGCAGGAGGGATAAAACACAAATGCTGCAGTGAAGGAGCAGATGAAGTACACYGAGTTGCTGAGGAGTTGGCTCTGTCTGGCTTTAATCTGAGTCTCTGTCATTGTGGTACCACTGATCATTCCAACAGGAAACTCCCTGCACCTGTGTCTGCCCCTGAACTTCATCCAGCTCACAGGATAGGTTTTGGCAACCTGAGCTCAAAACCATATGGAACTGCTGAAAAAATCTAAATCCACAGGGAATACTCTTGTCCACACAGCCCTGATGGTCAGAGAGACTCATTTCTCATTTAAGGTGATACACGTCCAAAATGTATTCTGATTAAAGCTGTTCTCGAGCTTCCTGGAGTTTGGATAAGTGGATCTTGATGAAATATTGGGATCTGTACTCTGAATGTGACATAAACAATGTGAAACAACTCCTGAAGATGATGGAAAAGGCAAGTGGTGTTCAGAGGGTCTGAGGAGAGCACCAGAAACCACCTCACTACTGACACAGGAGGAGCGACYGTGTAACGAGGGATCACAGGATGAACACTGGTCCCACCCTATGGCTGGGGAGATGCACAACAGGAAAATAATTTCTGGCAGAAAGGCTGGACGAGCAGCAGAGGTTGCAAAGAATAAAGCAAAGGAAATGGTTCCTGGTTTGAAACATAAGAAAAAATGTGGATTTATAGTCACTAAACARGACATTGGACTTTTCAAGGTTTTCAGGGAAAAACAAACCATGATAGAAACTGGCAGGAGAGCAGAAAAAATTGCCATCTCCCAGGCATGGGAAGTGAAGCCACCTGCAAGGGTTTCATGGGAAAGAAGATTTGAGCCATTCTGGAAAGTTTATCACTGGGGAGCAGTCCTATAATTCCTGCAGCAGATAGAAACTCTTCTCTGCTGAACTGAGCTCTTACAGACATTTCACTGCTTACCTTACATTTGGAATTCTSTTAGGGTTAACCCCCTTCTCTAAATGTTTGGATACTTTTAAGAAGGTTTCATTTACTTGATAGCTTATATATACAAACAAGAAATCTTTTTAGTTTTATAGATGTTACTGTTTAGCAAGTGATTTGGTACTGGATATAAGAATTATTATACCTGGTGGTTTTCTGGATGTATCTGTTGGGTCTCCAAAAGGTGATGTCTTTTCCACATATTCTCCTTGTTACTGCATGGAGAAATTCAGTCTTGGCA
The DNA here is from genome assembly GCA_014549065.1 of Cardinalis cardinalis. Classification (NCBI taxonomy): domain Eukaryota; kingdom Metazoa; phylum Chordata; class Aves; order Passeriformes; family Cardinalidae; genus Cardinalis; species Cardinalis cardinalis. The sequence continues at coordinate 258,475 of JACDOX010000477.1, forward strand.
GTTTGGAAGTACCAAAGACATAAAATGGCAACAGKTTTTTTGTTACCTTTGTGATTCTCYTCACTCCTCTCTCTCTTCACTCCTCTTTTATGTTACAAAATATTTTTAAAGTGCAGATTTCTTTGAAGGAAATGTCTCCAATTAAATTTTATTTAACACTTGATGTTTTTTCCTCCTTCTGAAGTTTCTCTGAGACCCTGGAGATGGCGGATGACATGGCCATAGATATACCCCATATCTGGCTGTACCTGGCTGAGTTGGTGACCCCCATGTTAAAAGAAGGAGGAATCTCTATGAGAGAACTTATACAGTAAGTGATGCTTTCCCAGCTGTGCCTGTGGTGTTTTCTCTGTGTGGTTCCCATCAGTAGTGGAGGATGAGCAGTGCTGGAGGCTCAGCTCCCACAGGAGAGCTGTTGCACATCCTTGGGGGGCCASRMCAGCCTGAGAGCTCTGCTGGGAARGGAGCTTGGTGCTTTCACCCTTGGAGAAGAGTTTATCCATAAATCTGCTCTTGGTTCCAGCTGAGCTTAAAAATACCCCAGTGCTGTAGAGTGGAGTGATTTGGGAGCACAGAGGCTCTGGGAATGAGACCTGCAGAGAGTGAGGCATTGCAGAGGGTCAGAGGGTAACTGAAGGAGGGCTGGGCRAGGTGGGATGTTTGGAATGAATTCCCCTCTGTGAGGGTGAGGAGGCCCTGGCATTGTTTGCCCGGAGCARCTGTGGCTGCCCCATCCCTGGAGGGGTTCAAAGCCAGGCTGGATGGGGCTTGGAGCAGCCTGGGACAGAGGAAGGTGTCCCTGYCCAGACTATGGGATTCCACCTGGGCACTGCCTTAAACGGGCACAAAACCTTGTCTGCAAGACCAGAAACCATTTCCTGGACCAGAATTCCTGTATTTTCTGTATGTCCTWACATATTTGGGGATTAACTGTGAACCAGTTGAATGGTTYCTATTTCTATTACCAGTATATTAAGAAAGTAACAGTCTTTTCCTTCTAGCCAAGTGCAGCATCCCACCCCAAAAATGAGTAGATTTGACATAAATAGAAAATATTTTTTGATGTAAAATTCAAGTCTTTCTAATTAGCCCTGTTGTGACAAGGTCACTGCATCACTAAATGCTTTATCAGCAGTGCTGGATTAATCAAATCCTGCCTCCCTGGCAGAAGTTAAAGCTGATTTCCTGCCTCAGTTTGGTCACTACCCCTGGATTTGCAGCCCAAATATTAATTATAACAGAAAAACGCCTGTTTTTCTTTCATTCTAGAGAATTTAGCAAACCCTTGCTTCCTGTGGGAAGAGCCGGCGTCTTGCTTGCTGAAATCTTGCACCTTCTATGCAAACAAATGGTGAGTGCCTCGTGCTGCTGCCCTCCAGAGGGAGGAGTGGATGCAGCGCTCGTGTTCATGCATGAAACCTTCACCATTCCCACCTGAGGACATTTAGGGATGGGCCAGCCAGTCCAGCTAACTTAGGAAATCTGCCTCGCACCCCCAGTTTCCAACCAAGCCTTACGAGGTTCCAAAAAGTTGAGTTAACTTTTTGTTTTCTCATCACTTTTCCCTTTTGCAGGTACCTTTGCACCTGGCTTCTCCCAGAAGCTAAGAGTGCTGAAATACTGCAAGAGGGACATGCTCAAGGGATTTCTGGGCTGAGCAGAAGCAGCRAGTGCCGGGAATCTTGCGAGAGAACTGTTCTTGCAGACCGGAGAGGTTCTCAGGGTTCGGATAAGCTGCGATGGCCTCAGACTGCTGTGTGCTTATCCAAACTAAAGCTGCCGACTCTTGAGGTTCACCCAGCACTGGGGTAGTGACACCTCCTCACCCCGTGACTCCGAGAGCTCTCTTTCACACCTCACAGCTGCGTGTCCAACCAGTTTGGTGGTTTCCCTATAACTCATCTCCATTTTTGTCTTTTTTTGTTTTTTGTTTTTTTTTTGATTCAGCTGAATCCTGCACTTTGGATAGTGTCTATTTCCAACCCTGTAAAATCCCTCACTTGCCTTTTTTTTTTATTTTTTTTTAAGCATGCATTCAAGTAAGGTTGAATGTTCCAGGAGCATTTCAGTCCAACAGTGCAAAGAGTGACTTTTTATTTATTTATTTTAGTCTTGTGCTTGTTTGGACGGTCAACTTCCTTTTTTTTTTAAACTATTCTGTGAAAGAAAAGCTGCTGTGCTCCRGGTGTGGAAGCACAGCCTTGGGTCTCTGTTTCTGCCACAGCTTTCTGATCAGATCTTGTCCAGTCCAAGACTTGGACTCAGGTATTTCAGTGTAACATCAGCCATCTAACCCAGATCTTGGTGGATCAGAGCAGGAACTATGCACAGTTGGCTCTTAACAACCTGTATTGGAAACTGAAAATCGTAATCTGCTTTGTAAACTGAAAATCAGGCAGCATTTCTCAGCTTGACTTAGGCTACTCAGTGATCTCCTGTGAGCAGGTGCTGTAAGGTGAAACTTTGGCAAAGCATTTGGGTGAAAAGAGCTGGTTGTGCTCAGCATTTTTATTCTTGTCAGAACTGTGTGTGTCAGAGCTGTGCTCTCTGAGGCAGGAGGCTCAAAGGTCAGTGTGACATTAGAGGCTGCAAAAGGCTGAACAGTCTGTGCTCAAGGGCACTGCTCTCAAGGTTTGCATAAACTCTAGAAACTGAAGACAGGATTTGGGATCATGTGCCTGAATTTGAGGCTTGGTTTCTGCACAGAAAACAGCTGAGTAAATGAGGAGTTTTCTCAAAGGAGCAGATTGCCAGAGCCTTACTGTCAAGGCAAGGGAGTGTGTGATGGAGCAAGCCAGGAGAAGGGGCTGAGTCAGGTGTGGAAGGTGCCCTGTCCCAGGTGTCCCTGCTCGGGGTGACCTCGGCGCTCGCTGCGACCCCCCCGTGTCACTCCTGCCTTGCCCGTTCCCGTCACGAGGCGTTGCCCACCTGACAGGATGTGCATTCCTGGGGGACTGCACGTGTGGTTCCTCCTGCAGCACATGTGGTTCCTCCTGCAGCACATGTGGTTCCTCCTGCAGCACATGTGGTTCCTCCTGCACGGGGTCTCCAGATGTTCTCACTCGTTGCTGGGTGTTTGTTGGGTGGCTGAACTGTCCTTTATTCCTCCTGACACAGCTGCACCATTCCGGCCCCTGTGAGTTCCCAGGGTGTCCCTCAGCTCTTTAAAGGGACAAACTCTTGTGTTTCAGAGCCATAAGAAAGTGGGAGCCTTATGGAGGGAGTCTGGCCTCAGTTGGAAGGACTACTTGCCYGAAGGGGAGGATGTACATACCTTTCTCATGGAACAGGTGAGTTCAGATCATTTGTTTGATCRTCCCATTTGTTCATACTCTTCCATCCCATTCTTGTGTGCAGTTGGAATTTGGGGTGAAGTGTCTCCAAGTTGTGGTAGATGATTTCASCATCACCAAGCCTGTCCCTGCTGCTCCCAGACACGCATCTTCAGTCACCTGGCTTCCTCTAGATCTGTTTCTCCAGCAGGGAAAAAAAAATCAGTAATGAGTTTTAGAGCAAGGACAGACAATCTGCAGAAGGGCCACAATTAATGGTAGCAGTTATTCACTCATCCCACCTTGGATTATGGTCCTGGAGGGAGCCAGGACTGATGGAGGCACCTCACCTCTTGCTRGTGCTGCTCCTCAGGAAGTCACTGTCTCCCTTTGGAGCTCTGAGTGATCCACTCCCCTGTCTGGCACTTGGGAAGTGCTGCAGGAAATGAAATTATTACCAGGGACTGGGCCTTGCTGAGGGGACTGCAGCTCTTCTGTCACAGTTCTCAAGGAATTGGGGCATTGGCTGCAATTCCTTTGAGCCAGTGCCAGCTCTGGTTGTTGCATTCCAGCCCCTATAGCTCCAGCCAGGCAATGCACACTTGATTTTGTGCTGGAGCTGCCTGAGGTGCCTCCTTGTCTTTGCTGGATAATGGAGTTCCCATGTGTAAAGTGCTTCCTAACCTTTGGAACAGGGAAAGTTGATATTGTAACGATAACTGAGCAGCTGAGAGATGCCAGGAAGCAGAATTAAATGTAATTTCCTGCTTCAATCTGGTGTAATTCAGCCTAGGAAAGTACATTTCACTAATTCTCATCATCACATGTGGTGTTGCAGAAGTTGGAGTTCACGGAGTCTGACTGTTCCAGTTCCTCAGAAGCACTTTCAGAGAAAGAACTGTCTGCAGAAGAGCTGAACAAGCAGCTGGAAAAACTCATTGTTGAGGACAAGGCGAATGATGAACAAATCTTTGATTGGGTAGAGGTACAAAGAGATTTTCACCCTCCCTGCAGAYTGTTTAACTGCTTTTGTAAATATGCTCTGATCTGAACATCTCAGGGTATGGGACACTGCGAGGATTTGGTCTGTGCAATTAACACTTCCAAAGAATTAAAATCYAAAATTTAATCAGTATTTAAGAGTCAGTTTCAGGAAGGAAGGCTTTTAGCCATATTAACTGTGTAACCTTTTAAATACTGTAGACTTTCTGACACTGAATATCCTGCTTCTGCCACTTAGTATATTTTAGATGTACACTGCTACATCGTTTCTTCATAAAATAGGGAAGAGAAGCTTCTCACTATTTTTTCCCAACATGACCTCTCCAAATTTCCCACTGTAAAAACATCCTGGGCAGTCACTGAGAGCACCTTTTCCCAGTGCACTGGAGCCAGGCACTGGAAGAGAAAATAAAAATAAAGAAAAAAACCAAGAGGAAAAGGCCTATCAACCCACTGGTCTTTGCTCTCAGTCTCTGGCTGCCCTCTTTAACTCAGATGTTTAGAGTCTGAAATTATAGCCAACCTATGCATTTACATCTGTGCTTGTACTAAATCTTGGTCAGCTTCAGTTCAGTTATTTCTGTGGCTTCAGTTCAGTTATTTCTGTGGCAGAGCAATGTGTTAGAAATGTCATTTTTCCACTGCTGTTAGAGGAGTTGAGAGTGGAATGAAAGCAGCACTGAAAATCTGGGATCACCCACAGGCTCTTGGAGCCTTGGACAGTTTCCACAGCCATTCCCTGAATTTCTTTTACAAAGCAAACAATCTCCACCCAAGGAGCACGCTGTAAAGTTTGTTGGAAAAGCCCAAAACTCTTGGAGACTGTGCAAGGGCAGTGCAGGAGCCCAGCGTGGTTGGTTTGGTTCTGCAGACAAACAGCTCCTCGTGGGAGGTGCTCAGTGGCACGAGGATCCCATGGGAGCTGCTCTTGCCTGCTGATGTCCCTGAGGGAGCTCCAAGGAGTGAGTGGGGAGTGAGTGTTGCAGGGCTGAGCTGGGATTGTGCCACAGCAGCAGCTGAGCCTGGACTTGCTGCCAGGCTCAGCACTGGAGTTTTGCAGTCCTGCAGTGTTTTTAACTGCTCCATTTCCTCTTGATTCCAGGCTAATCTAGATGAAAGCCAGATGAGTTCACCTACATTCCTTAGAGCTTTAATGACAGCAGTTTGTAAAGCAGCTATTATAGGTGAGTAACTTGCAGTGTAAACACCACACAAACCAAACYTGCAAAGAATTATTTGGTATTTTTGAGGTTTATATCACATTTCCCTGGCCAAGGCTGTGTTTTGTCACACTCTAAGGCTTTTCCATCATTTGGGWTTGTGCCTGAGAGCAGGATGTTCCTTCCCCGTGTGACACCTGGGTGCTTTGCTGGGTATGGTGTTCCTGAGGTGACCCTGGTGTGTCCCAGTGACCTTGTGTGAGCAGGGGTCTCAGACAGCACTGGGTAATGCCAGGTTGTTCATTGATTTTCTTAATGAAGGTGGAAATGACTGAGATCACCATTCAGGCAATGAACATTTCCACTCCTGTGTCAGCAAAGATGTGTGGGCAGCCAGCGTGGGCAGTGGGAAGAAGCCAGTCTGGGGCTCAGGCTTGTGAGTTTTATATCCAAAGTTTCACTTTTGGAAGGATGGTTTCTGTGGATTGCCTGACTGTACAGCTGGAAACACAGGGAAGGAGAGGCTCCCAGGCCAGACACGTGAGCCTCAAGCCCTCGGTGGGGGTTGAGTAAAGCACTGCAGCCRGAAACAGCTGCTCAGTTCACTTGGTTTTCTTTAACTTTACTKTTGGATCTGGCACAGCAAAAAGTGGTGCTGGTAAAGGGTCTGGTTCTGCTCTGAGCTGTGACTTGGGGGAGARAACGGGCTGGATTCCACTGTGTGAGGGAGGGGAGGGACAGGCCAGCTCCTTCCTCTGTCTGAGCAGAGCCTTGCTCGTGCCACCTAGTGTTAACAGAGGCACGACACAGGACTTCATTTCCAAGGCTTAAGGGTTCTCTGYTGTGTAAGGAAAATCATCCTCTGGTTTAAATTTTGAGCTTGCCTCTGAGTTTTTTTTCTTTTGTTTTCAAAATATCACTTAATTGGGTTCATGATCTACTTGAAAGCTGCGGAATAATTCATCCTTGTGGCTGATGGACTTCTAATGCATATTTTTATATATTCACTATTTCCTATATCGTGTGCAATTTATGATTCTGTTTCTGCCCTGGTATTTTTAGAAAAAAAAGAATTTTCTAAAAACCTKTTTAATGCAGTTGCCTCTGGAGACACCATTTGCACTGCAAAGTAAGGTTGTGCTGCTTCTGYTTGTGTTAGAGCTGGGGTCACTGCAGGCAGTGAACGTGGGCAACCGTAAGGATCAAGACTTCCAGAAGTAGCCATTAACCAAAAATACTTCCTTTTGTTTCTCATCCTCCTTTTCTCTCCACTCTAAACTGTGTTTGTGATTGCTGTTTGCATTAACAAAGGCAGTCAAAGGCCTGTCCCTGTTGCCATGTGGTAGCTGACCCTGCTTTCTCCTCCTCTCCTCAGCGGACTCTTCCAGCTTCCGAGTGGACACTGCTGTTATCAAACAGAGAGTGCCCATCTTACTCAAGTACCTGGACTCAGACACAGAGAAGGAACTACAAGCACTTTATGCACTACAAGCATCAATAGTAAAACTTGATCAACCTCCTAGTAAGTGTTGCCTCTGTGCTGGGGATTTGAGCCTGCATAAGGGCAGGGGGGTTCTGTGGGAGATGGGAAGATGATGTATTTTCCTTACCTTTGTAGGTAGCAGATGRGAGAAGCTGGTGTGGGTGGGTTCAGCTGGTCCAGATCCCAGATTTTTAGAGCAGCTCAAGTTCCCAAATGCTTGGCCAGAGTCTGGCTCTTATTTTGGTTGCTGCTGTGAGCAGCCACACAGAAGGAAGGACAAACCTCTGTTGATAAAAAGAGAGCAAAAAAAGAGCAGTAAAAAACAATCTGTTGAGTTTGCAGTACCTGGGCATGTGTGAGAGCAKGGGTGTTGTTATTGCATTGCTACTCCACAGATGTCTGTGGGCTTGGAGGGAATAAAATGAGTTGGTCAACTGGTGAGTTTTGTCCCAGAGATGATACAGAAAACCCTTGAGGGACAAAAGGCAAGGGAGTAGCCAAAGAAGCAGGGATTCCCAGGGAATCTGCAGCACAAAATCCAGGAGTGCCTCAAAACATCCAACATGATCATCCTTAGTGCCCTTTATGACATTAGTTGGGCATTATCTCTCCTGATGAGCCACAAAAATCCGGGTTTGGAGGGAATCCAGCCATGTGGTGCAGAGGAGATGGGTTGCTGGGGTCTTGCTTGCCAGCCAGTCTCTAGATAACATATTGATAACAGATTCCCACAGCTGCTTTCCCAGCTTTCCCTCTCCTCTGACAGTGGCAGAGGGGTCAGTTTTCCCCCTCACCTGAGTGTGAGCAGCCAGAAGCAGTAACTGAGCRAGAGCCCTGTGTTTTCCTTGTCTCTCCATCTCCCGTGCCAAGAGGTCGCGTTAATCCCCTTATCTGCAGCCAGGGCTGACAGATGTTCTGCCTTTATTCCATTACTGCAGATTTGTTGCGGATGTTTTTTGATTGCCTGTATGACGAGGAGGTCATTTCGGAGGATGCCTTCTACAAGTGGGAAAGCAGCAAGGACCCGGCGGAGCAGAACGGGAAAGGAGTAGCGCTAAAATCCGTCACGGCGTTCTTCACGTGGCTACGGGAGGCCGAAGAGGAGTCAGAGGATAATTAAAACTTAAAAATACAGATTTAAAACAAACAAACAAAAAAAGAAACAATTTAAGTATTTTTTTAAAAAGTTTCACGTCTTCGCCAATCACAGTGCAGCAAGGCCAATTCTCTCTCGCAGACCCCCCTTGCCCCACACACGCACGAGTGGGAGAGGTAAAACCCAATAAACACCGAGGTGATCATGGAGGCAAAAAGGTACTTGAAAACAAACCSACAAAAAGTAAACTTCAAACCTGAGGGCGGGAGCACTAAACCAAAATACATGTATTATTTATAGAAAATATTTTCTGTTTTAATCTTTTTCTTTTCTTTTTAAACAAGGACTCATACTTAGGAAAACACACAGCAAAACAAATCTGTTTAGCGAAAACAAGTTGAAAACTTTTAATTTATTATTTTAAGGACTGCAAATGCCAGTGTAATTTTTAAATTTGCAGTTTCTGTAAACAAATTGTATAATAGAACAAAAGCAAAGAAATAAATTTCCCTCCCCTTCATACGCACCTCAGTTTTGTTTCAAAGCATGATAAATCAACAAAACTTTGAAGGGGGTTGGGGTGAGCTAGATGAGGACAAGATCAATTTTTTTTTATTGTCATCAGATTTTTCTGCCTGCCTCTCAGCTTGCTTCAGAAATTTAAAAAGAAAATAGTAATCAAACCATACATAACCTTGGATCGGAAGAAAAATGCATTTGAGAAAACCGCTGCGGACCAGAGTGCTCCGAAAATAACTCATTGAAAACCGTGCTACCCCGGGGAAAAAAGTACTAGTGATACTTTGAGAACCTTTAGAGCAACTTTAAGGCTTGTAAATACAAAAAAAAAATTTTAAAAAAAAAAAAAAAAAGAAAGAAATTGACTCAATACTATTTCTTTTCACTTTCAAAATATAAAGAACAAAATAAAGACAAACATTGCAAGTTTAAAAGAAAGTAAAACGACTTCTCCTTTGACAGCTGCTGAATGTGTGCACCATCCTGAGCGGTGCTGGCTTCCTTGGCATGCCGTAGGTCCTCGGGCCCAAATTGTGTACATATAGTGTGTGTCTGTATGTGTGACTACCAAAAATGAAGGGTGAGAGCAATTGTTGTTTAAAAAAAGAAAAAACAAAACAAGGGGATGCTGTTGTGCCAAGAAGCTCGCTGGCCAGGGAGCAGCCGGTGGCTGCGGGGCCGAGCGGGAGCAGTTGGTTCCCGAGGCTGGGACGCGACCTCAGGGCGGACGGTGCCCGACCCCAGCTGGGTCTCTGGGACGTGGATCAGAGGGGACTTGTGACCCTGGCAGCTCCGGAGGCCGCAGCTGTGAGAGCCGAGATCCGACAGCCCACGCCAGGAGGGTGCAGGATGGAGGAGCGGCGCTGCCCGCCCRGCACTGCCCGAGTGCCAGCACGGCCAGGGCACAGCCTCAGCTGTGGGAGCCCTTCCTGTGCCCTTCCTGTGCCCAGCGGGACCCGGGCTGCTGCTCCAGACCCAGCTGCTGCCACCCAMGAGGACCTGCTGGCTCTCACTGTGAGAAGCACCTGCCATCAAGGACTCTGCAAGCTGGGGAAGCCCTGAAATGTGATTTGTGAACTGTGGGCCATGGACCGTGAGTAACCTGTGGAGCCTTTGCTGGGGGTGTCTGCAGCACTGACTGCTCACATGATGCTGTCTTTTTCTTTCCAGCTGCTAAATCACTTCTTTAAAAAAAAAAAAAAACAACAAAAAGAAACAAAAAAAAAGGGAAGAAAGCCTACAAATACATTACTTTCCTAATCTTACTTTTACATGTAAACAATTGCTGTACTTGCCTGAGGATGTGATTTGATCACCACGGGGAAGGGAGGAGGTGCCTGGTTGTGGCCAGAGGGGAGAGGTCCATGAGACACTTTCCCTGTTAATGTGTTCCACCCCATGAATCTGAACTAGAGAATCCATGGCCTAAAACACTAGAGCATTGTTTGGTTATTTTTTTTTTTAGTAACAATAAAACACTTTTCTCTGATGTTTTGTTAAAAAAAAAGGAAAAAAAAGAAAAAATATTCTCACCGTTACTGTATGCTCATGTATCTGCATGTACCACACCCAGTGATGCCTCAGCCTCGCYGTTGGGCCCAGAGGTTTGGATGGGCTCTCAAGGTCTCCAAAAGGTCTGTCCCCACAGAACCCCCACCCAGCAGGGCTCCAGGGGTGTCTGTCACCCCTCTGCAGAAGGTCATGTGGGTGCTYTTCTTCCAAAAGGGTTTTTTAGAGTGGTACATGGTGGTTTGTAGCAGTTAAAGAGTTGAATTAAATGGATGCCAGTTTGTATGTAAATAAGGGTAAACATTGCCAGGTTGGTGTGGGCAAATGATGGAATTCCTCTCAGGGTGGGCAGTGTCAGCCTGCTGGGAACGTCAGTGTGCAACAGCAGTGCAAGGACTGATTTCTCTCTCATTGCCTTGGATTGGAAAGGACAGACATGCTGCAGAGCCTTTGAACAGCCCTGTGAWTCCCTGAGTGTGTCAGGCCTGGGAAATCTGTCTGGGGAGCTGGAACCTTCTGGCTCAAAGAGTTGGAAAAGCACTGCCTGGAGGGAATGGGAATTGCCAGCAGGTGGGTACAGTTGAGGTGAGAAAATATTTCTCCTTTTGTTAGAGCCTTTAATGGCGTTTCAGGGGGTGGGAACATGCCCTGTTAGTGTCCTGCAAAGGCCAGGAAGGGACTTCTCAGAGATTTTCACGAGGGGTTTTTCAGAATTACCCAAAGCTGGGTCTGCAGCATGGCAGGTTTTGGCTTCTSTGAAGTTAAATCAGTTCAGCTGCACGCTGGATGCTGTGAGCAGTTTATGCACAAGGCCTTGAGGTCTCCAGCTGTGGGTGTGTCACCTGAAGTTTCAGCTTCCCATCAATGTCACTGCAAGAAGCTGAACTCCTGACTCCTTCCTCTGCTCCTCTTGTGTTCTATGCCATGCGTTTACTGCACCCAGTTGCTTTMCAGTTTCCTTCTAGGAAAGGAAAATAGGTTTGCAGGTGGTTGTGGCTCCTCAGGTTACGGCTCATGGAACTGGTTTCTTGTGAAGGGTGTTAAAATACAAAAAACCTGTAAGGTATATGAAATAGAAAAGGGGATTATTAATTAAAACAGGTTCCCATGGAATGCAATTTGCAAGAGCCTCATTTTGTGTAAGTGAGGAGAGATGAGCTGTGGTCACTGGCCCAAYGTTACAGCAAAGCCTCAGCAGGGAGGGCAGCAGATTTACACCAAGAATACTACAGGTTTACACCAAGAATACTGCAGGGAATGCTGAGGTTTTTTCTCCTACTCTTGATCCATTGAAACACATCTTGTGTGCAGGCTCCTGACTGTGGCAGGGGGTTAAGGCAGCTCAGCATGGAAGAGCAGCATTAGAACCCTTTCTGCTGCTGGGAACCCTTCTTTTCCCAAGGCTGGGGCACTGTCAGAAGCACAGGCAAGGAGCAGATGCATTGCTTACATCCCTCTTTATTACTGAGAATGTCCCCTAACCTGAAGCCACCAAACAGCCCATTTTCAGGCTAGGTGTCCACCTAAGGCTGGTTTCTTTCTAGGAAAGGGTTTTCAGAAGAGGATCAGCCATTTCTGGGAATGAGGTCAGGAAACACASTGGTCCTGGATGCTGTGCTCTCTGCTTGTGTCAACATGTTCAGCTTTTACCTTATTTTCCAACAAAGCTTTAGGTCCAGGAGCAGATCTTGGTGTATGGAAGTGTCTTTTCATAGAATCCTAGAAAATGCTGGGTAGGAAGGGACCCATCAGCATCATGGAGTCCAGCTCCTGGGGTTTTTTTCCCTGGGATCAGCCCTCCCTGGTGCAGGATGTGATAGGCCACATGGCAGGAGAVGCCCAGGGGAAGGGATTCCTCTGCAGGAGTGGTTTTTAGTGGGCACAAGGCAGGTTTAAGCCAGTAGTAACTTAGATCAGTTGTTGCTGTGACCCACAGAGCTTTTGTTCCAACCCTATATCTTATTTTTACTGATAAAGGAGAAACAGGGTCTCTCAAAAGTCCCCTTAACTTGCTAAGCATTCTGAAAACATTTAAAGCCAATTGCAGATGTTGGCATCTCATTGCCAGAGGGTGGCTGTGATTGTTCTGCTGCATTTGGTCCCATGATGAGTTTGGTAGACACCCCTGGTTGCTTTGTCAGAAGTGTCCTGAGCAGAGCAGAGAAGCTGCTAGCTAGGCCTGTATGCTTGGTTCTTTCACAGATTCTAGAGGGTTTAACTTTGGGGACAGAAAACTCAAAATCAGACCTCTCCAGAATGCTTTTGTGCCCTTAGAGCCAACAGCCCTGGCCCTGAGGCACTGAACCACCTGTAGGAGAGCTGGCTGCTGGCTGCAGGTCGTATGTGAGGGTGAGATGCTGCATGGTTGGAGTAGGGCCAGGAGTGCTGGGCTCTGCCTGGGGGTGAGTCCACTGGGAGGTGTTTGGGCTGGCAAGTGCTCCAAGCTCTCACTTCTCCCAGTCAGGCTGGGAACTGGAACTCGGCCTTTCTGCTCTTTGGAAGGTGTTGGCCTGGAAGCTGCCAGCTGAGCAGTATCTGGACCCAAGCAGTGCCAGCAGGAGCCTGAGCTCTTCACACACCACTGGCTCTTCATGAGGTGCCAGTCCTGAGGTTTGCTCAAGGCCCCACACGCTGACAGAAACTCCAGGTTTGCTGGAGTAGGGTGGAGCCTGGGGACCAGGAGGCTTCAGCCCAGAGAATCCTGCTTGGCTTTCTTCAGATCCACAACCTGCAAGGAGCCATTGGAGGAAAAGCAGCAATGGGCAAAGAACAGCAGCAAGAGACTGATTAACTCAGCTTCCAGCAGCGTGACTAAATCACAATATCCAAGGAAACCTCAAGTTGTCTACCCTTGTATTTGTCAAGGGGCTCCATTTGCCCCCTTTGGTGAAGTATTGTGGATCTGCTGTTTGCTGAAATAACTCCTGCTTCTTTAAACACTGCTGTAGGGATGCTGACTGTGGAAAGCTTTGTCATGTGGCACCAGCTTCTCTTTCTCATTTCCAGCTGCTAAATTGTGCTGAAACGGCAACAGGAATAAAACCAGCTCCCACTCCATTCAGTCCTTTCCATAGGGAAATTTTTCCAAGTTGCTGGCCCAGCTGCAGGGTTGGAAATGCTATGGTTGCAAATGGGAAAGAGGGGACTAGGTGTGGGGAAGGCAATAGATGCTGCTGGTTGGGAAATGTCAGTGTTACTGAGTGAGGGGAGAGAGCAGTGAAGCTCTTGGCTGTCCTGTTGCAGCCCCCTGCAAGAATTAATGGCAGATGCTTCCATAAGGCAGAGTTTTACCAAGCTCCCAGGGTACAAAGCATTAGTGAGGGGAGCAGAATGGTTTATCACAAAGTTTTGGAGAAGAGCTGGAAAGATCATCTTGGCAGGTGCAGCTGGTGCATTCAGTCTCGCCTGTGAAGGGGAATGGGTCATTTCAGCAGGCAGGGTGAGCTGTTCTGAAACAACACCTGGTACAAATGCTCTGTGACATTACAGATGGCATGAAGTGAATAATCCATCGGTCCTGGCCACTTCCCACTCGTGTGAGAGTGCAAGGAACCACTCCCATGAAGGGAGCAGGCTCTCAGCACCACCACTGCACTAATTCATGGACATGGACTCAGCTCACAGCTCTGTCCCACCCAGGGTGTTCTCATACACCAGGATCAGAAACACAGGGAATTTCACTCATCTGTAAAACAGGGTTGGAGTGTTTTATCTGTTCTCCAAGTAAATGCATCTGATTCTCCAGGCCTCCTGCAGCATCACAAGGAGCCTGAGCTGCAGCTGAGACATCTCGAAGAAAAGCCAATTGACAAGATTTTCCACAGAGCAACAAGTGAGCCAGCTCTAGAGCTCTTCCAGCAAGAGCCATCACCAAAAAAGCTTTCAATTCCTGTTCAGTTCTCTTCCCAGCAAGGCTCACAGGCGTGGCACTGCTCTCACACCACAGAGGCCAGAGCCCAGCTAGGCTGCTTATGGTGGGGGGTGAGTGCACATGAGGCAGCCAAAAATGAGCTTTTGTGGCTGCAAAACCATTCCAGCCAGGAGGTCTGGCAGCAAGTTACTGCCAGCCCAGGTGAGGGGAGCAGCCCCTGCATGCAGCTCATTGATTTTCATCCAAAACACTGTTTGGTTCAGAGTTAATGAAATTCCCACTGCCAGACTCTCACCTGTGGGGACATGTGGCTTTGGGAGAGCTGTCCCTGTGTGCAGCATTGAGTTGGTGATCTTCAGCTGCTCAATCTTAGTGGAGGTGTCACTTCATGTGCCTGCTTTGGATAAAATTAGTCATTACTATAATGCCAAAAGTGGTGCAGAAAAAGAATCACAAATTCCAGCCCCTGGTCCTCCAGTGATGACAGCACCCACCTCATTTGCACTTGGGATCTATTTCARATTTGGGTGTTTCTAGAAAAGCAGCAGCCTGTGGAGGCTGCTCAGTCCATAACATTTTCCTGCTCCAAATTCCTGTTGGCTCCAGTGGTGTTTCTATTCTGCACTTGCTACAGAATGAAACCAGCTTTGGTGTATTTAAATGTATTTTTATTCACTTGCTAGACCTGATGTAAAAAATGGGTTKTTTGGTTTGAAAATGCATAGAGGAATGGGATACCCCTTGGAAAGGGGGAAATGTTTGAAAAAATAAGGAAGTAGAACCTTAAGGGTGTGAGAGGGGCAGCTAGGGAGATCACCTGGGAGATGGTGTAGAGTGACACTGGGAAAAGTATGGAGAACTAATTATTAGGAAGCTGATAAGGAATAAAGAAATCAAAAGTGGTATCTTGAAAGCCATGAAGAGGCAGACAATATGCATTTTGGGGTTGAAAGCAGAAATAGAGTGATTTTTGCATAGAATTAAAGAAGCTGCAGGGATAATAGTAAGACTGCAGCTGAAAAAAGTAAAGATGAGTTGGAAGAGAATTGTGAGTTGTTCTGGTGATGATTAGAGATGTCTTCGGTGAAGTGAATCAGCAACAAAGTGGAAAATTGCTGTTTAAAGGACTAAAAGTCCCTATTTCTACAAGACATGTAAAAGGGAGAAAAATCCCTTAATAATTAAAGTAGAAGAACTAAAAAAGCATCTCAGGCATAAAGACAAGGATTGTGTGTGTGTCTGCAGAAAGGGCARCACCACCACGTAACAGCTCCTTGTGTAATGCTTGTTTTACTGGGGGCAGAAAGCCTCTAGAAGTTTGTGTGTGGCTCAACAAGTGAGAGACCCACATGAATTAAATGTTTGCTTCAGTGATGGTCAAATTCAGGGATAATGAGATCTGAAGGTAAAGATCTTCTCAAGGAATACTGGATTATGTGTATACATGATATTAGATTAGATTTTTCAAAGCACAAGAAGCTGAAGAAGCAGCAGCAGAACATGGAGTTTTAGGGATGAAAGAGCAGAGTGGCAGGGAAGAGCTTCCCAGTCTGGTGGTGACTAGATATGGGCTGGGCTGGACTGGAAAAAGGGCTGAAATTCCCCCTGAGCCAGGTGGACTGCAGGTCAGAAGGGGATAAAAGGCTTTCTAATATAAATGTAAAAGCTGAGGTAAAAGTGGAAAAGCAGAAAATCGACAAAAACTTGGGGTCACACCACCAAAGGCAAGGCCTGAATGTATTCAGAGCTGAAGTTTGGAGCTGCAGGTCAGTGTAGAAACAGCATTTGGCAACAGAGGCGCAGCAGGATCGAGAATGTATCCACAGAAGATGATTTCAGCAGGTGCACAGTTTGACAGAGGTAATAAAAAAGGTGATAATGTGGCAGATAGCTGTTRAGCCTCACAGAAGGGTGCTTATTAAATTCAAAAGTATTCACTTTAAATAAAAAATGTGGCAAAGTGGGGAAAATGTGAGTTGGTGTAGGGTAAGAAAGTCAACAAAATAACCCCTGGAATGGAGTTTCCATGGGCAGATTTAAACCCTAATTCAAAGCTGTATCTAAATCAGAAACACAACAGGTTCTGTGTTACTGTGGCATTGCTCTGGACACTGGGTGGAAACAGTAAAACCCTGGGCTGCAAATTGTGCAGTGACTCCTTGGGAACAACAGCCACGTGTCTGGATGATCTGCAAGCAGCACAGCCAAAGCCCAAAGCTGTGGGGAGGCTCAGGAGAGCTCGAAGGGACAGCAAGGTGGAATCAAATGGAATTATTTTCAGGGGAAAAAACAGTTGAAATCTTACTAGTCCATGGCACCTGTGGGCAGGAAAGGTATTGAGGAGGCTTAGTGCTTATTAACAGTGCTTAGTACTTACTGAAAGTGTTTAATACTTATTAGAAGTATTTCTGACTGTGATAGTGCTTGACACCATCACAAATAACTCTGGCAGCAGCTCCCTGCTTCAGTCTGRTTCCCTGGCCATGGATTTCCCTGTGCCTTCCTCCTGTGCTGGCTCTGAGCTTCCCACAGCTTCGTTCCTGTGGGAACAGGAAGAGGGACACAAATGACACAAACCTGCCCAAAAAGTGGAGCAGAGAAGACAGAGCAGTGGCTGTAAGGAATGTGAAGGGTCTGCTCTTCCCCTCTGGGATGGATTTTGAGGTAAAAACCAGAGAAGGAGACAACAGCAGCTTTTCTCCTCTGCTTGCAGCTCTGTGGCTCAGCCAACACAGGTGCTGGGGCAAAGGGAGAGCTGCTGGTCTGATTTCATCTTTTCCTTCTTGGTGTCTTAAAACTCAGTAGTAAAGGAGCACATTCCCCCTCCTTCCCCTCTGCTCTACCTTCCCCTCCTGCCAGAGAGGCACCGCAGGGGGAAAAAGCCAAAGAACACATWTTTCTGCAGTTGCACAGGGCTTGTTTCACACTCACAGGCAAGAGAGGAATGTTCAGCAAAGTGGAGCCATCTGTCTGCAGCACTCCCAGGGCTGCTCAGCTCCACATCACAGGAATCCTCTGGAGTGGAGGAGACTGAAGGGGGCCAGGCTTTGCTCACAAGCCTTTAGAAGGTGACATTTTCAGGTGTAGTAAACTTAGAGTAGTCACCTACAGGGGAAAGAGTTGGGAGAAGCTTGGACAAGAAACAGGCATTGCTGCAGAAATGTGACACCTCTCAGTGCTTTGAATGGTGTAAATGCTTCGTAATGTGCTCACAGAGGGGTTTCCCATCACAGCAGGGATAAAAGTGCCCAAATAAATGGGTAAGTGCCCATATGGTCTTCGAATTGTAAAAACACAGATGGGGAGAGAGGCTGGCAGGAGATGGGTAAAGATTRTGTGCAGAAAGCAAAAATGAGAAAACTGCTCGGACAAGAGACAGCAGATGAAATTGCAGTGATGTGCCAGGAGTCACCATCCCTGGAGCTGATCAAAATGYGTGGATGTGGCACTTGAGAACTTGGTTTAGTGGTGGCCTTGGCAGTGCCATGGGAAAGGCTGGGCTCAATGATCTTAACGTTTTTTTCCAATTTTAATGATTCTGTAATTCTAAGCATGCTTATGGCAGAAAATAAGGATAGGTAGGGAATTGAGGAATTCTACCTTAAACTCAAGGTTAGGTAAAGCAGTGGGTTTTGAAGGAAGGGGGAAAAAAAGAACATCCATGGGTGTAGCTAAATAAAGTAACCCTGGAGCAAAAGTGTAGCAAGARGTACACAACAGAAACTTGGTTTTTACCTCTCAGTGTATCTGCACAGCTGAGATTACTGTGGCAATGAAGATACAAGTGTGGGTCACACCTCAGCTCTGCCTCGTCGTGATAATCCTCACCCTGAGCAGCGGAGGCACAGGTAAAAACTGCCTGAAACAGCAAAGCATCATCAGGAAAGGGATCCTTCCCACCTGTGAGAACTTGTGAGCGTGTTGGGACAGAAAATTCCCAGCTTGCAGCCAGACCTCAGCGCTGGAACTGGTGTAATTGCGGCAGGCAATAATTACACAGCTAATGAGGGATGCGGGTGACGAGGGAAGGCGGCGCCGGGGATACCGCAGAGGGTGAGAAGAGCACGCAGCAAGAGGCTGGAGGTGAGATACAGGCTGGAGTGCTCCGGAACGGGAATTCACGGGTACACACAGAATAGTTGGGGTTGGAAGGGGCCTCTGGAGAAGATTCACTTCAAACCCCTGCCTAGGCAGGGTCACCTGGAGCAGGTGACACAAGAACACGTCCACACGGTTCTGGCAGGGCTGAGGAGGCGGCGGGGCGGTCGCAGCCTGTGGGGGGCTGTGCTGAGGATCCAGCGGGGCTGTGCTAAGGGTCCGGCGGGGCTGTGCTGAGGGGACCCGGGGCCGCCTTTGGCCCCTCAGCGACCCCGCCCGGCGGGAATCGCCTCAGCGCYTCAGTGGCGGGAAGCGCGCGCAGCCCCGCCCCGCGCACGCGCGCGCTCTCGCGCGACGTGGAGGCCGTGGGGCCGGAGAGGAGGGGGGAAGGGGGCGGCATTCGAAAAATGCCCTCGGCCTCCCATTGGCCGGCGGAAACACCTGGCCACGCCCTCCCGCCGCGCGCCGCGGGCCGCCTCCCCCGCTTGGCCCCGCCCCTCGGCCGTCTCCCCCCCGGGTCCCGCCGCCGCCGCCGCCGCC
>JACDOX010000477.1:277204-305684 GCA_014549065.1 Cardinalis cardinalis
CCCTGCCCTGACAGGCCTGGGGGAGCGGGGGTGTCGTGACGGGGAGTCGCGACACGCTGCGCAGGCACGGCTCGATGTCGCGGTGGGCTCGGCCCGTGTGGCACAGGCCCGAGGAGGCGGCCCCGGGCCTCGGGTGTCCGCGGGCCCGGCGGGGCCTGGCGGGGTGCGGGCCCGCGGGCCCTCACAAAGGAGCCGCGGGGCTCAAACCCGCCTCAGGCACGACTCTGCCGTCCCGCCGACACTTGGCGAGCCCCGGGGAAGGTCAGCGGCGGAAGAGGCTGGCAGGGCCGCGACACAATAAATAATCGCTATTTATAAACTTAGGGAGCGCCTTGGCTCCCGCCGCGGCCTTCCCGCCTTCGGCCGCTCGGCTGTGCGGTTGTGTGGGGTTCTGCCTGCCCTAAGTCGCTTCCTCAGCGCCCGACCAGTGCCACAGCTCGAGGGGAACCTCAGTCTGGCTCCGTTCCCTAAAAGASGTCCGTAATCGCCCGCGGCGCTGATAGCGATGGATACAGACCTACGTGTGAGGCTCCCAGCGCCCAGGTGCTCGCAGCCTGCCTAAGGAATGTTAATCTCCCTCCTCCCCGTGGTGCACAGGTTCTCTATGGAGAAAGCTGTTAAATTCCACTCTGGAGCGGGGCTGTTCAGGCAGGCTCCCGTTCCTGTATCTTCATCCTTCTTGCCGCTCTAGGCTGTGAGGTGTTTTTGGGTAAAACAGCCTAGAACAGCTTCTGCGGTGACTCTTGCCAGGTCACGGTGCCCCATCACCTTACCTGCTCCACTTGAGGACAGCTCCAGACTGTTCTGTTCAGAACAAATCTTTACCACGTGTATTTTAACTGTTTTCCCGCTAACCGCTGTCTGCAAATCACTGGGGCGCTGCCCAGTCTGTGCTGCAGACGAAAAGTTGGATTATGTGAGATTGTGGGCGTGTTCGCTCCTTTATACAGTGTAGCAGGGACTGATSGCTTGGATAGTTTGTTTATAGCTGTAGTATTTCTCAGATGCTCGGGTATTTCTCGCTGCTTAGGAGCCCTACTGAATYATTTCTGGGTTAGCAAGTGTGTCACTTCCCCATTCTTAACTAACTGTAAAGTGTTGCACTCTGATTTCCCAGCGCGTGACTTTTGTTTGCTTTGACCATAAATAGTATTTTTAGCATCTTCAAGAAAGTTTTGGCCGGCAGTCTTTGGCAGGCAGCTCCCATTGAGSCGGGAAAGGTTCGGAAGTGCTCGTGTTTGTAAACAGCGTCCCTTGTCCGTGAGAGCAGTGAGAGCAGAGGGACGGGAGTTCAGTTCAGGAGAGGAGGTGTTTGATGGACTGGGCAGGAGAGCACAGAACTTCCTCAGGTGACACTTCAAAAAGTTGTTGGATAGAGTGGGAGATCCTCGGAAATCAGGAATGAGTAGATTAAAAAAAAATCTAAAAAAAAAACCCCACCATAACCCACATCATTCCTGTTGGGGGGAAGAAGTACCTTGAAAAAAGGTGGCTTTTGGAGCTTTCTCACATTTACCTGTGTGAGTTTGCTAATTAATGATCTTCTCAATTCATCATGCACGTTGGTCAGGCRGAAGCTCCTTGAATTGTTTATGTCTTCAGATTATCTTTTCCGGTATTTTTTTCCCTCTCAGCAGAAAGTGACATGTAAATGTCTTGGCAGCGTTTTGTTACAAGTGACCTGGGGTCCTCAGAGGATTTAAACTTCTGTGAGAGGGAATAGAAGTGTTACATTGATGGACTATAATGGGAAGTGTGGGTAGATTTCTTACAGACTGCAATGAAAGAAGGGCTTTTATCATGTRTAGTTTTGTCTGTAGAATAATAAATGATAGCTGAACAAGTAGTAGTTGGGAGGGGGGTTTGTACTGTTGTTTTAAATTTAATATATTTAGGCAAGGAGGAGGTGGCCTATAAAGGATTCAAACCCTGGTATGTAACACTTGCAGCCTAAATTTTCATTCAGGTGTCAGCAGTTTGTCAAAATTCATGAAGTTGGATCCTGAATTAAGATATTTTATCCAAGGCTATGAAAACTTTCAGCAGGGGATTTTCATGTTGGAGTTGTTTTAACTTTGTGACCTGAGCTTGTTTTAAACTTAAAGCTGAACTCTGTGCAAGCTAATGAGGGTGATTTTATCCCTCAGTGGCCATGTGGCATAGACAGAGTGTGGAGAATTTTGATCATTCCAGCCAAAAACTGTTCAAAACTTGTAACTGTTCCTCAGAGCTTGTCACCATCATGATCCTGAGCATCAGTGTGRGGATGGGTTATTTTCACACAGCTGTGCAGGCAGAAATTCTGCTTCATATGAATCCCTTGGCTGAAGTTTCTGTCAGTTTTAGGTATGATGATGGTGTAATTTAAGCTGCTTGCTGACTGTGGCTGTTTGGGGACATGAGGAAAAACCCCTGGGTGCAGGAATGGAAAATAATCCAGGCAACGGAAACGATCTGTTCTTACTGCCTTCAGTGCAGGTCAGAGATTGCTGGGGAGAGAATCACAAACCTGGAGTGGTTTTCTGTTGAGCTGGTGTTGTTTGTGTGGAGAACAGGGGAGGTGAGCCATGGGTGGTTRTGTCTGTTTTAATAAGCACATGTGGGGATTGAGCTGGTTTGGGATTGCTGGTGTTGGACCCCAACAGAGACAAGTGCTGAGCTCAGCCCTGGGTAGGAGCATCTGTCTTACTCTACTAATGTACCAAGTTTTATTTTTGTTTTGTTTAGGGTTTTTTGGGTTTGTTTTTTTTTCTGCAGTGAAAGCAGCATCTGTGCGCACAGAAGGGCAGGGTTTAATTTTTACTATGCTCTGTAAAACTCGGGACAGGCAAGGTGTAAGTTGGGTTGCATTCRTGGCATTCGGAGTCAGAGGCTCAAATTCAACACTGAACAAAAAATGTTTTCAAATGGAAATACATCTTTAGGCTTAAAAACCCCTCCTTTGGGTCTCTGAGTGTAGGAATTCCTGTGGTTGGATGCCAGAAGTGTGAAGGATTTTTGCTGTGCTCCCCTGAACCCTGAAGTTGGGGGTTTGCAGGGAAGGAGGGGTGGAAATGGACGCTGTAACACAATTCCTCAATCCCACTGAGGAATTGCTGCCTGGCAAGTGGGGAGCTCTGGGTGTGTGCTGGACCCTGCTCCTGGATAATTGAAACAAGCTGCTCCATGCAGGGCTCAGGCAGCCTGRACAGCCTGAGAGCCTCCACTGTGGGAAAGCTGCAAATGCAGAGCTTGGGGCTGAATCAGGGGGAAATTCCAGGGAGCTGGGACACCTCCTGGGGAATGGTGGCCCTAAGGACCAGGACAAAACTTGCTGGATGCAGCAGGAGCGATGGGAATGGCAGCCGTGAGGGAGTTTCCGAGTGGGTTGACAAATAAGGATCAGAAGTTGGAACTAACTTTGTATTCTTTATTCAATAACACATTTTATTAACCTGCAGGACTTTAGGCTGGTTTAAGTGACTGAGTACTCCTGGGCTGACTTAGCCAAGAGCACAGGCAGCTCCATGAGCTGGAAAAGCCAAAGGCAGAGTGCTGGAGCCCCTCAGTGCTCAGGCAGCAGCAGCCCCAGCTGGGAACTCCTGACAGACACATTTGTATCTGAGGTGTGGCTGGGTGATATTCTGTGACCATGTGCATACTGAGGGCTTGACAAAGTATCTGCTGCCACCTGGGCTGGGTTTTTAGGGAACAGCTTGGAGGATTTCAGGGGCACAAAGCCTTAAWAGGGTWGTGCAGCTTGCAATTTAGAAGGTGATGCATTTTGGCATGTTTGGATTTGCAGAAGTATTAAAATTCCCTGTGCTTTTTTTCTGCTGTTTCCAAGTCATTAAAATTCTCTTGTGTATTACAGAGTAGTAAAGAATTGTCAATAATCTCTAGCCTGGCTTTTAAACCCAGTTTTACTTTGCTTTCTAAGGCTTTTGGATAACAAACAGCTGTTCTTGTTCGCATCGCTTGTCAGGTTGCTGGATTTGTACCCCTTGACATCCTGCCTTGCAACCTGCAAGTGCATAAAACCTTTTTTTAGCCCTTTTTGACCTCATTTCTAGGCCAGTGTCGTGTGCTTTGTACCCAGTCACATCTAAGTACATCAGTCACCCGTAGGTGTCGTGTGACAGTAAGGGGACACCCCACTGGCCCAGGATTGGACACACTTCCTCATTTTTCCATTGCATATTTGTTTTCAGCCTGCTCACCCTACCCTGAGTCCTGTCAGTTGGAGTTGCTGCCAGCTTGACACTTGGACTGCCACATTCAAAACCTGATTTATCCTGAAGCATTTTCTCTCAAAGGAGATTGAAGGCTGAGATAAGTTGAAAAATCTTACAGCCAGCAGAAATTCAAGAACTCAGASAATTTTTAAATTTTTTTTAATTCTTGTATCTCTTACATTAGTGGAGGGACTCCACACTTTGGAAATATTATCAAATATGTGTCTTACCTGTAGCCTCCCTTTATTTATCCCTAATGGTGTGGTAGTTCAGGAGGAAATTGCTGTGGGTGGTTCAGAGTAGTTCCTGAAAAACTCTCTATACTTTTGGATTTTCCATTAGCAGCTACTCCCTGAGCTGGGAGAGWGGACACATTCCTGCTCATCTGGAAATCCAGGAGTTTGGGAGGGGGGGGTTGTTGCTTATCAGCTCCTTGCTGGATTGCCTGCTTTGGAATAACCAGTTCATGRTAGTCTGGGAGCCTGTGAACCTGCAGAAAAAGAGGTGTAACTCAGYCAGGAGTGATTTTCTATACTTTGGTGTAGATTAGTATCCTGGTGGTGTTTTCACTGCTGATGTGATTGTATTTTTCTGGCAGTTGAATGTTTAAATCTGATCATTAAAATCACCCAACAACCACCTTGAAAACTGCATCCTCAGCTGGTGGCCTCTACCCCCTTTCAAGGCACAGTGTTTGTTTGSTGTTTGTGTAAATGCAAAACACAGTTGTTCCTTTCATTTTTTTATTGAGTGATGGTTGTGATTGTAGCTGTGGTTCCCATTTAAAGCTGTCTTTTGAAATGGTGTGTCCAAGTTTGGGTGACTTGGTTCCCCTTCACACAGATCTGRTTTATTTGGAGAGGGGAATGAGGTTTTCTACATTGTCATTGCAAAACTTTCTCCTTCTTTTTGTTTTATCTTTTTTATTAACTGAATTCAGGGCTGTTTGTGGTTGATACTTCCCGCTCAGTGCAGAAAACCCCTTTTGATGCCCCTGTGGAAAGAAATGTGCTGAGCAGGCACAGTCCCTGCAAGGATGCTCTCACCAGGTGGAGTTTCTGAGCTTGTGCTGAAGATGAGTGCCCTGCAGTCAGGAGGGGATTTTCCTCCTGCCCCTTTGATTCCCTGGGAGATAATCCATGCCTGGGAATGCAGAGAAAATCAACAAGCCTGAATTTCTGCTGGATCCCCACTTGTCTGCATGTATTGTGGGCACAGAAGTGAGGGATTGTGCTCAGTTGTACTCTTGAGAGCAAAAAGTCTCCAGTGCTTTACACACTCATCTAAACAAAAGGGTTTTCAGAACGTGGGGAATTTTAACTCCAAGCTGGGAGTGCTGTTTTCATGCATGTGTCATGCAAGTCACACAGCTTAAAAATAATTAAACCCCAGGACTGTGTCAGCCACAGTGTGGCTTGTGTGTGTTTTTTAAACCCAGGGAATGCATCTTTTGTAGCCCCCAACTGATTTCCCTGAGGGGGAATCTGTAGTTGGTTATTTTAAGACTCACTTCAAAATTCTGGCATTTCCTTAAAGGGCTTTGGTCTCTGCTTGCTAGAAAAAACACTGGATATTGAGCTGAAGCCTGGCATTTCTTTTTCCTTTCACTCTCCACACTTGAGGAAGAAAGGTTCT
Source organism: Cardinalis cardinalis (assembly GCA_014549065.1). Classification (NCBI taxonomy): domain Eukaryota; kingdom Metazoa; phylum Chordata; class Aves; order Passeriformes; family Cardinalidae; genus Cardinalis; species Cardinalis cardinalis. The sequence goes on from JACDOX010000477.1 coordinate 283,054, forward strand.
TTARAACAGGGCAAAATTTTTAAGTGCTGCGCTGTATTCTGTATATTCTAGTTGGCAATTAGTATATTTTCACATCCTGACATTTCACAAGGAATCTTCATGCATCTCATTTTTTGTTTTGTTGGCATGTGCTGTGTTTTGATCTTTCTGTTTTGTCTCAGAAGAAAWCATCCAGTGCCTTTGGGCTTTGCTTTCCCTGGTGCTGAGGCAGGACCAGATCCCTGTGGGTTTTCAGAGTGGCTGTTCAGTTCCTGTCAGAAGTGCCTGATTAGGGATCCCCGCTGCTGAGTAGTGACAGGACTGTATTTTTGGGCAAGAAAAATGTTGGTGTGATATAGAGCTGTGCARTGGGGAGAGCAGTGCTGAAAGTCAGCTTGAAAATAGGGCTGGGGCTGGGTCAAGAGGAAAACACCCAGGCTGGAGAAATACCTATTGAAAGAGAAAGTTCATGGTAAGTGCCTGCCTTCTGAGCAAGAGGAGACCCCCAGGAGGTGAAACCAGGGCAGGCTGGCTGGCTGTCAGGAGGGCAAGCTGAGTTGATCTTTGGATCCAACTGGGACAGGTCCAGCCATGGTTTGCTGGAGGTGAGGCTTTGCCTCTGAGGTTTTTAAAGGGGATGCTGAGAGGAAGTGAATGAGCCAATGAATCCTGGTTTTGGGATGGAATTAGTGGAGCCCCTCTCCTTAGGAGAGGCCAGTGCAGGCAGATGGGCAGCAGGTAAGAAAGGCTGTAAAAGCACAATAGTGATAGGGGGTGAGACTTGATGAGGGTTAAACTAAGCTTAAACCATTTGTTATCCACAACAATGCATGTGTTTGGAGCAGAGCTTTGGCAGACTTATGTTTTCTGATAGAAGGCATGGAGGCTGCTCTTCTGATTGTCATTTTTTTGTCAAAAGATTCCTTTGTTTCTTTACATTGCATGGGGTTTAGTTTGAGGGGGCATGGCTTGTRTTCCCAATGCTTGTATCTTCTGCCTGTAATGCTGTAAAGCTTTAGCTCCATGTGCCAGCTCCTGCTTTTACCCACAGTCACCGAGTGACCAATGCCCTCACCCAGGGCACAGTGCAATGGCTGCATCTCATCAATGCTTGCCCTTAAAGAGCCTTTTTATCTTTCAGCCATCTTCTAATGGAGCAGGCTTGGCTTGCACCTTCCCCATTTCTGCTCCMCCCATAGCTCACCAGTTTGCATCCATGTTTTAGCACCTTCGTTGAATGCAAGTGTTGCTTGTCAGTTGTGTTAGTCATGAGCTATAAGTCATTTATCCTTTTCTTTTTAATCTTTAATTTGATAGATACGTGGACGTAGATGTTTTTGTTTTGTTAATTTTCACACCACATCTTTTCTGTACTTTAGGTTGACTCCTCACTGCACTGTGAAAACCATTAGGAAAAAGTCCTTGGGGTTAAAACCTGGGGCTCCACAGTTACCTGCACTTGGGTCTAGAAATTAATTTAAATGTCGACTGATCTGTCTGAAGCTGAACCCGTGCATCATAAGGCGCTTCCACTCTTAACGGGAGCTCAGCTGATCCACACGGACAAGTTAAGTGAGGTAGGGGCTGGCCCTTTCTCCAAGCTTGCCCTTGGATCAGTCCTTGGCTTCCAGTCCTGCTCAAGGTTACTCAGAGCTCTTTCTGCCCTGCTTCTAGGAAACTTGACTGGGAGTCTAACAAACTCTGCTTCCCTTCCCTGCTTTCCCTGAGATGATGTGTCTGTTAAAATCCTCAAATGGTCATCTCATTTAATTTGGAATTGAAATTATTTCTWTTATAACCATAAAATGTGGAACTATCCTCTCCTAGTATGCTTTGAAGAAGCTGATTTGAGGGCTACTGTCTTTTAACATCCTAAAAAATCCAAACCAGAATATTTCTACCTCTGCTGCTTTGATTTACTTTAATCCCATTTCAAAACTTTCCAATTCTTTCCAGCATCTGTGCTGATTTTCACGTGCTTTTTGTAGAAAGTGGAAGACGACACGATGCCAATCCGCCGCTCGGTGAACGCTTCTTCCCGAGAAACTCCTCCCAAAAGCAAACCTGCYGAAGGGGAAGAGGTCAAAGCAGGTACAGCCATGCTTCTACAGGGGGTTCCTGCATATCCAAACACAGGCTGGCTCTGAAACTCCTGGAAAACCCTACAGCCAGGATGAAAATAGTATTAATGTTTGGCTCCCTGTCACAGGTTTTTCCAGGGTTTGTGTTTTGCAGACACTGTTTTCAGTCTGACCCCACTTGTTTTGTACTTTATGCCCTGTGTTGCTCCAGACATGAAAATATGGCTAAATATTGTCCCTTTTAAGTTTGCACATCCTTTAGGGTAAAGAAATGATGACATTTCAGTAGCATCAGAAAGATGGTTTGAGATCAAAAGGTGCAGTTATTGAATAGAAAAACAGAGTATTCAATTCTTTTTCTCAATTTTTCTGAGCAAAAATGTTTTACCACAACGTGTCATGCAATCTAGCCTGATATTAACATGACTTCTCTTAGCAGCTTGACCTCAGTGTCCCAGAATGTGTCATTTCACTACTACAGTCAGTTGGTTTCACTGACTTTGTCCTTTTTGGTGTCACAAGTAAAAAAATACCTACAAAACTGACTCTTAATTCACTGTGTATTTTAAAGGCCTTCGTGGGAAAACTGCACAGGAATGTATCAGAAATGCTTAAGCTGCTCAGAGCAGCATTGGTGGGCAGTTATTTATCCAAAGAGTGTGGAATTTAAATTTATATGCATTTTATGTAGTAGGCAGCCCAGTCTCTAAGGGCTGTTCTCAGCTAAATGTACTTTTACAGATTTTTTTATTTCCTTGGTAAGTTGATTTCTGACTGGCTTTGATCCTTCTGATATACAAGTGCTCCTGCCAATGCACGTGCCACCCAAAGCTTTGCCAAGTCTGGGAAAATGTGATGGAATTGTAATTATCCTTCAGGTGCTTTTGTGTTTGGAAACAACTGGGTCATAAGCAAAGCTACTTCTTAGAATCCCAGGCCTGTCTGCAAAAGCAACTTGTGGAGTTAAGAGGAGAGCACTGTTGGAACTGGTTAATTGTGAAAATGCTGCATGATTTTGTTTGCAGTTATTCTGGCATTTGAGGGCTGATTGCACCTTTGTTGAAGCTCTTTTCAGTACTTCACTTTTTAAATTGCTTTTAAATAACACATTTAAGTTAGTGAAAATAAATTGGTGGGAAATAATTAGTGGGGTGTGTTCTTAAGTTTGGCTTTTGTTCCCTCTACCTTCCTAAAGAATAAAAGCTGGGTTTGGATGGTAACTTGATGCTTTTTAACATTTTCTAGATGCAGAAGTCACCTCTGAGGAATCTGCCTCTGTTGAAGAGGAGCAAGAGACTGAAACCCTGCCTGCTGCATCCAGTGAAGCAGAACAGCCAAAGGAACCTGAGAATGAAGGGAAGGAGGAAACAAAGCCCTCAGAAGAAACCAAAAAGGAGTAAGGCTTACTTGGCACTGAATTTGGGGATTTGGGTAGGATTCCTCAGGAAGCCAGGCCCTACAGAGAGAAAAGRAATATGAGTGCCCTAAGATGCCTCTCCTTAAGATGCTTCTAAGGAAGAAGCTCCTGATCACGTGGAGCTGCTGTTCTCAAATACGTGAAGCTGAATACCAATACAAGGTCTCTTTTTTACTAGTAGAAACATCAAAGTAGTCCTTAAGTTACATTAAATAATATCAGATTTTCTGGGCTTTTTTTTGTTGTTGTTGTTCTTGTCCTGCTTGTTGGCTTGTTTTAGTGCCTCTTGTCTTACTATTGCTGTGCATTTTCCCTTAGGGAGAAGGATCAGGCTAAGGAGAAGGAGAAGAAGGTGAAGAAGACCATCCCTGCCTGGGCCACGCTCTCTGCCAGCCAGCTGGCTCGGGCACAGAAGCAGACTCAGATGGCAGCCACCTCCCGGCCCAAGATGGATGCCATCTTAACCGAGGCCATCAAGGTGGGCAGGACACAAATGGGGCTTTTATTCCATTTGTGTTCTAAAATACACAATTTCAGGTTGCTGAGGTGCAGGTGACAGTGCTGTGTGTAAGATGGGTGTGCTTGTCCTGGAAGCCTGACATGTGAGTCCGTGAGGATGATGAGGGGCCTTGTAGCTGATTTCTTTGTTTAGAATTTGTTTCCCTCCCTAATTACATTATGAGGAACAGCTAGGATGGCATAAYCTGGTTGATTGCTGTCATAATTTTGTTTGCTGTGCCTCCTAGCCACATTTAATTCATTTACCTGGATTCATCCATCTATTTGATACATATGCTTTCTTTTAGCATTAACTTACTCTAACTCAGTACAGATGGAGATACTGTAACCTTGCATTCCAAAATCTTGGTTTACTTGGTCTTGGTTTACTCAATCCCTCCTGACTGTAAGAGATCTCTGCTGTTGTAGCTGTGCTGCTGCGCTCCCCTCAAGGCTTGGTCACTCCCTTCAGAGGAGGCCTGAACTCCACCAGCCTTAATTGCAAGATGGCCTTTCCATCTATCTTCAGAATATCTTAGGTTTTGCTTGTTTACTGATGTCAATCCTCCATCTTCTTTAAAAAAATAATTGGCAGGTTGTTCCAACTTAATGATTACTCAGTCTGGCATTAATAAAGTGTTAGTAAATCAGTTGTGCAGCATTGCCAAAAGGTGACTATTTTGTATTTAAGCCAATCTGTGTGAGGGCTTCAGAGCAGGGGAGTAGTAGATATGTGCTTGCTGTGCTGCTTTTGTGTGCTTTGTGTTGCTCTTCAGCTGCTCAGAAGAGAAAAGTTAAGTATTTTGTTAGTCATGTTTTATACTTGATTCACAGTGGGGAAAAGGCCAGCCCTGGCATCCTGTGGTGGCCTGTGTGCATCAGTGCAATCTCTGTTCTTCCACCCCACTCAGGATAATTCCAGTGTGGGTGGAATTCTCATGTTTTGTGTCTGTTTCAGGCCTGCTTTCAGAAGAGCGGTGCCTCGGTGGTGGCAATACGGAAATACATCATCCACAAATACCCTTCCCTGGAGCTGGAGAGGAGGGGATACCTCCTGAAGCAAGCACTGAAAAGGGAGCTGGAGAGGGGAATCATCAGGCAGGTAAGAGCTGCTTTGTGGAGCAGCACTGGAGAAGGCATTGCTGAAGAKGGACTRTTTCCAAGGGCCTGGAGTGCCAGGACARGGGGGAATGGCTTCAGAGTGCCAGAGAACAGAGTTAGATGAGGTATTGGAAAATGATCCTTYCCTGGGAGGGTGGGCAGGCCCTGGCACAGGGTGCCCAGAGCAGCTGGGGCTGCCCCTGGATCCCTGGCAGTGTCCAAGGCCAGGTTGCTTGGAGCAGCCTGAGGTAGTGGAAGGTGTCCCTGCCCATGGCAGGGGTAGAACTGGGTGATCTTTARGAGCCTCTCCAGCAAAAACCATTCYGTGATTCTGGGAACTGCATAGGAATTCCTTAACTCCATTAGAAGGTCTGTGGAATGAGCATGTTCTCCYTGTGGAGGTCCCTCAGCCTCTGTCACTCTCTGTTGGACACTGGCAGGATTTCAGCACTCTTGTGTCAGTTGCACGCCTGGCGCCGTTGGGTGTTGTGCAATTCCTGCTGTTTCTGGGTGTTGTGTCACACAGCATTGCAGCAGCACAGTGAGTCCAGCAGTGTCACTTCTGCAGCAGTGTGGGGTTTAACACTGTAATTTTTGCCTGTGTTATCTGTCAGGATATCCTGGTCAGCACAGCAGAGTATGTCCCAATGTCTGGCTGCAGTTTCTGATCTTACTGAAGTTTCAGTGGGTTCAAGTCAGGCCTCTGCCATAAAAACCCACTGCAGGGTGACAGTGCATTCAAAATCTGCATCATGATGAGTTYCTCTCAGGTTGTTAATATTCTGAGTTACTCTCTTAAGGACTGAAATTGATTTTCTCTTGAACCAGGTGAAAGGAAAGGGAGCTTCTGGGAGCTTTGTGGTGGTGTCTAATGCAGGAAAAACTGTTCCAAAATCCAGAGACAGAAAGGTAAGATGGATCATTTTAAACAATACTCTGAAATGTACTGAAACACCTTACCCCACGTTCTCAACCCAGTGTTCTCCTCCTCCCTATGCTTTTTCTCCCCAAGTACAACAATTAAAACACTCATCCCACTGATAATCAGAAAGCTACTGTGAGGAATTAAACCCAAGTCAAATGATCAAAATCTCAGTTTTAAAATGTTTACATTAACCCCCTAGGCTTTGGTTCAGAGACAGAAAACTGAATAACCATGAAACTCTTCTTCTGTCTTTACTGGGCATAGAGAAATGCCCCTCAGGTATTGGAGGAAAGTTTTGTGCTCCTGCTGTGTGTGTTTATCTGTTGAGTGGATAAAGGGAAGACCCCAGTCTTTAGSACTGAGGGGAATGTTTTCCCATCAGCTGTGAGGACAAGAGGGAGGAAGAAGAAAATATCCTCAGGTTTCTGGAAGAAAGCTGCTGACGCTCAGTGTTGTTGGGGAAGGGGAYGGTTTATTGAGCTGCACAGTTAGTTATGGTTCCAGCACTTCTGATCTCCACTCCATGCTGTGCTGAGTGTGTGAAACACATTCYTAACGCTGCAGTTACAAAATGTTTAGCTGGAATTGCCAGTCCCTTGGGATTAGACAGGTGACATTAGACATGGAACACCTTGGTGGTCATCTCCTGCCTCCTGGGGAGATCAAAAGCCCTAAAACTGAAYTTGGTGTAGGGCCCTGGAGGAAATTAATTGCAGTTCACTCACTGGCTCCACATGAAGTRTGAGCAAGGCAGCCAATACCTGCTGACACATCACCTCTCTGCAGCACATGGGTGTCTTTGTTCCCAGTTACTTTCTCAGCAAAACAAATGTTTTGGATGAATTTGGCTGGCAGGGGAGCAGCTCCCTCTCCCATTGCGCTGTTTGCAGAGCTGCTGTTCAGCATCAAATCACTGAGCTTCAGCACATTTTCTGTATAAAGAACAGACCATTTTTCCATGATCATCTCCTCTCATAGTAACAAAAGAGGTGGAGGAAAACTCAGAAYGGAATGTTGGCTTCAATCAAGATTTTATTGCGTTATTAAAAAAAAAAAAMCAAAAAGGACTYCTGTTTAGCTGTTCATTTTGGGGAAGGGGAAGACTTGATTTGTGTAAACAGGTTCTGTCTTTGATGAGGTTCAAGTTTTGTGTCAGCATGTATCATCATCTTCACAGAAAGGGTTGTAAAGYATTGGCACAGGGGATTCAGGGAGTCACCATCCCTGGATGGTGTCTTCAAGTCGTCAAAAAACCGTAGATGTGGCACTTGGGGACATGGTCTGGTGGTGAATATGTCASTGCTGGGTTAATGTTTGGACTTGATGATCTTGGAAGGCTTTTCCAGACTGAATAATTCTGTGATTCTATGATTTTTCTTCTGTCTCACTTAAGTGTTGCAGTGGAAAACGTCTTTAGCAAGAGGAAGGAAATAATTTAAAATACAGATGTTAGATACTTGGCAATTTTTATTTGTAAAGCCTTTCTAAAACTCCTATGAAAATTTAGACAGATTTTCTGTTTATCTCTTAAGCTGCAAACTGTTTTAAGTTGTTAAAGAGCTGCCTTACAGCTCCTGAGTTTCCAGCTCAGCCAGTGTCAGGAGCACTTATCCCCACATGTGCATTGCTGCTTCAGACACCCAGAGTTTTGGGCCCTGCTGATGCATACGAGTCTGTGTGTTCCAGAAAAGCACTTCAGGCCTGAGCACAGAGCAGCAGGTGAAGCTGGAGGATGTCCTGCCACTGGCCTTCACCCGCCTGTGYGAGCCCAAGGAAGCTTCTTACAGCCTGATCAAGAAATACGTGTCTCAGTATTACCCCAAACTCAAAGTAGATATAAGGTAAGTGCTGGAGTTGCTTTAGCAAGGAGAGGCCKGGGGAAACTGGGCCTTCCTCTGGTTCTATCTCACTTCACAATGATTCAATCTGGTATTTAAGCCAGCTGCTGCTGCTGCTCTGAGTTGCAGGGCCTGTGGGAAAGCTTGAGGAAAAGCTGTGCCTTTTCTTGTGTCCCTGACACCGCCAGCAGTGCTGCTCTGTCCACCTTAACCACACCCACATCCCTTTACTGCCTGGATGGGAGGGGCTCTCCTGGGGTCTCGTGCCCCTTGATCTGGATGCTTTAGCAGCACAGACGTACAGCAATCTCTGAGCTGACCTGTACGGAGCGAGTTGAGGCTTGACAAGCAAAACTAGGGAAACCCTGCATGTCATCTCTATCAGGGTTTTGTCAGCCCTTGTTTGCCTGTGAGCTGAGTGCCCACCACGTCCAAATGTGCTGCTCAAGGTGAGTGGGTTCTTGCCAGGGCCACGTGCCCGGAGCTGCCATGACACTGAGCCCGTGCCACTGCTCAGCTCCCAGCGTGGTGCCACCTTCTGCCCGGGCAATGAGCCTCGCTGACAGATCTCCATTTAAAGTGTCTGCATGTAGGCAGACACTCTAAATGCTGCTCTGCTGACATGTTTTCTCTGTTTGTTTTTGGAGCTGTCAGTGTGTGTCAGTAAAGCTTTCTCCTCCTGTGTTTCAGACCCCAGCTGCTGAAGAACGCCCTGCAGAGAGCTGTAGAGAAGGGCCAGTTAGAGCAGATCACAGGGAAGGGAGCATCTGGGACATTCCAGGTCAGAGACTGGGTTCATCCTTGTTGACCACAAGCCTCGGATGTCAGTTACTACGCCCCATCCCCTGGTTTCCCTGGGCTGCCCTTTCTTCAGCAGTCTGGAAAGCTCAGCACTTGTCCAGTAGGATTCTTGTTCTCCTCTCGGTCTCCCTGTTCCCTTGCTGAGCATGCACTGCTCAGCTCTGACTCACCAGCCCAGTAGGGAGCTGGTGGGGAAAGCYTTCCTTTCCATCCCTCACTGGAAGTGCAGCAGGTACCCCAGATGCCTGCAACATCTTTTACTCATGTGTGTGCCACGGAAGTCTCTTGGGTACATTTGGTCCGTGGGATGGAGGAAGATGTGATTTATTTTGCTTTCTTTCCTCCCCTGAGCAATAGACCCTTAGACTGCCACATCCTTGCAGTGTATTTGGGGGCTGGGGTGAGGTGTTGCTGATAAAGCCCCCCAGGCCAGCTGACTGACTAGGCCTGTCCTCCCACGCACAGCTGGGAGAGCAGCGTTCCCTGTGCAGTGTTTTAATATTAAACGTATCTGTGCTAATGCAGGAGCGCCGACCCACCTGGTGCAGAGGAGCTTGTCCTGACCTGGTTTGGGAGAATTTTGTCTTGATGCTTTTCTCTTCCTCCTTGGAAAATAGCTGAAGAAATCAGGGGAGAAGCCCCTGCTGGGTGGGACCCTGATGGAAGATGCCATCCTGTCTGCTATTGCGGCCATGAACGAACCGAAGACCTGCTCTACCACAGCGCTGAAGAAGTATATCCTGGAAAATTACCCAGGGACCAACTCCAACTTGCAGGGTAAAGTACTGATCCCTGTACTGCTTCTATTCTGCATGCTGAGAGAGTCCTGCAGCTGCAGATGTGCCTGTGCAGCACCTTTAATCTGCTCTGTTGAGCTTGCAGAGCTTTTAACTGCTCTGGGAGCTGCAGCTGCTCAGCCCTTTGTGCTGCAGAGATGCTCTGGGGTTTCAGTTCCCATCAGTCTCTTTCAAGCCAGCTCCTGAGACAGAATGCATGATTCTCTTGTCTGTAGTCAGGAAGGGGGAATAGTATTTAAGTACTTTATTGTTCTTAAATCACCAAGTTGATTTCATATCTCTCTGCTTTGAAAGGGACAGCAGCTTGRCATCAATGCAGTTCTTAATTGCTTTTTATTGAGAGAACTTGTGTAGTTTAACTTTTTTAAAAAATTCACGAGCACCCCTCTTACTGATTTGTTTGAGGCCCTACTTTGCATCTGATTTTTAAAAGGTCAAGCAAATAAGGAGAAAAGCCAATTGTATTTCATTTGAAAGGGAGATTTGGCATGTCTTTGTTCCCAGGCATGACACTAATGTCTGGTTTGACTTTTGCCTGGGCAGAGGCTTTCAAGCAGATGTTCAGGTGGCTTATTTGGGTTATTTGGGCTGAGCCCCCATGCAGTTGGTTGGTGCTGGAGGTCTGTAGAGACAGGCTGAGGTCCCAGTGGTCTCTGCTCAAACCKGAACATAGATCAGTTTGTTCCTGTGGTGTCACCGAGCTGGTGCTGTTCCTCAGGAGCAGAGAGGAGATTTCTGACCCCACAGTCTTTACCTGGAGCTGGAGCACAGCATCAGCACAGCTGTTTGGTGCAGGGTTACTGGCACACAGCACAGGTTCCAGGGCTGAAGAAGCTGCTCTCAGGCCTTCTGCCMATTAGAAACTCATGCTGAGTGAGACTTTGTAATCTCAGGGCAGGGAAAATAGGTTCCAGGCTTCCTAAGCCCTTGCATGGTTTATTTGCAGGACCATTGGAAATGTCCCTGGTCCTTAGAGCCTGTGTTGAGCCAGCCTGCAGTGCTTGTCACTCCTGCAAGGCCGATAAGGAAATCTCAGCTTGCAATCTGTTGTTTTCTTTCTCCTTCCGTTACATAAAAGGAATTTTGATGATCTCTGCTTTGTTCTGAGAGAACCGGAGGAAGAGCTGGTGAGATGTGAAAAGCAGGCGGGTGCACACTGCAGAGCAGAGCTCTGCTCTCCTCCCCAGTTTATGGCTCACTGCAGAACTGGAACTTGACTGGAGTCAAATCCCTTACGTGCTGTTATTGACCTTTGACACCCAGAGTGAAACCAGCCTTGTGGTTATAAAAACTTTGGAACGTGCTAGAGAGTGAACCTTGTTTTTTCCTGGGAGCTCAATATGTAAATGGCCCCTCTAATTCAAGCTGAAAATGGTTCTGAACTGACTAAACAACCCAAGCCCTTTGCCAGACACAAAGATCCCCTGTACTTGCACAGTTTGAGTTCCAGCTCTTACACAGTACACAATGGAATGGCTGGAATAAAAGTCTGGAATAGAAGGCTGGAATAAGAAGTTCATTTGTTGTATTTCTAGATGAAATATTTTACCCTTTAAAAAACAAAACCAAAAGCAAACCACAGTATGGGTAAAGATGCAGCACATACAACATTTAGAACGTGAGGAGATCAAAACCAGGGTAAAAGGCTTGTTTTAAAACACACTTTAGGGGACATTCTGAAACCTGGGTTAAATTTGGACAGARGTAGTTACACAGTGCTCTTGAATGACTTATGAAGGAGCATCCCATGATCAGGACATCAGAAACGTGCAATGTTCTCAACTCCTTCCTTTGGACAGTTTAAAGCCACTCTCACCAGGTGCTCAGGAACAATATCTTGTATCTTGCTCAAATTGCCTGAGAGGATTTCCCATCCTGACTCCAGCTCTGATTTCAGAGGGCACAGTAGAGAGCAGTAAGATCAGACAAGAGGCTAAAGATAGTAACACAACCTTTCTCTGATTTCTTTTTCACAGTGCATCTACTGAAGAGAACCCTGCAGAAATGTGAGAAGAATGGCTGGATGGAGCAAATTTCTGGGAAGGGCTTCAGTGGAACCTTTCAGCTTTGCTTCCCTTATTATCCCAGGTAAAGAGCTTGTCTGTAAAATGATGTTCAGGAGTTTTGCACAGCTCAGGCATCAGAGCTGGAGTTCATGAGCCAACYTCCTATTTACAGGGGGTTATGGAGGGTTTGCTCACTGGTAAACTGCCACATTGTCACCCATGCTCTGGATAATGGCATCACTTGGGTGAACAGAAAGCTGACTCCATTAGCAAGGGAAGCTTTTAAGGGCAGTAGAAATACTGGGCTCCCTGTTCTCAGCTAGTCTGTTGTGCTGCTTTTGTTTCAGGCTGGGCTATTTAAGTGTTCTGTGCTTAAAGTAATTCACCTGAGCAGGACAGTGGGGTGGGTTCTCCATGCCAGGATGCTCCTAAGGAGCAGGACCCAGCTGTTCCTTCCTTAAGGGACGAGAGGAGGGAGGAGGGAGGATGACCTAGATTAGCTACTCTGAGYCTAAACCTGCCTTTCTTCTCCTGCTGTGAGCTGATACTGTGCTGGGCCATGTGGAGCCCTGGGATGAGGCCTTGGTGTCCCAGGAGGAGCCAAATGGCAGCACAGTCATTGAAGTGCTGCTCCCCAGCTCCTTCTATTGCACATGTGAGCCCCCACAGCTTCAGCCATGCTCAGCTGCTGGAGCCTGGTCCTGCCCCTTTGCTGGTCCTCTCCCTGGGTTTGCAGGGAAGGAGCAATGAGGGATAGGAAAAGTGGGGAAATGGAGAAAAGACAACTTAGGGCTGGTACATTCCCAGGCTGTCATGTTTCTGCCATTGCAGAGACTAGATAACCTTGGTTTGGGACTGCAGCAATCACAGAATGCCTGGGGGTATTTCTGGATTGGGCTAAAGTTGTAAGCTTAGGGGGAAGCTGCAGTGCCAGAGGAGAGCCAGGGTCACCCAGGGCTTGCTTACCTTGGAGTTGTACCTTAGAAGCAAATCACACTCTGACCAGACCTCTCTTGTAGCCCAGATGTGCTCTATCCAGAGAAGCAGCAGGATGAGGATTCTGAGGAATCTGATGAGGAAGAAGAGGAGGAATCTGAGGAGGAAGAAGAATCTGAAGAGGAAGAGTCTGARGAGGAAGAGCCACCACCAAAGAAGAGGTATGACAGCATGAGAGATGAGTGGGCTCCTTTGGATGAAATAAGTGTTTGTCACASCTGTAGAGTGCTCAGATGTCTCTTGCTGTGGTCACCTATCCACAGGGCTGTTGTTCACAGGTGTTGGCAGAAGTTTCTAGTTATTCCTTATTCCAGAGATACTGACCTCCCCCATTCCATAATTTGAAGCCTTCCTCTTTTCTCCTCCAGATGAGAGAGAGCCTGTGTTTATTCTTTGCTTTGCCTYTAGTCTCCTGCTTTAGAAACTGTGATGTTTCATGTGGAGCTTTTTGTATTTATTGTTGCCTTAAAAGAATTCTTCCCTACAGTAATTATTTGCAGCTCTGTAGCCAGATATGGGACCTGCCTCASTCAGAATTTGGACTTAATATGAGTGTTTGTTAAGTAATAAAATCCCATTTAGAGAGGARAGATAGTGCTTAAGGCTCTTAATTGTTCTGACAGCTGACTGATTCACTGTCATTATTTATATGTTTATTTGCCTGACAAAGGGGTTGGAAGCTGGCAGCTCTGTGGGGATGGGAAGTCCTCAGTGTAGAGCTACCAGAGGAGCTCTTGCTCTTTGGGATTTAGCTCTTGGAATGTGCTGGCAAAGGACAGGGATGCCAAGATGTGCTTCATTTATGCAAATTGCTGACAGCAGCTCTGCTCTGGGTACCGTTTGTGCCTCCACTGAGCTCCTGTGCTGTCTCTTCCTGACAGGATGCAGAAGAGACCACCCCCCAAATCCCGGAGCAGGGCCCCTCCGATGAAGCGAAGAGAGTCCAAACCCAAGCCAAGGAAAACCCCCACCGCCCGCCGGGGCAAGGCAAAGCCCCCTCCCAAGGTGAAAACCCCTGCTAAGAAAGCCAAACCAGCAGCCCCAGCCATCAAGAAAGCCTCCAGTGGCAGCTCTTCCAAGAAACCAGCAGCCAGYGGGAGGAAGGAAGTGAAATCCTCTGCCAAGGGCAAATCCACCATGAGGAAATCTCTCCGGGCAAAAAAGTAAAATGTTTCCAATGTCAGGGAATCCCATGGTCAAATCCACAATCTTGTTTTATAAGTCAACGTGCATTTGTATTTTAGTTCTGATGCTTAAACACTTCTTTAATTTTTTTTTAAATTTTTTTTTCTTGAATGATGGGGAAAAAGCTGAAAACTAAATCAAACCAACCCGAGCATTCATTAGATCTCAATGCTGTGCCTCGTGCCTGCCCCTCCCCTGGAACGAGTCATCTTTACTTTCTGCAATAATTTTAGGACTTTTCTAGGACGTCTCTTATCTGTACATTTATGGTATTCCACGTGGGTTTTGGGGGGGAGGGCTGGCTTTTAAAACAATTCTTCAGAGAAGATCTTTATACCTTTAGACAGCAGGAACAGGATGATCAGGGGAATGTGATTCTTTACTGAGAGGGTGCTGTGGCAGAGGAGTCCTCCCTAGATCCGTGCATGCCGAGGTCCTTGGTGCTCCCATGAGGGAGCTGTGTACAGACAGCACTTGCACTGAGCCCCGAGGTGCTGCTCTCCTCAGCCACAGGCCCAGGGCTGGCTGCTCAGTCGGATCCTTGGCGTCTCCTGAGGGTCTGGTGCCAGAGGGGCTCCAAAAGGGGCAGCTCTGGGTTGGGCGGGTGATTTGAATTAGTGTTTCCACACCACATCTGTTACCTTCAAACCAAAATATATCAAAGTCTTCTTGAATCCAACTTTCAAATGTTTTTAAGAGATGAAAAGCCTGAGTTTGTCWCCTCTTGTTTACCCTTTTTTAAAGAGAAGTTGGAGAGCTATACAATTGCTAATGTAGAGATGTTGATAAGTGAAGAACATGCGGTTTGCTAAAATAAAATGAAACTAGATTCCAGGCCTGCCTTCTGTGTCCATTCTCCTYGCCCCAGCTTCTCCTCCTGGAAAGGTACAGAGGAGGGAATTCAGTCACCACGGATTGCTGCAGAGGCAGATCTTTGTTCAAAGCCAGCATGATTTAGCCTGAGCCACTGCCAAGCTCTGTAGTTGGACCAACTCCTGACCTTTTTCTTCCCTGGTTTCTCTGGAGACAAAGGTGAGTGAGAAGAAAAGCTCTGCTGGAACCTCTTGCTGGTCCTCTTCTCCCCTTGTCAGTGATCAGTGAGGACAAAACTCCCAGCTGAAACCTTCTCCCCTGGTCCTGCTCCCCAGAGCAGCACCTGCCCTCAGAGCTCACCTCYTCCCCACTCTGCCATGCCCAGGCAGTGATGCCAATGGGGCCTGACAGTCCCCAACATGCTGCTGCAAAGAGCTGTGAGGAGGGAGGGGAGTCACACAGAAAGGGAGGAAACAGCTTCATTGAATTTATTCTTTTCAGCTGCTGTCTCAGTGTGCTACCTTTAACTGGGAGTTAAATTCAAATAGAAATGGCCTCAATTGTTCCCAACCCTGTAAGAAGGGTACAAACAGCAGGTTAGAAATCACAGCTGATGGGAAACAGAGTGGAAAGCTCTGATCAAAGAATGATCCACAGGGATGTAAAACAATTAGAAACATTAGTTAATGGCTTGTTCCTGGGGCTGCTTGTACCGAAGCCATGGGGTTTGTTGGCATTGTGGTGAAATGAACTGGAGAAACTTCTCAGTGCTGGCAGATTTTTGGGGACAAGGAGTCTTCACCCAGGTGCTGGACATTTTTCAACCTCCCTTCTCCCAGTGGCATCCCCACACCAGCAATCTCATGGGTATTTGTTAAAACACTGCTCTGGATGACATGGATTTCTCACATCCAAGCAGGAGCACCTTGAGTTAAGAGTTGTGCCAAAACCTTGGTCGTGGCCAGATTCTGGCTGTGGTTTGAATTAAGTGATTTCTGCGCACCAAACCACAAAAGAGTCRCAGGGTCGGTTGTATTTAATCCAAGGGAGTGGTCCAGGAGCAGTGACTGGGATTGAATGGGAAAGTCTTCACTGCCAGCAGAGCAAACACCTTCTGGGGGGTTTGTGCCAGCTCTGCCCCTCACTCTTCCCCTGTCTCTGCTTCCTGGCCAGCCTGGGCTGCATTCTGTTGTTTCTCCAGCCCCATCTGTCCCTTTTTTTTCCTTTTCTTCCACGGTTTCTCCGCTATCGATGCTGGGGTGGCTCTGCCATCGCCGCTCGCRGTGTCCTGAAGCAGCTGGTGCTGGCAGTGACCCAAGGGCTGAATGGTGCTGGTCAAACCCTTTTCCTCACACCCTTGGGATTGCTGGGGCAGCGACTGGGGTTTGTGCATGCAGTGCCGAGGGTTAGACCCCATCTCCTCCCCAAACTGCTGCTTTCCCATTCCAGGAGCCAAGCTGGTCCCTGGGACCGGGGGCAGCTTCCTTCGGCTGGCACGGAGGGTGTGAGGGAGGCTCTGGGTTCCGTGGTTGCTCTGCGGTGAGGCCAGAGCCACCCCTCTTCATTTTTATTCCAGCAAAAGCAGGCAGYAGTGGGCAAAACTCCACAGGGAATGTAGAAATTGGGGTGAAAATGGTCTGAGCATCAGGGCAGGGGCTGGCGAGCGAGCAGCCACGTGTGTACGTGTCAGGGTTAGAAATCGCTGCTCCGCTGGGCACGCCGGAGGAGACGGGAAAAGACGCAGAGAAAATCAGTTGCCGCCGCGTTTTCCAAAATCCCGAGCGAGCGTTCCTGCTCGCCGCCGCTTCCAAGAAACGGAGAGAACCGAGGAGGAAAATTGCGGTGATTCATCGCGGGCAGATCGGAGGCAGGAAATGAGAGTTTGCTGCCTGCCCCGTGCCCGGCGTGGGCTCCGTGGGCTCGGGCTCGCCGGGGCCTGGCTGGCGCCGAGGGCCTGACACCCACGGGTCGAGCATCCCTGCGCCGCGGCCGGAGCTGCCGGAGGAGCCACCGGCGAGGCAAAAACAACCGGCGGAGGCCGAGAGCCGGAGCAGCGGGAATTTTTCACCTGCGTTTCTCCGGAGCCATCCAAGCGAGAGCTGCCCGTGAGCCGGGGGGGTCCAGCGGGGTGCGGGTGCCAGGGGATGCTTGGTGCCTGGTGTCACGCATCACCTAAATTTGGGGGAGGGGTCAGCATCCCTCCTTGGGGACCCCCAGGGTGGTCGGTGGGCTGGGGGCTCCATTGAGAAAGAAGCGTGGGAAAAGGGGGGCGGGGCTTGGGGGCTGCCTGTCCGCGGATTGGCTGGGGGAGGGGGGAGACCCCCAAATTGTGCCGGGAAGGAGAGGGGCCAAGCTGCGCTTGTGACGGGGAGACGGCACCGCAGGGACCCCCCCGACACGGCCGGGATGCGCCCGGGGCAGCCGGACCCCCTCCCCCGCTCCCGCGYCTGCAGCAGGCGGCGGCGGCGGGGCCGGTCCCAGCCCGGCCGAGGGCTGCGCAGCACGAACCCGCTTGGGGTGGCCGGAGAAGGGTCCGGCGCACTCCTCCATGGCTGCTCGGGAACGAAAAGCAYCCCCCAAATCTGCTGCCCTCGTCGCTGGTGTCTGGGGATCATTCTGGAGAGCCCCGGGGGTCTCGGTGCTGCTGCGTGGCCGGCGGGAAGCGGGATGGAGGATGGGAGGGGAGGATGTGGGGGGACCCCAAAACCTTGCTGGAGTTCGGGATGTGAGACTGCATGCACCTGGCTTGGGGTCCAGAGTGTCTGTTCGACACGCAGGGACTGCCTGGGTTTCAGCTGGGGATGGAATGTGGGCACTGCATCCGTCAGCAGGGACTGCTTGGGTTTCAGCTGGGGATGGAATGTGGGCACCGCATCCATCACGTTTGGGGTGGGGATCTGGGGACCCTCACATCACCGTCGGGGTTGGGACGTGGGGGACTGCCTGCATGCTGCTTGGAGTGGGGACATGGCAGCCTGGACTGGACCTCAGGAGCAGAAGATGGGGACCCCCACATCGCCCGTGTGGTCAGGAGGCTGGAACCCTTGTGCTGGGGTTGGGACCATTTTACTGGGGCCGGGACCTGGGGACACCTGCACCGGGAGCTGGGGACATCTGCATTGGCGTCAGGACTTGGGGAGCTCCGTGCAGGGACCGCAGCACCTYCCCAGGGCTCAGCGGGCTGGAGACAGGGGACAGCGGGGGCAGGTTGTGTCTGTCCCCTCCCTCCTCGCAGGGACAGTGACCGGGGGCCGGAGCCAGGCTCCCCGTGCTTGCTGCAGCCCCATCACCCTGGAGGGCTCCGGACATCTCAGATGTGGCATCGGAGTTGCTTGACCCCATCCTGACCCGGCCTTCACCCGCTGCCATGAAGAGGAAGCCGGGGAACGGGCGGGGGCCGGACCCCGCGGCCCCCCAGCAGCGAGCCCGCTCTGTCACCAAGCCAGCAGAGGTGACACCCACGGCGGGGGCGCGACACCCCGAGATGAGATCTGGGCGCTGTTGCACCCTCATGACTCCCCAAAGCAGGCCTGTTGCCCTGGGGGGGCATCGTGGGGGGCTGTRGCTGACCCGGGTGGGGTTTTTGCCCCCCCAGTACGTGGGATCCTTCRTGCTGGAGGAGCTGGACCTGCAGCAGCGAGCGCGGCGGGTGGAGGAGCAGCTGCGGGCGCTGAAGGTCGGGATCGACCCCCGCTCCCCTCGCTGGGAAACACAGGGGGGACCCCAAATAATGGGGGCACCCCCAGGGGCACAGCCCAGCCCCCAGTGCCACATCTCCCCCGGACAGGACTGTCCCCGCAGGAGGTCGGTGGTGCTGAGGTTCAGCTTGCAGGGGCTGAAGGTCTACGGCGCTGACGGGGAGGTAGGGGCTGCGAAAGTCAAGGGGTGCTGGGGCTCAGGGGGGCTGAGTAGGAGCGTCAGGGGTGTTGGGAGGGTCAGGGGTGCTGGGGAGGAGGACCAGCGTTGCTGGGGAGGGGAATCAGGGATGCTGGGAGGGGTCCGGGGTGTTGGGGGACTGGTGAGGGGGCCAGGGGTGCTGGGCAGGTGTCAGTGCTTAGGGGGGCTGTACCTCTCTGAGCGCTGCTTTTCTCTCGGAAGCTGTTCTGTGTGTGCAAGCGGGGGTGCCCCTGGGGGGGCCCGGGGGTGCAGGGTGCCCCTGACCCCCGCCCCGTCCCGCAGACGCTGCTGATGGCACACGCGCTGCGCCGCATCCTGTACAGCACCTGGAGCCTCCCCGACCGCCAGTTCGCCTTCGTGGCCCGCAACCCCCACAGCCCCCCCAGCGCCCTCTTCTGCCACCTCTTCGTGGGGCTCCCGGGAGAGGTGGTGRTCCAACCCCGCCCCCAAAACACCTTCATATTTTTATTTTTTTTTAATATTTGCACGCAGCGTCTTTCACCTCCCCCAGGTCCAGACCCTACACCTGCTGCTCTGCCGCTCCTTCCAGCTCTGCTACCTCCAGGCGCACCCCGAGGAGCAGGCGGCCGAGGGGGAGCTCCCGGGGCCGGGGGTGCTGCGGGAGCCCCTCAACCCCGAGGAGGTGTCACGAAATGTCAACGCCCTCGTGTCCTTCCGGCGCCTGCCCGGCCTCGGCCCGCTGGGCACCGGGGTAGGTGCCCCTGCCCTGCCCTGCCCTGCCCTGCCCGGCTGCTGCTCACACCCGGGATTCTCACACCCGGGATTCTCACACCCGGGTCTCTCACACCCAGGGCTCTCACACCCGGGATTCTCACACTCAGGGCTCTCACACCTGGGGCTCTCACACCCGGGGCTCTCACACTCGGATTTCTCACACCCGGGGCTCTCACACCCGGATTTCTCACACCCGGGGCTCTCACACGGCGTTTCCTGGCTCGGTGCTTTGCTCGGGTGCTTTGGCACCGTTTGTGCGCGGGGTCTCGCGGGGCTTTTCCCTCACGCGGCGTTTYCTAAAATATTCTGGGCTGGAAGGGACCCGCAAGGATGATCAAGAGCAGCTCCTGGCCCTGCACAGGACAGCCCCGTTTCTGTCACAGCACTCTGTGCACGGTGCTTTAGCACAGGGGGTTTTGCACAGCTCCCAGGCAGATCTAGCGTGGCCTTTTCTCGCATTTTGAGCAGCACGCTGTCACTCCRCYCATCATCACCTGGTGCCTYGCATGGTTTCCTTGCAGYTCCTCRTTGTGTGGCCTTTCTTTGCACAGCATGCAGTGTTCTGCACAACATTTTCTTCTGAGGGTCGCAGGGCCCATCCTGCACGGCCTGGGGCCCTTCCTGCCATCGGCCACTTTGCACAGCTGTTCCTTGCACAGCGATTTTTGCAGGAGGTTTTACAGCGCATTTTTTCCTTGGCGTTTTTGCACAGGACTTTCTTCCCATAACACGTTTTTGTAGAACTTTTTTTACACAGCATTATTTTTCATAACTTTTTTCATGTGGTGCTTTTTGCACGGTGGTTTGCACGGCTCTTTTGGCGTGGCATTTCTTGCAGRAATGTCTACACAGTAAAAATGCTCTTCACAGCTCTTTTGGCACTGTGGTTTTGCACAGCATGGTGATTTTTTGCATGGCATTGTTCCACGGTGTTCTGCATGGCATGTGTTCTGCACATCATGTGTTGCACTGCATTTTCCCCACTGCATTTTCCCCACGACGCTTTGCACAATTTTTTTTTTTTTTTTGGTGGTGTTTTGCACAGCTTTTTTGGTGCCGCATCCTTTGGGCAGCATTTTTCCCCGTGGTGTTTTACCTGACGTTCCCCACAGCCCCCCGGCCAATCTCAGAGCCTGTCCATCCCCCAGGACCGGCGGCCGGAGGCAGAGGGCAGAGCCTGGCGCCCGGGGAACCCCTACTGCTCGCCGGTGCTGGTGCGCAAGAAAGCCATTCGGAGCAAAGTGCTGCGCTCGGGAGCCTACCGGGACTGCGGGGCCGAGGGGCAGCTCCACCAGCAGCCCCGCGACGCCGGTGAGTGCCGGGGGAAACTGAGGCGCGGGGACACACGGTACCGCCAGTGTCTGGGGGCGAAGAGGGGATTAACGGGCTCCCGCAGCGGCGGCGGGAGGGGAAAGCAAAGGGGCGAGGAGCTTSGCCTTCCTGCCCGAGAACGAGAGCGTCCTCGCCGAGAGCGTGTGGTCCTTCGCCGGCATCGCCAGGTGAGCGCGTGGGTNCCCCGAGGAGCAGGCGGCCGAGGGGGAGCTCCCGGGGCCGGGGGTGCTGCGGGAGCCCCTCAACCCCGAGGAGGTGTCACGAAATGTCAACGCCCTCGTGTCCTTCCGGCGCCTGCCCGGCCTCGGCCCGCTGGGCACCGGGGTAGGTGCCCCTGCCCTGCCCTGCCCTGCCCTGCCCGGCTGCTGCTCACACCCGGGATTCTCACACCCGGGATTCTCACACCCGGGTCTCTCACACCCAGGGCTCTCACACCCGGGATTCTCACACTCAGGGCTCTCACACCTGGGGCTCTCACACCCGGGGCTCTCACACTCGGATTTCTCACACCCGGGGCTCTCACACCCGGATTTCTCACACCCGGGGCTCTCACACGGCGTTTCCTGGCTCGGTGCTTTGCTCGGGTGCTTTGGCACCGTTTGTGCGCGGGGTCTCGCGGGGCTTTTCCCTCACGCGGCGTTTTCTAAAATATTCTGGGCTGGAAGGGACCCGCAAGGATGATCAAGAGCAGCTCCTGGCCCTGCACAGGACAGCCCCGTTTCTGTCACAGCACTCTGTGCACGGTGCTTTAGCACAGGGGGTTTTGCACAGCTCCCAGGCAGATCTAGCGTGGCCTTTTCTCGCATTTTGAGCAGCACGCTGTCACTCCRCYCATCATCACCTGGTGCCTYGCATGGTTTCCTTGCAGYTCCTCRTTGTGTGGCCTTTCTTTGCACAGCRTGCAGTGTTCTGCACAACATTTTCTTCCGAGGGTCGCGGGGCCCATCCTGCACGGCCTGGGGCCCTTCCTGCCATTGGCCACTTTGCACAGCTGTTCCTTGCACAGCGATTTTTGCAGGAGGTTTTACAGCGCATTTTTTCCTTGGCGTTTTTGCACAGGACTTTCTTCCCATAACACGTTTTTGTAGAACTTTTTTTACACAGCATTATTTTTCATAACTTTTTTCACGTGGTGCTTTTTGCACGGTGGTTTGCACGGCTCTTTTGGCGTGGCATTTCTTGCAGRAATGTCTACACAGTAAAAATGCTCTTCACAGCTCTTTTGGCACTGTGGTTTTGCACAGCACGGTGATTTTTTGCGTGGCATTGTTCCACGGTGTTCTGCATGGAATTTCTTTTGCTGGGCTTGTGCATGGCTGCACTGGTGCCTCGGTGCAGGGATGCACCAAGCTGGGCTCGGGTGCAGGTGTGGGTGCACACAGGGGTGTGGGTGGTGGGACCATCGATCCACAGGGGCACAGAGATGCTTCTGGGCACGGCACACAGGTACCGCGGGCGTGGGGTGTGCATCCACACTTGGGTGTGTAACACACCTGAGTTTTGGGTGCACTGACACCCAGGTACGTGATGCACGAGTGCCCTGGGSTGCGTGTGGTCCCCAGGGTGGTTGTTCTGTGGGTGTACCCGGGCGTACCTGGCACGCACAGTGCCCCAGCACCCACGCAGGGCATGCAGGGCTGTGCTGCACTCACGCCCTCACCTGCGCCTGCTGCGTGGCTGCCGTGGCTCCGTGGGTGCCCGCTGCAGAGCCCGGGGTGTGCGAGCTTTGTGGGGGTGTGCAGGCACTCGGGCACGCTGGGATTTGCTGCGTGGGCACTCGGTGCAGGGCGCAGGGTGTGCGGGGGGCTCAGCATGCGCGGGGGGCTCAGCTCTCCCTCTCCCCTCTCTCCCGACCGCAGCACTCCAGCGCCGAGTTCTCCAGCGTGGCCGCCCTCCTGGCGCACTACTCCGGGCCACCGGGGGGCTGCTTCTGCCGCCTGGGCCCCGGCCGGCGCAACCCCGGCTACGAGGAGCGCGACCCCGGCGGCGGGGCCAGCGCGGGGCCGGGGGAGGCCGCCTGGGCCCCCGCCGCCCCCGCCGGGGCGCAGCACGAGCGGGGATAGACCCGGGACCCCCGCACGGCCCCCCCGGCACCCCCGGCTCTCGCCCGCTGCCCGCCTTACCCCCGGCCCCGGCCGCTCCCCCGCAATAAAGGCTTCGTGCATCGGAGCGGGGCTCGGCTGCTGCTCACACCGCCCGCGGGGGGACGCCCGTGTGCTCACACCTGTGC
>JACDOX010000477.1:306842-320126 GCA_014549065.1 Cardinalis cardinalis
CACACCTGTCCTCGTGCACACCCCGTTGCACACGTGCCCGCGCTCCCGCGCGCCCTCGGCGTCAGTCACGTGACGCGGTGGGCGGGGCCTCTCTCCATGCGCGGCCCCGGKCGCTGTGGAGCCCGCGTGCTGTCGCTCGCGCATGCGCGGGGCCGCGTCCCATCGCCTCAGCGCCGCCGTGTCCTCCGGGCAGCGCGGCACCGGCGGTGTCCCCTCAGGTTTTCCCTTGCTCTGTCCCCTTTGGGTGTGTCTCGGCTCACTAAAGTTACCTCGGGGTTTCTTATCCTTGGGTTTCCCGCCCTTCAGCTTCCCCCCAGGGTTTCGCAAACCTCWCCCCCTTCAGGGTTCCTCCCCCCGACCTGCGCTAATTCCCCCTCAGACCTGTTCYCAGCTGCCCCCTTTCCCTGCATCCCTCCCCAGCTCTCTTTCTCCACACTTTCCCCTTCTCCCYCAGCCTCCCTCGCTCGGGGGTCCTTTCCCTGCGTGCCCCCACTGAGGGGTAAGTGCTTCCCTCCCACAAGGGGTGCAGATGTGCAGGGTTAGGTTTGCCCCAGCCTCTTCCCAGCCCCCGATGCTCGGCAGTCTGTGGGGCTGGTCTGGATGGGTGGGGTGACCTGTGGGGGGAGTCTGACCCGAGCGTGTGGGGCTGACTGGGGGTGTGGGGCTGACCTCGGTGTGTCGCTGACCCCGGGGTGTGGGACTGACCCCCGTGTCTCTCACTGACCCCCGTGTCCCTCACTGACCGGCTGTGCGGTGGCCGGGGCGATGGCCGCAGAGCCGGTGAAGGTGCCGTGCGCTGCTGGCCGCTGAGCGGGTGTGAGGCGGCCCTGGGGTGAAGGTGCCGGCCGCTGAGCGGGTGTGAGGCGGCCCTGGGGTGAAGGTGCCGTGCGCTGCCGGCCGCTGAGCGGGYGTGAGGCGGCCCTGGGGCACCGGGCCATGGTCGGCGTGGACAGGCACGGGGCCCGTGCCTGGTGAGGAACCCCGTGGCCCCCGCCCAGCCCCCCCAGCAGTTCTCCCTCGACGGGGCGTTCRGTGGGGAGCACAGCACCGAGCACATCCACAGCGAGATCGCCTACCCCCTGGTGGAGGTCAGTGGGCACCCAGGGCAGTTTTGGGCACCACAATGAGCTCCAGGAGCRTTTGGACAATSYTTTYAGGCACAGGGTGGGATTKTTGGGGTGTCCGTGCAGGGCCAGGAGTTGGACTCTGATCCCTGTGGGTCCCTTGCAGCTGAGCATATTCTGTGAATACATGGCTCGGGACAGGGGTGAGGGGTTTTACAGGTGATCCCCAAGTGAAGCAGGATGCACTTGACCTTCCCCACGCTGGAAGGTGTCCCTGCCTGTGGYRGAGTGGTGGAAAAAGATGAACTTTAAGGTCCCCCCCCCAACCCAAACCATTTGGGATTCCTGATTTATGGGCAGAAAGCCCCATCCACTGCTTCAAGAGGCTTAGCTACAAGCCTGGGCAGCAGAGGAGAGCAGACAGTGTCCCAGCAACAGTCTGAGAAATTGGGAAGAAACAAAACTTTGTTAGCAGCCAGCAGGGCACTGAGGAGAGAGTTACATTTAATTGTTTTAGGTGGATRTTTATATCATAGAATCCCAGAATGGTTTGGGTGGGAAGGGACCTCATCCCATCCCACCCCCTGCCATGGCAGGGCCACTTTCCACTGTCCCAGGCTGCTCCAAGCCCCGTCCAGCCTGGCCTTGGACACTGCCAGGGATCCAGGGGCAGCCACAGCTGCTGTGGTATCAAAGTGATGATTTTAGGGACATTTTTACTGTCAAGTGAGAAACCTTAGAGAAGATGGGGAACCTCAGCCTGGATTAGACTGGCAGAAGGATAGGGGATCCCTTTGTTTCCTTGTTAGCAGATCAGCACAGGAAAGAACTGAGGTGAGAAATGAACCTRTTAAGCAAAAAAAGACCAACCTCCCCCCCAAAAAACGTTTTGTTAGAAGAAATAACATGGATTTAATGGCTTGTGATGGTTTTAAGATGGAAGTTCCTAGTCATGAGAACAAGCAGGGCTAGAAACAGTCAATATTAGAATAATAGGTTATTTTTTTCTTATTTAAACCTTAAGAAATAGTTATTTTTTCTTCCTACCACACTTCTCTGAAATAGGGGCAAGTGACAGTGAACAGCTTGCCAAGCAAAAATTATTCAAATCTAGAGACCATCTCCTTGGACACCCCCAACCAACTATTGTTCTAGTTGTCTCTTTGAATCTCGTAAGATTTTTGTGYCCTATGGCAAAAATATTATAGTTTGCCAAGTGTTGGTGTTGTCAGCTGCTTTTCAACACCTGCACTGCTTCAAGATTCCTTGTTTTGAGAGAAAAACATTGATTTATATGCTAATTTTGTAATTGCTATACTCTGATGACGTGTGAAGAGTAAGCAGCCATTTGATGTTTACTTCCAGCTCTTCCTCTAAARACACCTTTTGAGGGGGTGGGAATGAATCTGGACAATGTGTTTCCAGTTAGGCAAAGATGATGGCTGTTTTCTCTGGTTTTCCCCCATTTCCAGGGTGTCATGGAAGGCTACAATGGCACCATCTTTGCTTATGGCCAGACTGGCAGTGGGAAGTCCTTCACCCTGCAGGGAGTTGCAGATTCAGCCTCACAAAAGGGATCATTCCCAGGGCGTGTGAACACATCTTTGAGGGTGTACAGGTGGGTGTGAAAGAGATCCTGGTGAGGTTTTCTGGAAAGAGTTTGGTGTCCTGTGCCAAGAAGTGAGTGCTGATGGCATGAAGTGTGAATGGGGACAGGTTTGGGGTGCRCTGCTCTATGGTATTGTCAGATGAGGGGAGAGAAATTGTGCATCTGACTCCATTGATATCAGAAGGCTAATTAATTACTTTATTATACTATATTATTCTATAATAGATTACGTTACATCTAAACTGAATCTGCCAAGCACTCAACTCTGCACACACTGCTCTGAACTTGTGATAGTCCTGACACACACACACACACCTGGCCCTGACAGGCCAGGGAAACAAAACACCAACAATCTCCACATTGCATTCTACTTTGGCACAAACACAGGCACAGCAAATGATAAGAATTGGTTTTCCTTTCTCTGAGGTTCAGAGAATGTGAAACCCAGAAATATTCTTGGGAAGAATTGTGCCTTGCTTTTCTCTGTGAAGAGAAACATGGCTACACTGCTGAGGCCTGTGCATAGTGAGATGAACTGCCCCCTCATGCCAGATGACACTGGGAGCTTGAGGTGTGGAAGGACCAGGAGTCCCCTGCAGTGAGTGCTGAGGGGTTCCACCTGGAGTGAATGGCCAGGGGAGGAGGATGAGGCGCTGGGGGGTGGGGGGCACCCAGCTGTGGGAGGGGCTGCCTGTGCTGTGCAGCCTCAGCCCCAGTCCTCCCTGGCTCTGCAGTGTGCTCAGAACACCAAGTTCCTGCTGAGAGCTCCTACCTGGAGATCCACAGTGAGGACATACCAGACCTTCTAGGAGCTGACACCAAGCAGAAGCTGGAGGTGAGGCAGGCTCAATGTGTCTTAATTATGTGCTTTAATTAGCTCAGATGGGTGTTACCATGGCTTACAGAAATGCAACAAAGGTCTCTGTTAGGAGCTTGAGTGCCAGAATAGGAAGTTACATGGGAAATATGGAAGCTAAGAGGGACTTTAGTGAAAGTTTAGGAGCAGGATGCAGTCGGAGACATGTCCAGTGTATCCCACATGATAGTAGTGGCTGGTAGCTCAGCTCAGCTCTGTGAAAATCCTTCACTGGACAAGGCTGGAATAAAGTGCTCATGGGGCAATTTCTTCCTCATCCTCTTCATCTCATGCTTGTCTCTATAGCAAGAGGATTCTGGGCCTTATAAATGTTTAATCTGATCTAGTGGAGCCACGGATGATCTCTTTATCTGCCTAAACAAAAAAGGCTGATCCTTTTTGAGGGCRCACAGCAGATATTACTCCCCATGGGAACACATGTGACATTTACAAGATCACAGGAGGGTAAACTCTCCCAAAATCCTAACCAGGGGGCTGATCTTTATAAAATTTACCTCCTGGTGGCTTTGCAGATCCTTTTGTATGTATTCCTGGAAGGAGCTAGAAATCTCCTGTCCCAATTTACTTCCTTGCAGGACTGCCCTGGTTATAAAACCAAGGCAGTAGCACCTTGCAGTGCTCTGGGATGGCAACAGACCCAAACTGCCTTACAGGGCAGGTATTTCTAAAGGCAAACCCATCTCTGCTCCATGTTCCAAGCGTGCTTTGCCTGTCTCCTGCAGAGGGAGAGTGGGAGAAGGGGACTTCTCGCTGCAGTTTCCCTTCCTTTGTTCCCCATCGGCGGTGCCTCGGGTTTCCATGGCGATGCTGTTGGCGCGGGGCGGGCAGGAGCTGGGCAGAGCAGTTTCCAGGGTAACTCTGTCACGCTGCCTGTTGCTGCCTGTGGAAAAYGCMTGTATTTTATGATTGGCTTTTGGCAAATATTAAAATGAATGTTATATGTGTTGTTTTAGAAAGTAATGCTGTATTAATTCTCTTAAGTAGTGTGTTAAGTATAGTTTTAGGTTATAAAAAATGTTAAAATAGAAACTRTGCTATGTAGGATACTTTTTTTAAAGGAAGGACTTGCAGCAAGACAGCAGCCACAGGACAACTAAATCTTTCAGAGAAAAAGAATTTATTGCCCTCTTATCAGGAGAAACAAAATTCTTCCTGCCTCGAAGGCACTGTTAGGATTTGGAGGAAGAAGCTGACGATGACCAGACAGAATCCTGTGTTTGAATGGAATTTATGCATCATGTATGAGGTGTATGAATATGCAACAGGCTGTTGCTTTTAATGGTTAATCCTCTGTTAACGTGGGTCCTTTTTTGGGCTCGTGCTGCCCAGAAAAAGGTACCCAGACCATCCATAACTCTTTGTATTTGTTATCTCATATTGTCCTAATTCAAATTGTCCAAATTATTATTACTCTAMTTGTATTACTATTTTTATAACCATTTTATTACTACTAAACTTTTAAAATTTTAAAAACAAGTGATTGGCATTTTTCACACTGCCTCCACCGAGTACTTGAGGGAGTGTGTCCTGCCCAAACAAATCCCAGGCTGCACGCCTCTGAGTCCCCCATTTCCCCCAGAATCCCAGTTTTGTCCTTTGCCTTCCACMTCAGTGACTACAGCCATGTCCTGGGTCAGGTGTTCCTCAGGGACTCTGCAACACCCCCAGACAGAGCCAGGCCACTCCTGGGGTCCTCAGCAGCACAGAGCAGCCACAGTGTATGAACAGTGACTGTACCTGGGTCCATCCCGGGCATCATGGCTTTGGAACAAGGATAAATCCCACCCAGTTATGTGTTCAGCCACTTTTCCTCTGTTCTGTAGGGTTTTTTTAACAGCAAATGCTGTTTTACATCATTTCTTGTGAACATCACTGAGGTATCTGAGCCTCCTCTTTGGTARTCACAGTGCCAAATGTGGTCTGTGCTGCTCCATCATGACAACCATATCTCAATATCCCAGCTGACATGATAAAGATAGTTTTGGTGATGAACTTAGCAGATGTGGGGTGTAACAGAGCTGTGGAAAATTAGTTTAGCTCATTTAAAATTCCCAGTGTGGAGGGGGCTGGTGTAGGAGTGCAGGGATTTCTGGATTATTTTGTATTTTTTGTGTAGGTTTGATGGGTAACTCAAAATTTTGGATATTTCCATTGCTTATTAACATTCTGTATGAAACTTTTCATCTGTGCAATTGATAATTACTGAGAAGATGCTGTTGAGTATTTAACGCTCTGTCTCAACCCAGAGTCCCAAATAGGACTTTTGTTCATTTAAAAATTAATTAATCCGGAGAAAAATGGTGACAGTTCACCTGAGTGTGATGGGTGGTGCTTTGGGAATGTTGTCAGTGAGCTCAAGCCACCCACTCAGAGCAGAGAGTTCAGCAAAGCACTGGGAACAATATCTGGGAATATTGTATCTGTGCTGTGATAGTAAAAAAAGCTTCCTATGGCTGAGGAGATCTTACAGCCTTTGCCATAATAGGTGAGATGTATTTTGATTCTTGTTTAAAATATGCAGCTTAATAATAGAGAAGGTGGAGGGTGGATAGAAGCTGGGTTCCTCATGGCCTGGGGGATGTCTGAATCAATCAGCAACTATTAGCTTGAATTCTCTGAGCCATGAAGGTGGTTCCCTCTTTCTCTGTGGTTTTRTTCCTCCTTCAGAAATCAGGCTTCCTGGTGGCAGTCAGATGTGTTTTTCTCATACTGCAGTTTAATTTTAGGTAGCTCTCAAGGTTCTGGGCCATTCCCAGTGTGATTTTCCCTGGTTTCAGTGCCYCTTGTTGTGACCTGGCTTGTGTTATCCCGTTGGCAGCTGAAGGAGCACCCAGAGCAGGGGCTGTACGTGCAGGGGCTGTCCCTGCATGCCATGCACAGCCTGGCTTGGTGTGAGCAGCTGATGGACAGGGGCTGCAGGAACAGAGCAGTGGCTTCACCCTCATCAACAGGGGCTCCTCCCCTCCCACTCCATCTTCACTGGGGTGGAAATCTGCACTCTCARTGCATACCCAGAGACCCTGACGGGYTGAGGCCACTCATCATCCCACAGCTACCCTTAGATCCCAAATGATTGTAGGTGCAGCAGAAAAATCTTCTCTGGGAGGGTGTCAGAACCCAGGACATCCCTCTGGCTGCCCTGGATGGCTCCAGCCCCTGACAGGGTGTGACAGTGTTCACAGGGGTCTGAGGATGAGGGARGAGACGAGCATCTGASTCCATGTTTCAGAAGGCTTGAKTTATTATTTTGTGATATATATTATATTAAAATTATACTAAAAGAATGGAAGAAAGGATTTTATCAGAAGGCTAGCWAAAATAGAAAAAGAAGAAGTCATAACAAAGGCTTGTGTCTCRGACAGAGCGTCTGAGCCAGCTGACTGTGATTGGTTATTAACTAGAAATAACTCTATGAGACCAATCCCAGATGCACCTGTTGCATTCCACAGCAGCAGATAATCATTGTTTACATTTTGTTCCTGAGGCCTCTCAGCTTCTCAGGAGAAAAAATCCTAAGGAAAGGATTTTCATAAAAGATGTCTGTGACAACAGGGGGTCTCTGAGCATGAAGCCAAAGACRCCTGTGCCTTTTGATTTTAACCCATGGAGAAAATTACCAACTTTGTGTGAAGATTTACAAGCCACGAGAGTTTAAGTAGAACGATAGTTAGTTTGTCACAAGATAGAAAAGTAGAATTTTGGGTTTTTAGAATGGGGGTTCATGTCACAGACATCTTTTCTGAAAAATCCTTTCCTTAGGATTTTTTCCTTCTGAGAAGCTGAGAGGCCTCAGGAACAAAATGTAACCAATGGTTATCTGCTGCTGTGGAATGCAACAGGTGCATCTGGGATTGGTCTCGTGTGGTTGTTTCTAATTAATGGCCAATCACAGTCAGCTGGCTCGGACAGAGAGTCCAAGCCACAAGCCTTTGTTATCATTCTTTCCTATTCTATTCTTAGCCAGCCTTCTGATGAAATCCTTTCTTCTATTCTTTTAGTATARTTTTAATGTAATATATATCATAAAATAATAAATCAAGCCTTCTGAAACATGGAGTCAGATCCTCATCTCTTCCCTGGTCCTGGGACCCCTGTGAACACGGTCACAGGTTCAGAAGTCAAGATGGAGGGATTTGGGCATGCCTTGTCCTTCCTTCTTCATCTTAGCCTCCATCTTCTGGGTGATGGTGGCACTTTTGGATTGGTTTAGAGTAGAAACACACTGTCTAACATAGATGATAGGTATTGGAAAATTATTGTAAATAATATGCACATAGTTTTTAGTATAAGAAGGTAACACTCCCCTGAGGGCAGTCAGTATGCCATGGACAGACTTGCTAGACAGACCTCAGCAGGTCAGAAAAAGAATGTTATAGATAACAGAGAATAAGCAACCTTGAAAATCACAGCCGAAGAATCCTGACTCCTTCTTYRATCTYGAGACTGGGAAAAAGAGACTTTGGGACACCACGGGGTCATTTCGACCACAGAGACACTGAGAGGAGGGTGGGCAGGCCCTGGCACAGGGTGCCCACAGRAGCTGTGGCTGCCCCTGGATCCCTGGAAGTGCCCAAGGCCAGGCTGGACAGGCTTGGAGCAGCCTGGGACAGTGGAAWGTGTCCSTGCTGTAAAATAGAACTCTGACTCCTTTCAAGGCCAGGATTTGTAGAATGCACACCTTGAAAAYGGTGGATTCAGTTAAAATCTCAGTGCTTTCTGTGCTTGGAATGCTAAAGGAGCTCTTCCCTTGAATTTGCGTTGCAGTCTTACAGAATATTTGGGATGTAGACATCCAAKAGTGTGGAGCAGTGCTTGGGACAGCAGGAATGTGTGCCCAACTCTGCTGTGTATGAGGCTGGGTAAGGTGAGGAGCCACTGAAAGTGCAGGGCTCCTAAAGGAACCAGATCCTCACAGGGACCCTGTGCCATCACACTGTTCCAGCCTCAAATGCAGACCAGGAAGCAGGTACTCCATGTGTAAGGTATTCCCTTGTAAGGTACTCCATGTGTAAAGTATTCCCTTGTGAGGTACTCCATGTGTAAGGTATTCCATGTGGAAAGTATTCCATGTGTAAGATGTTCCATGTGGAAGGTGCTCCATGTGGAAGGTGTTCCCTGTGTAAGATACTCCATGTGGAAGGTACTCCATGTGGAAGGTATTCCCTGTGTAAGGTGTGTGGTGTCCAGGCAGCTGGGCAGCCTCAGCTCAATCTGCTCCTGCCCTAATGCAATGGGAATGGCACCAGCTCACTGGGTTTGACTCCTCACCAGGATCCATCCCCTCATCTGGGGGGCTTGGGCCATGGGCAGGGACACCTTCCACTGTCCCTGGACTGTCCAGCCTGGCCCTGTCCAGCCTGGCCTTGGACACTTCCCAGGATCCAGGGGCAGCCACAGCTGCTCTGAACCAGGGCCTCCCCACCCTCACAGGGAAGGATTTCTATAGATCTCACCTAATTTTCCCCTCATGAAACAAACTGATGAGGAAAAATATTGTATAAACTCATGGTCTGATCATGTTACTCGTAGAGAACTTTGGCTGAAACTGTAAATACTGTGGAAATATGTGGTGGGAGGTGTGTGTGTGTGTTCAGAGAGAGCGAGAACAGACATGAATTTTTACTGTGGATCCTGTTGAGAAAAGCACTAAACTGTGCAGTGTTTAGATTAAGTAGATATTTTCTTACTTCAGGGAGTCAGGGCCCAAAGCAGCAAAGAGCAGGGCTGGGACAGGACGTGGTGCCAGAACAGTTCTGGTTCTTGACTGTTGAGATGCTTCCTCCTAAGACTGACTGGGAATTGTTTCCATGCAGRTGGGCGAGGGCAGGATCACCTCAGGGCTGCCAAACTCAACTTGGTGGATCTGGCAGGAAGTGAGATACAGGCAAGGACTGGTGCCACAGGGGAGAGGCTCAAAGAGGCCACCAAAATCAACCTGTCCCTGTCTGCCCTGGGTAATGTCATCTCAGCCCTGGTGGATGGCAGGTGCACACATTCCCTGCAGAGACTCCAAGCTGACCAGGCTGCTCCAGGACTCCCTAGGGGGGAACACCAGGACCCTGATGGTGGCGTGTGTGTCCCCAGCTGATGACAGCTACGAGGAAAGCCTCAGCACCCTGCGCTACGCAAGTCGGGCCAGGAACATCAGGAACAAGCCCTGCATCAACGAGGACCCCAAGGACACCCTGCTGAGGGAGTACCAGGAGGAGATTAAGAAGCTGAAGGCCATTCTGGCTGAACAGATGGGCACAAGTGACTTGTCAGGTAGGAGAGCCTTTACTGGCTGCAGAGATGGCAAAAAAGGGAGATTTACACATGAAATGTTGGCTTTTGGTAATGGTTGATTGGTAAATTTTACCTCAACCTTTCCTTTACCTATTGGAGGAAGAGTCCTCCATTTTGGATACAGACTTTTCCTTCCCTGCTGCCAAATTGACCTTCTTCTACTGAGATGGCAAAGACCATCTCAATAATCCAGTGTTTTCAATAGTGGCAGATTCTGTTAGAAAAGGCTGACATGATTCAAATCTTTGGTTATTTTTGGTGATTGTGGCCAGAATTTGGTCAGTTGCAGAAGAGAGGTTTCAGCAGAAAGAACAAAAACGAGCTGCAAAATAAATAATTCTGTAAAATTCTGTTTTGAATATATATATGTATGTTTTCAAAGTAAGCATTCAGCCCCTTTTCTCCTACAATGTATATTTTCAACACTACAAGAGAAGTTTTGCCTTCCTCATGGCAGTGCCTGAGGACTCAGCCCAGCCTCTGTCCTCTGGAGCAGGAATAGGAAATGTAGGAGCAAATGTAGGGAAGAGCAGTCTTTAGGGAGCTGATCACCTTTGGAGAATTAGCCCCTAAAAAAGGGCAATTTTCAGCAGGGGAATAAGGCTGTAGGATGACTTTCCCCCCCTTTCTACCCCCTTTCAGAAATAGCTGTGAACAAAGAAGGTAATTCCCTTGCACTTTTTATCTTCCCGGTGTATTTTATCTCCCAAATCTGTAGCATAGCCCTGGAAACAAGTTCTGTTTTTCTTTGAAAGAGATACTTTTATGTATAAATACCATCCAATTACATTCATTTCCATTTTCCCCTGAAGCTGGAGCCTCTCCCTCTCTCCCCACACCTCTGGAGCCCCGGGCTGGCAGCGTTTTGGCAGTGAGCACAGTTTGAAGGAGCACAGGGGTTGCCATGTTCTTCCCTGGCACCCAGCTTCTTTGTTCTCTTTCCAGGAATTCTGCAGACAATCCCACCCTGTGACTGTGAGTGATTTTTATTTCTGCTTTGCTTTGTAGGGCTTCTACCTGCTGAGGCTGCTCACCTGGGAGCAAATCCAGCTCCCTGCCTCAAAGCCCAGGTGGATCTGGAAGCAGAGAAGTAAGTTGGGAAGAGTGGCTTTGACTAAAACTTTTTTCGTAGTAATCATTACAAATATGGTTCAGCCTTCCCAGAACACTTTTTCTGTTTTTCTCTATTTTGTAATCCTTGGACTTCTCTTATGAACAGACCATGTGTTAAGGAGGCTGTGTGCTTTATGATAACCCACCTCTTGTTTCCATTTCTCTGGGGATGGATTGGAATGGATTCCCAGAAGAATTTTTGGAGGAACTACATGTGAAATTGTCAGAAAAGAGAGGAATAGAGTTGAGGAAAGCAGTAGTCAAAGGTGTTAGGAAGAGTACAGAGATGAGGAAAAAGAGAAATACAGAGCCAGGAGGAGCCAGAGGGAAACAAAATGTCTCCTTGCTCTTTAGAAGGTTCATTCCAGGGCACCACAACCAGCCAAGGCAGCCATTTTTAGGGCTGAACAGTCACTTTCATCAACAACAATCACTCCTGTGTTAACTTAAATCACAGGAAGAGTCAGTGAATACTGGTGGTGGAGTTGTGTTGGGATGGGCAGAAGGTGTGACCTGGAACAGACCTGGATGTGACCTCGGGAACAGTCCTGGGGCTGTTGCTGTGCCTTGCAGGAGTTCCAGGACAGGCTGGCCCAGCTCCAGCCAGCTACCAAGCAGAGCAGGCATCCTGGAGAAGGGCATCAGCAGCCTGAGGGATGACTTTGATCTCAAGATGTCTGTTCTCCAGCATCTCCTCAGGAAGGAAGCAGGTGTGGAGGCTGTGCCGCCCAGCCCAGGTTCCCTCAGCAGCAGGGACTGGTTTTGCACTCACATCTGTGAGTTCCCTCAGCAGCAGGGACTGSTTTTGCACTCACATCTGTGAGTTCCCTCAGCAGCAGGGACTGSTTTTGCACTCACATCTGTGACAGCCACTGCAGCCTTTAAAAGGCAGCAAGTGCTGCCACTGCAGCAAGGGCTGCCTGGCAGCAGCAGTCCCTGCTCTCCACCCACGCTCATCCACAGCTGGAGCAGGTACTCTGCCTCTCCTGGATTTAAGACTCTGTCCCAGCTTTGTCCTCTTCCCTATTTCCCTGACTTCTTTCCCTGTCAGGACCAGCCTGACCCTGACCCAACCCTGTGAGCCTTGAGGCAATGAAAAGCCTCATTTTTGAGTAAAACCCCTGCTTTTTGCCCACGTTGCAGAGTTCCCCCTGCTGAGGGCAGTGTCTCTGGAGCAGAGGTCGCTGCTCTGTCCCCTCCCCGGACTCTCATTCCCGAGGGCAGGGCGGGGTGGCTGCCGCAGTCTCTTCCTCCGTATGCAAATGTGCTGCAGCACTTGCTCTCCCGGTGGATTATCCACACCATCACTCACTGCAAGGCAGATATTCCTCTCACATCCTAGAAATTGCCTCCTCTCCCTCTCCATTCCTGCTTTTCATGGACACCTGCAGTGCCTCAGAGCACGGTTTGCAATGTGCTCATACAGCTTTTATCACCCACTAGTAATTCTTGAACCTGTATTCTTCATTTTTGGTGCTGTCACTTATTGAGGTGAAGGTTGAGAGGTTCTTTATTTCTTCCCCCTCTGATTACAAATGTGCACCCCCAGCCTGTGAAATGGATGATTTTTGGAGCCAGGCTCTCCCAGCCCTGTACAATCTGCATTCCTTTCCTGATACACCCTCTCAGTGTTTCATGGTTTTTACTGACCAGCAGAAGTAGGTGAATGACAGCCCTTTTCCTTTCAGACACGTCATTCCTAGCTCTGGGGAAGGCTTTGGGAGATGGTTTCCCAGATTTATTTCTAGTTTTGCACAGCCATTACCAGCGTTGTGTGTATTTCCTCTTTTCAGCTGACACACGGACTGAAACAATCTCTGACCACACACCTTCACATGAAGAGCCAACATCAGCCCAGGTACCCTCCAGGCTCCTTCTCCCTTCAGGATGAATAGCCCTGAGAATTTGTGGGCAATTCTGTCTGTTAAGGGAGAGATCTCCAAAGAAACCCTTAATTTTGATTTGATATCAAGGTTACTTGAGTGGGAAACGTTGTGCTTCATCTCCCCCAGGGCTCTCACTGCATCTTTCCAGAGCTACAGCCTTTGTTTTCCTCTTGTCACCAGGACCCAGCAGCACCTGGGACTGTCACAGACACCAGTGGGGTGAGCAGGGGCAGTGCTGGAGCAGGGAGAGTTGTCACTGCCCTGGGGATTTCCCTGCCTGCAGAGCAGCAGCTGGTGCTGGCCAGGTCGGTGACATCCCTGCTCGTGCCACCTGTCCCCTGGGCACACCCTGAGGCAGCAGCAGGTGCTCCTGCCATCCACCACAGTGCTGAGCTCTCCCTGTCAGTGCAGCCCCAAACCAGGCACATGGGAGTTAAAATGATGTGTGAC
>JACDOX010000478.1:14403-32515 GCA_014549065.1 Cardinalis cardinalis
AAAAAAAAAAAAACCAACCAAAAAAAAAGCCTGCTGGCATTTGATCCTTCCCTTTCCCTTGTTTTTATTGCACAGCACAACCGTCCCACTGCACTGTGCACAGACCTTTTACCCTTTGAGCCTCCAAAGGAGCACCAGGCCCAGGGAAGGGCCCCMATTGCTGTGTCCAGGTGAGTGTGCAGATCTGCAGGACGGCAGGAGCAGCTCTGGGGAGCTCCCTGTCCYGCTGGAAGTGCCACTGGGATGGCAGAGTGCCCCTGGGACGCTCTGTGCAGAACATCTGAGGTGCTCTGTGCAGAGATGTGCCCAGGGTGCTGCCAGGCAGCTCCAGCAGGGACGGGGCAGCTGTGGGGCTGAGCAGGGCTGGGGAAGCTGCTGCTCTCCTCAGCCCCACAGCCAGAGGGACTCGGCCCCAAACCCTGCCCTGTGCATCGCACACAGCTTGGGCTGGGTGCGTTCCCAGTCCCTCCTGCCACAGGTGGCTGAGGAATTCTCTGCTCAAGAGAACAAACCCCATCCGTGCCTTCAGCTCCGCTTTGCCAGAGTCCCTAATTAAGGGGGTGCTGCTCAAGAATGAGCACTCGCAGCCACACTGAGGCAAGGGAGACGTCTCTTGTTCCTCTTCACATGGATAGGATTTCTAAAAATTCACTGTAGTAATCACAAAGAGCTGCTGCAGAGAATTACTTGAGAAAACCTTCTGAGATTTCAGCCTACCTGGTCCCTTTGTTTCATAACTAGACTGAGCATAATGAATGCAAAAACTCTGTGAATAGAGCTCAGCAGGGCCTACTTTTTTCTCCTGGCTCCTGTGATAATAATAATTTGATTTTATAGGTGTCTATCCTCAGACCTTGGCGAGGGAGCAATCTTTACTGAGTCATGAACTTTCACATCATTAAATCCCTCTACATTTATTTTAAACATATCAAAAGTGTCAAGTAACTTTAGATCCACTAAATTTTATGTGCTCTGGGTGGAATGAAGTTTGGCCACTGGGGAAAAGGAGTGGAATAGTTTCCTGAGCAGCTGGGAAGGGATTTGGGAGCAGAGCAGCAGGTCCCCTGCACTGGACGAGTGTGCACAAGGACAGGGACCTGAGTAATCTCCTCCCAGGCTGAAGGGAATATTAAACTCTTCTGTCAGTTGGATCTATATAATTTATGGCCCTTTTTTTTATTGTTGTTGTTGTTGATTTCAAAAAATATTTCTTTGTTGGTGCAACGCTGACTCCCGATAGAAAGTGATGAAATGCCCAATATGTTAAAAAACCTTATCACTAAATCAGAGGCAGAACTATAAATTTGGGCTTTTGAAACTGAACTGACTGTTGAGGATCATTTTGCTCCTGAAATATTACAGCAGTGATCAATTTGCTGTAAAATTAAGCAGTTTAGCTCTGCAATCTATAGATGGAAAACATGTTGTTCTTGAGCAAAGTTTATGCCCTGCCCAAGGGATAAATTAAATTTTATGGGTAAGACATGCATTATTATACGCTTATCTGTTTAACATATCATTCTTTTCCACATCAGTATTATAAATATTTTTAATCATACATTTGATCTCTTGTGCATATAGTGATATGGTAATTCCCCCTGCCCCCCTCAAAAAATACAACCAAACACAGCTAATTCATCACAGAACAGGGGAGAATATTCTAATCTTCCCCAGAAATGTGCTGAAGGGAAGCTGAGCTCTTGGAATTGGGGCCACTTTGCAATCACTGAGTGGGATACAATTTTCCTGAAGGAAGGGGTGGAACTACATTYCCCATTTTTATTACAGGTGTTATTATTGAATATTTATCTTACAAGGCTCTAATCAAACCTTGGGGCTGCAGTCCAAGACAATTCAGTCTCAAAAGTTTGGCAAAGTGCTGAAATATGTCCATTTAGCAAACCTGTTAATAATGGTTTTATAGATTTCTGCTGCTTTTCCTTGAATTCTCCAAATRGGAGTCGAAGCTCTCAGAGTGGCCCAAGCCCTGGATTTCCAACAGTGGGAAGTGTGTACAGAAATGGATCTTCYGAGGCAGGAGGAGAAGTTGTGAATCCTCTGCCTTTCCCAGAGGAGAGAGCTTTTTTCAAAAAAAAAAAAAAAACAACAGGGAGAAAAAGGTGTCCTCAAGATGAAATCCTCCACCTAGGGAGAAAGCATTATTATTATTTATATTACATATTCATTGTAAATTTACAACTGAACCCGTCTGGAATTTCCCACTTGCCAAAGCCATCCTTCAGGAGCTGCTCCATGCCYTGCTCTGGGGAACCTGGGTCAGGACAAGCCCAAGTCACAGCAGCAGGATGCTGGCAAACCCAGCCCAGCCACYGAACTCAGTGGCCTGGAGTCTGCAATGAGTCCCCAGCCGGGACAGCAAAATTCCTTCAGGCTGCTCCTCGTCTCC
Source organism: Cardinalis cardinalis (assembly GCA_014549065.1). Taxonomy (NCBI): domain Eukaryota; kingdom Metazoa; phylum Chordata; class Aves; order Passeriformes; family Cardinalidae; genus Cardinalis; species Cardinalis cardinalis. Next base: position 16,811 of record JACDOX010000478.1, read on the forward strand.
TGGAGGAGAGCAAGGCAAAGGAGGTGGTTCCAGGCCCAATATCTCACACAACTCAACGACACTTGATTATTATTTGCTTCTCACAGCCTGAAAAGAATCCCACTCCCAGATTTGTCTGTCTCAGCCCTGCTGAAGCTCAGCACTTTCATACATATGTATGGATAGCTTAAGTTTTTATGAGCATAATTTGGGCTTTTCAAAATAGTGACACAATAACAAAGCAAAATTGAGACACGCATGTAATTTGAATACTGATTTGGTTTTATCTTTTCCTGGTGCTGGCACTTTTGATGCTGCTCTTTTCCACCCCAACTTCCCTCTGCTCTTATTTCCCAATGAATGGAATGAGTTGGGAGGGCACCAAATCCAAATCCAAACCCAAACCCAAAACCAAACCTGAACCCAAACCCAAACCCAAACCCAAACCCAAACCCAAACCCTGCTCCATGACCTCCCTGGGATTCTGGAGAGCTGCTGCTCCCTCAGAGTTTCCCATCAGCTCTCAGAGTTGTGGTTTTGATGCTCCTGTCTGACAGGGACACCTCTGGCAGATGGTTCTGGCCCCGTTCTGTGGAGTTCCAAAGCACAAACCCTGATTTTCATTTCTGCATTCCGAGGGTGCTCCAAGGACCTTTGCTGGTTGTGTTTTGGGTCCAACACCCCCAGAACTGTTTGCATCCCTCTGCAGATGTAGGACAGGATCCCCAGGTGAGCAGCACAGGAGCCAGGGCTGTGGCTGGGGCATCTCCCAAGCACTGAGAAGCAGAATGCTGAAGCTCTGACCTGTCTCCTCACCCTTTTTTGAGGTTTCTGAGGCAAACYCCCAGCCCTGTCACACCTGAACAGCAGCACAGAGGCCCCTCAGTCAGATCTGAGCAGCTCTGTGTCATGGAGAGTCTGATCCTCAAAATTATTCATTAAAAATACCCACTTAATAATTTCAAAGAGAAAGCTGAAAGATGCTCAGGGGCAATCTGTGAACAGAAAAAGGGGGTTAAATTCACCTAATAAATTATTTGCAGACTGAATAATTCATGGGAAATCCAAGGCACATTTAGAGGGGTTTGATGGGGGCTGTCATGTTCTCTGGAATGGCAAGACACCTCAGAACCTGGCATTTTCCAAGGCACCATTCCAGCACAGCAGAAWTTCCACCTGGAACCAGACATGTGGGTGAAGTTCCCTGTCCCTGACCCCAGCCAGTGCCTGGTGGTAGAGGGAAAGCCATAAAAAACCCTCACAATGGGTTTATCCTGTCCCCACCTAACTGAGGGCTCCTGGCAGAGGGCAGGAATGGGAATGAAGGGTTTGGTACAGCCAGGACAACCTGGCAGCCACACCCACGAGCTTCAACTTGACAATGTGAGCAGATTAAAGCTGAGCAGATGTGGGAGTGCAGGTATGGATCATTTACTGGTCACCTCAGGGATTGCTGTGCCACAGCCAGCCTTCAAATTATCAGACAGAAATGTAAATGAAGATCTAAGACCTTTCTGGATCTGTAAACACTGGGCTTCATCTCGTGGCAAAGGGTTAAACCCAGCACTAGCACTGGGTTTATTTTAACTTGGGATAAAGTTTCCAAGAGGTCCATGAAAATAAGCTGAGGTTTGTCCAAATGAAATGGAAAACCTGGAATTTTAGCACATGAAGCAGGCAATGAAAGCAGCACATGAAACTTTGTAAACAGAGGTGTTAAAACAAATTTAATAATAGACTTTTTAAACTCCCAGATCACTGTCAGAGGATATATGTGTTAAAAGACCTATAAATATATTTTAAAACAATCTATTTTCCTTTCACTTAGCTGCCAAGATCTCCATTAGGAGGTTTGTGTTTCCTTCCAACATTAAAGAATCTCTGTAACATCTGTAGCGATGAGCAGTGAAGAGTGTCAGCTCTGCTTCTGAAACAAGCAGTGCCACCATTTGAAGGAGGGAAATGTGAAATAATGAATATGCTTCTGCAGATCAGGCTGCYGTGTGTGCCAGGAGATGTGCAAAGCCTCGTGCCAGGCTTGATCTCCCGAGTTTCTCCTTTCCATCTCTAAGGAGTGCAGGCAATTATGCAAAACTTGGAGAAAGTRTTGCCCAGAGAGACACAGAGCACTGCAAGGGCTGGCTGGGCTGGGGGTTCCCCTCTTCCAAGGGCTGAGCTTTTTTTGGTATAACCAGGACAACCTGGCAACCACAWCCACGTGTTTGAACTTGACAATGTGAGAAGATTAACTTTAATCAGATGTGGGACCAGGTGTGATCATTTACAGGTGTGGATCACTTACTGATATATTCCTTCCAAGGACTGTGCTGGGTGCTCCCCTCCTTCCAGGAGTCAGGAACAGAAGGGGATCCCAGCACAACACGAGCCAGTCTCAGCTTCACTGGAGTAGCCATGACTTCAAGAATTGTCTGCTTTTCTCCATGAAGGTTCCCAGGCCCCAGGACAGCAGCGTTGGATGGGGGTTCAGGAGGTTTGGAAGTGTTTCTATTATATTATTGTGAATGTTATTACTATTATTATTGCTATCATAGAATAATAGAGTGACCTGCATTGGAAGGGACCTGGGAGCTCCATCCCTGCCATGGCAGGGACACCTTCCAGTGTCCCAGGTGCTCCCAGCCCCAGTGTCCAACCTGGCCTGGGGCACTGCCAGGGATCCAGGGGCAGCCACAGCTGCTCTGGCTATTCTATTCTATTCTATTCTATTTCTCTCCCCTCTCAGGAACAATTTCCTCCCAGTCTCTGAAGTAAACCTTTCCTCTGGCAGTTTGAAGCCATTCCCCCTTGTCTGTCACTCTCTCCATGTCCTTTTAGGCTCTCTTCAGGTACTGGAAGGGGCAGTTGGGTGTCCCCAAAACCTCTTGCAGCAGCTCTSCCCCTGAGGAAGGAAAGCACCCCCTTGCCTGTGGTTTAATGGCTGATCAGGTGGATGTGGGAATGATGGCCAAGACACTGAGACAGGAAATGTCTCACTGCTCACAGTAACAAACACAGCACTGACAGCAGCTTCGCCTCAGCTCTGCCACCACAGCACRGGCAGGATTCATCCCCACAGGTACCTGCCAAAGGAAAACGTCTGATCTAGACCCAAAAATGTCACAGGACCTCCTTGGCCAGCAGAGCTCACAGACACTTCTGAGCACAGACCCTGCTCCTCGCTTCAAGAACAAAGTGCACAGCAGCCCTGTGGGGTCTGAGCTGTGTAAATGGTGTGGAATGCTCAGGAGGCACAGCTGATAAATGCCCGTTCTGCCAAAAACTGCAGGACACTTACAGCATGAGGATCTGCACAAATATCACAGGTATTCGCAGATTTTATGCTGAAAATTGCAATTATGCATGGAAATGTCTCTTGCTAATCTGGACAGGGTGTCCTGCCGCCTCAGCAGGGGAGAGAGGGCATGGACTGCAGTGAGACTCAAAAAGAACCAATTTTCAACAAAACCTTTGGTTGTATTTAATCTCACTCTATCTTACCTGGCCATACTTACCATTTCAGCTGCCCTGAATTGGAGAGTTTTATACCCAAATGCACAGCTACCATGATGAGTGTGTGAGGATGTAATTTATAAAGCCATGGGGGGATTCAAACCACGACATTTGCAAATCAGAAGATTTTTAAAAGCTGGTTCCCAGGACTCCTGTGTCAAAGGCAGAGGTTCAAAACCACAGTGGTTAAAAGGAAGATAATAAACTGCTCACTACTTGACCTTAACTACAATGAAGAGGGAAAATCAGTGTTAATCTTGCTACACAAGCCTTAATCTATTTTATTTTTTGCTTAGCTTTCCTTTTTTCAGCATCTATATCATTTTATATATAAGATATGCAAAAGTTTACATTTATTATCTGTACATATGATCAGCCCAAATTGCTAATTCATCCTTAATTTTTTTGGTTCAAGTTACATACTCTGTGTTATTTTAACATAAGGCTTTTTTGTAATGTAATGATATTTAATTTGCATTAGCACAAGTGACATACAATAGATCATGCTATTATCATGATTGATATCAGATGAACTGGCATAAATTCAACGTTATAAATTGAGCCTATAAATGAAACTCTGATTTTACAGGAATTACTGGAGTAGAAAGGCTAAGGMCCCTCAAGTCAACCTTACTCAAACCCACTCTTTAGAGCTTTATATGTTTTATGCCTGCAATAAATGCTTTTGTGAAAGCCCATAACCTGCAAAAAAATATTAAAAAAAGTCATTGGAAGTCTATTAATTATAATAATCCCATCCAAAAAGCTGTGAGGGCTTATTTTTGTGACATCACTCTTTGATTTCTTACTGCCTTAAATTATCCCTTTGTTGGCTGGGTGAGGGTAACAGTCATACTTTTGTCATTAAATATAAGGAGTTTTAAAGCCTGATCCACCCCAGCTCTAATTGATATTGCTTTCATTTGGCAGATAGTGACCTGATTTATAATTTAAATATGCATCATTATATGCACCTCTTCTGTATAATGAAAAAGTGAAGTTACTCTCATCTTCTCCTGCAATGTTAACATCAAGGAAAAGTATCTTCCTTTTTTCCCCTTTTATACTTAGAGCCTAATTGAAAACTGTTCATTGAATTTCAACATGATAGAAAAGTCTTTTTATCTCTCAATTTGTCCATTAGCTATTATAATTGAAGTATCTGCTCCACTGCTGAATTGATATTGTTCTTGTTTAAATTCGGGATTTCTCTAAATCCTCCATGAGGCAGCAACTCAAACAAAAACTGGGGTTGGGAGGAAGGAGAGGAGTGGGCCTGGGGCACGAGCCCTAGAAGGGGCCTGGGAGCAGCAGTGCCCTCGTGCAGAGCTCCCAGAGCAGGGAGGGAGAGCTTCTCCTGGAGAACGTGTTGCATAATAATCCCACCAGCATGGCCAGAAGGTTTGCTAATTGCCACATCTGTTCAACAGCTGTCAGATGTTTGCCATATGCTGCCATCAATATTCCAGCAGAGTACATTACAGGGAGTTTTATTGTGTTCCACTGTTATTTATTTGCCACAGACATTACCACAGCCAGTGACGTCTGCTGATGTTAGATCACTAATTATGTTTTAGAAGCTGCATGCAAAATCCAGGGGTTTCAGCCTCCTCAGCCCTCATTTCTGATGATGTCAATGAGAATGTTTCCCCTACAGATCTCTGAGCTGGTTTATAAACTTCTATCTCGTCTCATGGTAAATAATTCTTCTGCAAAATAACTTATTTATGTTGTTTTTGAAGGATGCTTCTAAGCCCACGTTATGTTTTAATGGTGATGCTTGTAAAAACTCAAACTTCTTTTTCAGAACCCACTTCATTCCACGGTTTTTTCCATCAGGGCGCAGGTCAGGGATGGAGGACAATTCAGCTTTGCAGCTCAGAAGGTTGATACCCCAATTCTGCTCCCAGACCTGCCACTGACTCATCCCATGGCCTGGATTCTTGGTGTGACCCTGATTTCCCAATCTGTGAGCCAAGTCCCTGCTGTGCCCTCAGAGCTGGCTCCTGGGCTGACTGTGGGGTGAGCCAGCACCTTCCAGCCACCARTCTGCCTGGGTGTGCTGCTCCTTTCAGCGTTCTTGCAGGGATTTTGGAGAGAACTCTTTTCAAGTGACTTTTTTGTCACCACGGCAGGGAAAGAGGAAGCAGAGATTGACAATGTGCAGACGAGGCAAAATCTGCATGATGTGATTTAATGTGAGTTGATAGGTGTCACTGATCTCTATTATAAATAGACTGTGTGAATTCCATATGATGTATTATTTATCTGTTGTAGATGCCTTTTTGTTTCATTAATAAACCTGGAAATCAGACGTATACATTTCCAATGATGAGATTTTGGCAATACAAGGCGTTGTGACATTTGTCTGCAATTGCTCAATTATTTTGATGATTTTCTTCTTCTTTCTCTATAAATGATTAATGCTTGAGATGTTTGTTCAAGATTCTCCTGATTTTAGCTCATTTGTCCAGCCGAGTTCTTTTTTCCTCCTCTAATTAGGGAAGATTATTGCAGTGTAAGGACTTCAGTGTGACCTGAATTCAGTTCCTGGGAGATGCTGCACTGGAACACAGGACAGGGGCCCCTGGCTGAGGTCTGGGGGGTCTGGGACATCCAGGAAATCTCATATTAACCATGAGGTTTCCATTTAAATCTGCCTCAGAGCAGAAACTCCTCTGCTGTTATTCTACCTACGMTTGAAAACATTTCCATGGTGTTTCTGTGCTTGAGAAAGTTCAGAAAACACTTTGCTGTTTACTCAGATAGGAAAGGACTTGAATTTCTCCCTTTTCTGCAGAGAACAATAAGCAGCAGCTGGAGCCTTCCACTCGTGCATTCAGGAGAAGCACCAAGACATCTCTGAAGACACGACAGGGCAAAGAATGGTGAAGAAAAGGTAAAGCTGGGGGTTGTTCCAGGAGCCAAAGTGTCACAGCTGGGGTCCCTGGCATGGGTGAGCACAGGGAAGGAGGGAAATGGGGCTGGGGCTCAGGCTGCGGGAGCAGGAGGTGCTCAGCTCCCACGAGGAGAGGAGTGCCTTGCCCAAATGCCTCCATCAGTAATCTGAAATTTGTCTGCCTTCTGCATTTGATCTCCTCATTTTCCTCTTCTATGCCTTTTTAATGCTGTTTGTAGCCATTTCAATTATGTGATTTCCTTATCTGTGTACCATGGAGAATACTGTACAAGGCTTTATAAACAGCTCCTAAGTTTATCTGCCTGTCATTTGCTTTTCATTATGCGAGATAACAATCTTCCTCATATCTTATAAGAAGATAGAATGTGATTGTTTTGAAACGGGGAGGGGGAAAAGAGTCTGCTCTGCATTATCCTCAGCCCCACAGCATTTGTAACGTCACCAGTGTCAGCACAATCTCCAACATTTTTCCTTGCTGTGGTCCAGGAAGAATTATCTCCGTAGTTTCTTGTGCTTGCTGCTATCTCCTCTTTTTCTCCATTTTAGACACAGTGAGGTTCTTATCTGGAGCGTGGTTCTGCAGCTACAGATTTGCCTGAATTCAKTGGGATCGCTCCAAAGCCTTTGGAGGAGCTCGTGCACCGAGGGGAAGGGTGAGAGGCAATTGTCAGCAGCTGGCTGGATTAAATATGGACAGATATTATTCATGTCATTTGACAGTTCCTGACTTTCAGCCGTATAATGACAGAGCAACAGTAGGAATTCCAGCAGCCCAGCTTCTGTCTTACTTCAAGATAAGCTTATCAAGCGTAGCCTGAATCCATTCAGCTCCTCAGCAGATCAGAACTCGTGTCAGGCTGAATGCTGTGCTGATTCCTGCTGCCTGCCCTGCTCTGAGTGTCCCCGAGGGCTGGGCTTTGCCAGCTCACAGCTGCCTTGCAGGGGTTTTAGCAGACAGACTGTGCCCTGTGTGTGCTCAGCCCCCTGTCCAGGGCAGCCCTGGATCCTCCTGSTGCCCCTGGAACAGAGCAAGGCAGGGAGGGACCAGGGGATGGCCAGCCCTGCTGGGGTTTGCTCTCTTGGYTTGGCTTCTTAAGGTGCAAACCTCRTCCTGAGGCTTCTCCTGTGCCAGAGATTCAGAGGGATCTCAGAACGGYGCAGGAATCACAGCTGCCACTGCACACTCAATAGTTTAGGGTTAAAAACTGACCAAGTGTCTGGAATTTCCCTTGTGTGCCCCCCAGGTTACAGGACTTTCCAAACTTGTGGGATTTGGTGTTGGGGAGAATTGTGGGTTCAGAGAACTTTTGGCGGGTGAATGTTCAATTTAAAAAAAGAAAAAGCAAAGTTGTGAAAGGACATTCAGTGGGTTTGATCATACAGGATTTGATCAGCCAGAGTTTGATCTTACAGGAGCTGGAAACTCCTCCAAGCTGGGATTATCATTCTGGCTCTGCCTGTACAATGAAGAGCATAAAGCATATAAAAATGTACAAATGTTGGCACTGGCTGTGGCCACAGGCCAGCGTCCAGCCCTTGTCCCCTCACTGCTGTGCCCAGTGTCCCCCTCCAGCTGGCAGATCAGGGACACCACACAAAGTCAATCACTCCAGACTTCTCCAGAATATTTGAAAATCATTTGTGTTTATTAATCATTGTTGGTTTGGTTTTTCTATTCTGAATGTAGTCACTTTTTGAGGAGCAGCAAACAGAAGAGATCATTACCAGAAAAATGGAAGATATGGAAGTTTTGCACTTTCTTATCAGTGGGAAACTCTTTGCTGCTTTTCCCTGGAATACATTGGTAGAAATATAAATTCGTGTTTCAGAATTAAATGCACACCTCAACAGCTTGTTTTATGCACTCACAATTATATTTACAATTAGAAACAATGTAATTGGGAATAGAACTCCTTCTGTTGGCTGAGTGCAGAAAATTTGAGTTGGGGAGAAAATGTCGTTTTAAGCTGTGCTTTCTTCCCCACAATTTAGGAGCATTTAAGCTTCACCTCCAACACAGATTAGGAAATTAGGGGCTAATTAAGTCCACATGGGGCTGAAAGACTGCTGGGTCCCTCCCGAAATTCCCTTCTGCACAGCAAAGCCACAAACGCTGGCACACGACAGGACACGAACCCACCTGTGCCACGGTTCCCGGTAAGGACTTTAATTCTCAGAGCCGAAAAGCCAAGCTTTAAATGGAAATGCAGATGGGGAGAGGGCACGTGGCACGGAGTAATTGAGAATTCCCTGCCCTGCCAGGCGGGGTTAATGGGCAGTGCCCTGCAGAAATCCGGCTCCTGCGAATCCTTGAAATGTCACRGTGCTACAAAACAAGGCGCTGATCCAGGTCCTCGTGGTGTTAAGTGGAGGCTGCAGGGCAGCTCTGAACCCAAACGCATAATTTGTAGACACAGGATGTCATTTACCATTGCTTACCTCTCATTAAAACTAATCAGAGAAGCTTTCTGGCAAAAATTGATTTTTAATTGGAAAAGTTACATCTGTGAACTTGTTTCCCCCTGAAAAGCTGGGAACTGATGGACAATGTCCTTGTCTGCTGAGAGCTTCAAGAGCTCTGAACAACCTTTTTTCCCTTCAGATTTTGGCCAAAACTAGCACTACAAATATTTGTTTGTATGCTTTGCTGGATGATTTTAGTCAGAAAAGTTATTTTCTATTGAAGAAAAAAATAAGAAACTGTGAGGGGATGTTTTCACCTGCCAGCTTGGGAAGCACATGGATGCTGGGATGCAAGCAGGAGGACAGGACCCTACAGTGGCTTCCACACATCTCAGGTACCTTTCACCAGACTGTCACTGGCAGCACAAGGTGCAGCAATGTCACTTTTAATTAAACCTTTTGTTTTACCTGCACACAGAGCAGCTGCAGCATCCGCAGCACGGACAAGGCCAGGGCTGTGGAGTGGAAAAGGAGACATTGGTCATGAGAAGCCACACAGAGCTGGTTTGTGCCAGAAATCCCAGAAAGGGCCGATGTGTGTCACTGTCCCTGTTTTACCCATCCCAGCCGAGCAGGGTGAGAATTCCCTCGGAAGCAGAAGGGTCCTGCCACAGCCCAGCCAGCTCCAGGTGCTGCCCTGCCACCCAAACTCAGCCAGAACCAGGGACCTCACCAAATCCAGCGGGGCAGGGAGCGTGTGCAGGGCTGGCCCGGGTGCTGGAGCTGGGAATGTCCCCATGGAGAGCGGGGACAAGGACCTGGAATGGCAGCTGGAGCACAGGAGGAGGTTTGCTCCAGCCTGGCACTGCCAGCTCCCCTCTCCTCCCTTTCCAAAACCACTCACCTGCAAGGAGGGTGAGGCTGTTAACTAGATAATAACACTCAGTTATTTTAAACAGAACAACTGCTGTGCACAGAGGGTTTATTTCTTTGTTTTGCTGAAATATTTTTTCCCTTTGTGAGTGCTCCCAGAAATATCCTTGCAGGATGTGCCTCCCATTTTCCCGAGGATTTTCTGAAGACCCCAGGGAACAGAACTCTGTTAGCTGAAGTMACCTTTCTGTCACAAGAGCCAGGTAGCAGCCAGGCAGGAGACACAAAGGACCTCTGGAACTTAAACTTCTTTGGTGCTCTGCTCCACACAGCTGAGCAGGAATTTCTGCTGGCACCGAAGTTCTCACAGCTAGGCTGTGCTATTTAAAAAGGGATTTCATCCTAATGAGCCTAAAATAAAACMGTGTGTGGAAGGAGATTTCAGAGTATCCTCAGCCGGATCAGGGGCTCTGGAGAAGGAGGAAAAAACGCCAAAGCCAACCAAAGAGCACCCTCTCCTGGACACGGCACCGGAGGAGAGCTCCGAGCGCTCCTCCTGCACACCCGCTCCTCGGTGACAAGGTAAGCTGCCCTGGAGAACACTGAAAATACCCACCCGCTCTGATTTTTCTGTGTTTTCTAATAAATCATGACCAATTACCAAAGCAGGGGCTCAGTTTGCTGTAAAGAGAGGCGTTAGTTATCAAAGGTTCATTTTCAGCACGGTTTTATTGTTACTGGAAGATCTTTCAGGTGGGTCACTCAGCACATCAGGGTTAATCATTTTTTGTATCCAACAGATGCTGCATTTTGACTTATTTCCAAAATTATTACAAAAATAGTTTTTTTCCACTATAGAAAAATAGCTTGTGGAGATACATTTTATTTTGTAGTGCTTTAAGAGAAAACAGCTTTTATTTCTTTGATATTCTGCCTTCTCCAGGAAGATGCTCTTCTGTTTCTGCCTCTTGACCAAATAGATTTGATGGTAAAGTTTTCAATGCACATTTAAAATCTGCTCTCCATGAATACCCTGCCATGTTCTCTGAAATTCAYAGATGAATGAATTTTTACAGGATTCCTGGAAAGCAAACACATCTGACCACAGGGAATATTAGCCTGATAAAGATTTAATTGTAAAATGACAATGAGCAGCAGTTGAGGTTCACATAGTATTTCCCTGGCTGTCATTTCTGCGTGCAGACATTATTCTAATAGCAAACCCTCTCATCTTTGTTACCCTTTTCATGATCTTTTCAGTGCCTGAAAAAGTCAAGTACCAATATCTTGTGACATGAACACAAAGCAGAAGCCTTTTTTCCAGAAGGATTATATTTTCTCTTTTTTTTTTTTGTAGTGGGTGATACAGAGTTCATGAATAGCAGCATTGAGTTGTGATACTAAACCAAAATAATAACAATAATAATWATTATTATTATTGTTGTTGTTATTATTATTGTTATTATTATTTCTTCACACCAGGACTGACTAAGCTTAATACCTGCTAACTAAGGACCAGTAAATCAGATTTTTTTAGCTGGAATATCCCAGCATGCTCTGTACAACAGCAAAGCTCAAAATAATTTCTGATTAAGAATATGTGCAGTCACACTAGTTCTCTGTGCCATATCTGAGTAAATTAAAATCTGCACACAAAGAAAGTGTCTCCTATACTTTGTTCATCATTCAAACATTATCAAATGTCATCTGGAGTAGCATACATAGAGATTCAACTCCTGCTCACCTGGACAATCCCACTAAACTGAGAACAAGACTTTCCTTCCTTTAGCTGCAGTGCTGTGTTAGGTATTTAATAACTGATGGATAATTAGGGAGTACAAAAGGAATTCTCTTTTTAWCTACCAGCAGCTCATTCAGTGAGGGAATGCTGTCAGTTAGAAGCTGGAGAGGGCTGGAAATGAGAAGTGCTGCTGTCCCTGCCAGTGAAACGCCCCAAAAAGGTGTTTCTGTGCCTCGCTGACAGGCTCTGCTCGTCCCAGAGCTCTGCAGCCTTCTGGAAGCACATCCTCGTGAAGGAGGGCAAGATTTATAGAGCAAAACTGAAGGCAGAAGATTATTTTTTGTAAGCTTGGGAATGCATGGATTAATAAATCCTGGTTGTCCCAGCTCTTAGGAATTCCATTCTGTCTAAATTTCAGTTTGGTTTTCTGCTTTCCCCCCAGCAGACCGAACCTGGGAGCAGCATCACTCAAAGGCTCGTTAGTTTGATGAAGTGGCAAAAGTGACTCCAGCTCCCCTGGGTACTCCCAGCTCCGAAGCATTTACACATCCCAAGGGACTTCTGAAAAACACCACCAAGCCTTTAGGTACTGAATCACAGGCAACTATTTTGAATCTTTAATTTTTTTTCTATATTCTTTTCTATGAGGGTGTCAGAACTAAAATATGGAATATGCTTTTCCCACTTGGTTCCTATTACTTGCAAAGCATTCAAAAGCTTCCAGAATAAAATTACCTCTATGCCCTGCCAGGGAGCAGGCAGAGCTCCACGGAGTATCAAGGGAGTCCCTCTGCTGGTGTTGCTTTCCATTTTTAACCCAAATATAATCATAAAAATGACTAAATGTGAGACTGGAGCTGTACAGCCTTAGATTCAGCATTTATTTGTTATCATGTTCATCCCAGTGGAGTTTTACTGTGCTTTTACATCTATACAGAAAGTGCTGAAATATATTCCATAAATTAAGGAGTTCATTTTCAGGTGTGACATATTCATCATCACCACCATCATCATCATCATGTGAGTTTGTTTTCAAACTTTGCTCATATGAGAGCAGCCAATTTGCATTTAGAAAAAAAAAAATTGAGAGAGAAATGCAAAGAGATGAGAGATGCAGGAAGCTGAATTCTGCCCTGAAATGATATCCTTTACTTTTCTATCCCAACTGCACATTTTCCATGGGGGAAAAGGCACTGAGGCACATTTAACCCCATAAATGCCTGACATTTCCCCTGGGTGGATTTGGGCCTGAGTCCTGACAGTGAAGAATTAAACAACTCAACAAAAAATACGTTTCTACTTTGTTCCAGTACTCGTTTGAGGCTTAATCACAGTTGTCAATGTGCCATTGCAGTGAATAACATTTTCATATCGAGTTATTTTACAGTTCCTACAGCAGTAAGGAATATCTTAGGGTACTAACTGATTGTTTTGGCTTTATTTATTGTACAGGAAAGCAATGACATTGAAAATATTGTATAAACAGMAAATACACTGAGCAGCAAAATCCCTACTCTGCATTATGAATTGAAATGACATTATTTTAAAACATTTGAAAAAAATCGTCATAATTATATGTTCTCAACACAGAGACAAATTACCTATTATTTTAACACAATTAATTTGAGCTCAGAGCATTTATGTTGCTGTGTGTGTCATTATCCATCAAAATGCTAAAAATTTGGGGTCGAATATTTAAGTTTTTTTCTCCAAATCTATCATTTGTCTCCACCTTCAATACCAGAAAGTTTTAATTACAGTTGACATTTCATTTTGTTGTCTGTCCCCTAGGCCAYATTTCCAAGCTCACTTGGGATGCTCCTGCAGCAGGGCCTTCAGGAGGGAGTTCTCCCTCTTCAGTGGCCTCAGGTTTGTAACCAAGTTTCTTTCTTTCCCTAGGATAGGGATGGGTTTTGAGGTTTTTTTTGCATCTTATCGGTATATCCTGATCAYTTATTCATTTATACTGCTGGTTAGTGCATTTTTCTCTTTCAATCACCCCCTCCATGTGAAAGGCAAAGGGAACAATGAACGGTGTCGTATTTCCAGGATCAGGGTCTGTTCTCCCGGCTGCCTGAGCAGGTACCTCTCTTCCCAGCACCTGCACAGRTCTGGGCTGTGTTTTCTCTGAGCTCAGGGTGGGATCCACTGCTCCTGTGTGGTCTGGGGCGACAGGCGATGGATGGAAGCTCTGCATGAAGGCAAAATCCACCCATTTCTTGTTGTCCTGTCTCCAGGAGAGCACTGAGGCCACAGCTGTCCAAACTGTGAGGGAAGGCCTRTCTCTGAGGCTCTGACGAGCTCTGACTTTTTTATGCCTCTGATTTCCTTCTCCCTTGTCCCTCATGATTGACATTTGTCGTTTCTGGGCCTTGTTTGCTTGCACTGCACTTGTGGGGAGCCCGGAGCAGTGCAGTATTTTCATGTCAGCGGGGTTAAGGGTGAGGAACATTACACATGCACACTGATTTATGCCTCAGAGGCTGCAAATCGTGTCAAGTGTGATCTCAGCACAGCTCTGCTCCATGACTCAAGCGCTCAGTGCACTCTCAGACATCAATCCTCAGCCAGGCAAGGGAGAACTCCTGCAGAGTGTCCAGAAAGTCCTGGGCTGGGAGACTTATTAGTTATTCATGAGATAATAATAGTGTTTAATAATGGTGTTTGCAATGTTTGTGCCAAAGGCAGAATCCCATCATCACTGAGGTGGGAAAAGACCTCCAAACTGTGCCCATCCCCACCCTGTCCCCAGCCCAGAGCTCTGAGCGCCACCTCCAGGAATTCCCTGAACTCCTCCAGGGCTGGGCACTCCAAACCTCCCTGGGCAGCCCCTTCCTGACCACCCTTTCCAGTAACAAATTTCTCCGGATATCCACTCTGAGCCTCCCCTGGCACAACTTTTTATCCTGGTCCTTCCGTAATTCTATTTTGCAGGGCCATATGTCAGGAGGTCCTGTGGGCAGCTGTGGGTCTGAAAGCTGCTGTTCTCTGCAGCAATTTCAGACTCTGARTTGGGTTAAAGTCGGTGCCAGTGACTGGGTTTTCTTCTTCTGACCATCCCTGTAGAACAGAGCTCAGAGAGGGATCTGACAGTCAGAATTCCCTCGGGACACCAAAGGCCTTGGCCGTCAGGCGCCTGCCCAGCCACTGCTGCTTCTGCTGCTTCTGCCTCTCTCCCTCTGCTTTTAACCACGTGGAGATGCCCCGACCTGAAAAACCTTTCCCAGCACAGCCATTACCAAATTCAGCAATCCCTATGAAAAGCATTAACTCGGCCCCACCTCATGTTCTCCCTGAAGGAAAAAAGGCTGAGAATTCCCACATTTGCAGCGTGCTGGGAGATTCCCGCGGTGGGAAGCACAGCACAGGGACTGAGCAGTGCAGTTTGCTCCTGAGCGAGCCCTTCTGCAGGACAGCCGGGAGAAGAGATGGAAAGGGTGCAGGGATTCCTCTTTGCCATGCCACAGCGGCTCAGCTCATCTGAATCTTGTGTACGTTAATTTAACACATCCCCTCGGTAGTGTCTGATCAGCAAATAATGCACCAGCACACCGAGGGTTCAGGCTGGGCACCGGGCACGGCTCTGGGGTTTGGACACGGCTCTGGGGTTTGGGCACGGCTCTGGGTTCAGGCTGGGCACCGGGCACGGCTCTGGGTTCAGGCCGGAGCTGGGCACGGCTCGCGGCTCCCCGCCGCCGCTCCGCTGCCTCACGGCCCTGCCTGCCCGGGCCGCTGACGGCCAGCACCGCCGTAGCCTCGCGGCCGCCACTGAGCATGCTCGGCTCCCGCACATCCGCCAGCGGCCGAGCCGTGGGAGCGGAGTCGGTGCCGGGGCCGGCGGGCTCGGCCCGCGCGGGAGGCGGCGGCGGGGCCGCCATGAACCGCGGCGGGGCGGGGGCGGCGCCCGCCTTCCCCGGCCCCGTGCAGTGTAAGTGCTGCGCCATGCGCGCTCCGGGGCCCGCGCCGCGCCAGCGCGGGGGAGCCGGGGCCTGGTCGGGCCCCGAAACCTGAGTAGCGCATGAAACGGGCGGGAGCGGAGCCCGGGAACATGGCTGGGGGGCGGGGGGGGGAACCCGGGAACCTGCGTGACCGCTGGGCGGGCGGGGCCGGGGGGCAGCGGGGCCGGAGCGGGGGTCACGGGGCCGGAGGGTCAGTGCGGCCGGAGCGAGGGTCCATGGGTCCTGGGTGATGGTCTGTGCGTCCCGGACGGTGGTCCGTGGATCTCGGGGATGGATGCTTCATGGGCATGGGGTAGTGGTCCGTGGATCCTGGAGGATTG
>JACDOX010000478.1:34005-61536 GCA_014549065.1 Cardinalis cardinalis
CAAAGCTTCACAGGTGCACAAACTGTCACAGGTACCCAACCCTGCACAGGTACCCCCAAACCTTCACAGGTACTCCCAACCCATCAGAAGTACTCCCARACTTTCACAGGTAACCAAACCGTCACAGATACCCAACCATCATAGAGGTGCAAACCTTCACAGGCACCCAAACCATCATGGGCACCTCCATGTCACCTGCCAGGTGCCAGCCCTCTGTCCCTGTGTCCCCATCACCCAGCTGAAATAACAGTTTTCCCATCACTTGTCAAGTAACCAAGGAAATGAAATAGTGCTGTGCTGCTTTCTTGGGTTTGTTGTAACAATAGTTGCTTAATTTGCTAATTGAGGTACAAGTTCTCTCAGAGAATTGCTCAAGTCTATTGTGTTGTAGAACTAGTTTGTGCAAGTTAATTAGAATTGTCRATACTTATGAAAAATACTGAGATTACTATGCATTTTATTTTTTTAAGAATGCTCTAGATGGAAAACACACACAGAATTGCTGTCAGGCACCCATCCAGACCTTTTTRTGTGAGAACACTGCATTCCCTAACATTGCTCCCTCAGCTAATTGGCAGGAAAAATATTACTCAAAATTTCTGCCTATGTGAAGACTCAAGTGARGTCCTGATCCTGGAGACATTTAAATAAAATTAGGATCTTGTTCCGTATGTGAAGGTTTGCCCTTCTATATATAGTTTTGTTTTATTTTGGTGTGGGACCTTGCTAAACCCCAAATTTTTTGACTCTAATTTGGATAGACAGGTTAAGGCAGGGAATCTGGAAGAGCAGTGAAACAAACTGAATTCAGGGCCCACTTCCAGGAATTTTTGTATTATAATCCCTCAACTCAGTGTGGGTTTTGGGTGAGTCATTTTTCTGCTTCATATTTACTCATCTTTAAAATGAGGACAGTTCTATCCATTTGCCCTTTTGGGCTATAGTGTTGGTTAATTGATTTAAAAGCTGTTACTTTGGCTGAGATATTTTCACCTGTTATTCTTGTGAGTAACAGCTAAAAACAGTTGAGTTGAAAGAGGCTGAACTCTTTTAACAATTACAAAAATAATTTGTGTGATGCCTTTTGACAACATTTGCCATATAAATAATGTTTTTTTCTCGTTTGGGCTGTAACATAGAGATGAAAAACAAATATATCTTTATTTGGTATTTGGAAGAGAAAAACCTTTTTCCTTTCTTCCTCCCCCAGGTAAAGAGCAGCCCAGGAACGGGAATGCTGCTGGAAAAAAAACAGAATAGAGAATTCATGAAATTAGGCAATAATTAGATTTTTTTTTTTTCTGATTAGAGAAGTAATGCTCTCATATGAAGTTTTTTGTGTGTTTAGTTTCTGCCCCAGAGTTTGTATTTGAGCATGGCTACCAGACCTACCTGCCCAGCGAGAGCACGGAGCCTCCAGCTGCTGCTGTGGTCTCTACACCACCAAAAGCAAGGTCCAAGAAATCCTCCTCCTCACTGCCCCTGAAGAAACTCAGCTGCCTGTACCCAGGTGAGACGGGGATTGCACCCATTTTAGTGTGCAGAGCTTTCCTCTAGTGGCACACAGGAGGTTTGATACCTGCAGCAGTTCTGGAGTCAGCTGCCTCTAAGGGGAAGCATTAGAAAACTCAAGTTCACAGGTGGGCTGGTCACTGTTTTAAGCAGATGTGAGTAAACATGATGAGAAATTAATTTTCTGTTAACAGTGAATTTTAAAGAAAACGCTGTTGAAAATAAACATGTCCAGAATATGGTAATGTAGTTTTATTATTTTGCTAGGTTTTCCTTGAGTTTAATCATCTTTATCCTCCTGTTTTCAGGGTGCCAGTTCAAGACTTCCTATGGTATGAAGGATCTGGAACGTCATCGGCGAACGCACACAGGTTTGTGTCCCTATATTTGCTTTTGGGTTGGTTTCCTCCTTTCARCTTTCTCACAAAAGCCATTTTCCTATGAAGTAATGTCTCTGTAAACAGGATGTAGACATGTCTGTACCTTCTAGCATTGTCCTGGCCTGTGCCTGCAGAACTGCCTGTTGGGGACATGCCCTGTCAGGCACAGCTGAGAACACTGGAGGTTGATTTGAGGCACAGTTTAACTTCTGAGTGCACACCACRAGTCTGTCAGGGTGCAGCGTGGTGAGAGTGCACACACTGCCTTGCTCTTTATATTACAGCAGTCCCATGATTTTAGCTCCCAGTTTCGGAGTTGCAAAGTGAGAAGGCTCCAAAGGCCCTACAAACAAGTCCCTTTTGCAGTCAGTCTGTGCTTTCTGCTTTACCACACGCCCTCCCCGTGCCCAGGGCTGAGTGTGAGTGCTGCTCTTGCAGGAGACAAGCCCCACAAGTGCGAGGTGTGCAGCAAGTGCTTCAGCCGCAAGGACAAGCTGAAGATGCACATGCGCTCGCACACGGGCGTGAAGCCCTACAAGTGCAAGCACTGCGAGTACGCGGCGGCCGACAGCAGCAGCCTCAACAAGCACCAGCGCATCCACTCCAACGAGCGCCCCTTCAAGTGCCAGATCTGCCCCTACGCCAGCCGCAACTCCAGCCAGCTCACCGTGCACCTGCGCTCGCACACAGGTGGGGCCTTACTCATGTCCATGGCCCTAAGGGTTGGAGGGTCACAGAGGTGGTTTTAACTTGTGTATAGGGGTCCAGATACCCAACAGGGACAATTGGAGTTCCCAACAAGTGCCCCTTCAAGTGCCAGATCTGCCCCTGTGCCAGCCACAGCTCGAGCCAGCTCACTGTGCAGCTGCACTCACACACAGGTGGGGTTCTGCTCTGTRAGGGTTGGAGGGTAACGCAGATGATTTTAAGTTATGTATAGGTGTCCAGATCCCCAAAAGGGATTATCTGAGTTCCCAATGAGTGCCCCTTCAAGTACCAGATCTGCCCCCACAGCTCCAGCCAGCTCCCCGTGCACCTGTGCTCGCACACAGGTGAGGTTGTGCCCTTCTAACCTGGGCAGGTGAGCCCTGAGTGAGCACCTGGGAATGCTCATGGCTCTCTGGTATTTCCAGCAGAATTCAATTTCTGTGCCATTCAATATTCCAGTAGCTGGGAAGGGATTTTAGACTAACCTTTCTTTTTGGCATTTTAGTCTGTTAAGCAATTGAATTATGCTAAAACTCAAGCTTTAGTTTTGTTGCTTCTTCTATTTTTCCAAAATTTATCTTTTTTTCAAAGCTGTGTCACACACCCAATTTTAGGAGAAAAGTAAGATTGGTATGTAGAATATATTTCTTACTGGAATTAAATTAATAATCTTCTAGAAGGTGAGTGTAATCCCCATTGCTCAGAGCGAGATCATCTTCACTTGTTGAACTAGTCACTAAACATCAGCTTCCTGGTAATTTGAGTGAAACTACTCTTAGAATTAATAATCCTGTGGTCAGACACAAATTTTTGTCTAAATCCTGGCAGTGTCAGTTAGGGATGGGCAGAAATGTAAAGAAATACAGCGTAGGCCACTCTTTAAACAAACAGAACCAGCATTTGCTATATTCTTTTTCATATATATTGTGCTACCCTGTATATGAAAATTAAGTCATTGAAATATGAACTGTGCCTTCATCAGCAAAGCAGATAAAAATTCAGTAGCTGAGTGTGCAGCTGAGGCTGTAAAATAAACTAGATGAACAAACAGTGCATCTTCATTAATAAAGTCTGTTTAATACAGATAGTACACCATGTATCTCAATTATTAAACAGATACATGGATTAGCACAGTAGGCCACAACTTGATTTGAAAAATATGCAGCTAAACCTATGACATATGTAGCTGGATAAGCAAATTATGCAAAATTATACAGCTCTCACAAACTCTATAAAATATTAACTTCTAAAATAAATCAGCCATTTGCAGTTTGATTATTAAAGAGGATAAATGCTTCTTGAACTAAATACACTTTCTTTTTCCTCCTTTCACCAAGAGTGTCTTAGAACCTAAAAACACAATTCTTCCACTTGTTCAGAATAATGCCTACCTAAGGACTTCATCCTCGGGTGAAAAATTCAGAGAACTGTATTTTTAGATTTAAGAAAGAAAGGGGAGTAGTTATTAAGTTGCTAAGTTTGCTTTGGATTCTTTTTTAATGGCTTCAGAACAGCCTCACTGGAATTGATTAGGGATTAGCAGAGCTCCACCTTAACGTGGTYATGGATAGTGTGACACCAGCCTGCAGATACAGAAAATGCAAAATAGTGAGTTTAGATGCGAGTGTGCCAGACCAGGTGACAATCCTGTGTCATGAAATTTCTCTTGACTTTGAGAACGCGTTGGGAGCTCAGGACGAGGCAGCTGTCGGGGCTCCATGCCAGCAGTGGCTCCTGGGATGTAACCCCTGTGTAACCCGTGCCTTCTGTTGGCAGGAGATGCCCCTTTCCAGTGCCAGCTGTGCCCCGCCAAGTTCAAGATCAACTCGGACCTGAAGCGGCACCTGCGGGTGCACTCGGGGGAGAAGCCCTACAAGTGCGAGTTCTGCGAGGTGCGCTGCGCCATGAAGGGCAACCTGAAGTCCCACATGCGCATCAAGCACAGCACGGAGAACACCCTCAAGTGCCCCGAGTGCGACTTCCAGTGCGGCAACAAGACCAGCCTGCGGCACCACATCCGCAGCCACCAGCCCGAGCAGCCCGTCAAGTGCTCCGAGTGCAGCTACTCGTGCTCCTCCAAGGCGGCCCTCAAGGTGCACGAGCGCATCCACGGCAAGGAGCGGCCCTTCAAGTGCGACCTGTGCAGCTTCGACACCAAGCAGCGCAGCAACCTCACCACCCACGTCCGCAAGGCCCACGGCGACAGGGCCAAGGGCGGCAAGCGCTCGCCGGACAAGAAGGAAGGAGAGAGGCCGAAGCAGGGCGGCTCCAGGCAGGTCGCCAAGCTGGACGCCAAGAAGGCCTTTAAGTGCGACCTGTGTGACGCGTCCTTCGTGCGGGAGGACTCCCTGCGCAGCCACAAGAAGCAGCACAGCCTGTACAACGGCTCCAAGAACGGCGAGCTGGCCGTGCTGCAGCTCCAGATGGATCCCGGCCGCCAGCCCGGCGCCCCCATCACCGTCAGCCACCTCCAGGTGCCGCTTCAGGCCGCTCAGGTGGCCCCGTACAACGAGGGCAGAGTCAAGATCATCGTGGGCCACCAGGTGCCTCCTCAGGCCAACAGCATCGTGCAGGCGGCCTCTGTGAACGTGGTGCCGCCGGGGCTGCTGGGCGCGGGCCAGGAGGAGGTGCTGGGCGGCGGCCGCCTGCAGCTGCTGGGCCAGGTCAGCGTGCTGGCGCCGGCCCCGGCCGCGGGGAGCGCGGGGGATGCGGGGCCGGGGCCCGAGCCSGCCGTGCTGCTCACCGCCCACGAGCAGGGCGAGGGCGCCGCCCTGCACCAGGCCCTGCTCCCCGCGGCTGCCCCCGGCCACGAGCCCCCCGCCGGCCAGGCCTTCATCGCCGGCTCCGGCATCAGCTGCTCCGACCTGGAGGGGCTCAACGCCCTCATCCAGGACGGGGCCACGGAGGTGACCGTGGTCAGTGACGGCGGGCAGAGCATCACCGTGTCCACGGCTGCTCCTCCTCCCCCCATCTTCTCGTCCTCATCTCACTCTGAGGGCCCCAAGCAGAGTTATTCCATCATCCAGAGCGGGGCTCACACGGCCCTGCTGTGTCCTGCAGACTCCATCCCCGATTAGGGCTGCTCTGGACTCAGGGGCTGCTCTGGGCACTGCTCTCTTCTGGGGCGGTGCTGAGCCTGCCAGGAACGCACAGCACACAACTGAATGCAGGATTTGTCCTCCAGAGCCAAATACCTTCCACTTCCACGCTGTGTTTGTCTATACACACCGAAGCATCTCGTGTGTGAGGAGCAGGAGGGTGTGTCTGTATTCCCGTGCCTCTGCTGCAACCAGAGGCCCTGCTCCTTGGGAAGCAGCTGTTGCCAGTGTCCCCAGGCAGTGACACCCCTGAGTACAGCTCCAGTACTGTGCTGCCTGAAGAAGAAGAAATCCTCCCCTTGTGCTGAATTACCTCCAGAGCAGCCTTGTTGTTTGATGCACAGATGAAAAGACAATAACCTGAGCCCCTGTGCAGTTTGCTGGGCTGCRGTCTCAGTTCTGTGCTCTGTGCATTCAGTGCTCCTGGCTGGGCTCTGAGGTGCCCCACTGCTGCTCCAGCCCAGGTGAAGTCTGAAGGGCTGCTCCTCAGTATCTGTAGAAATCCATAGCCCCTGGCACTTGAGATGCTGGTGCAGAGAGCAGGTGATTGTTTCCAGAAAGTAAAAGAATGCTGTCCCTCTCTCAGTAGTAACTAACTCTGTTAGCAGCAACACAAATCCTCTCTGGAGTGGTGATGGCTGTCAGAGTGCCTGTGGGTTAAAGAGCAAAACAACTGGAAATATATTTTTTACAAACACTACTTCCTCTTTGTTTTTATTTTGATGCTGCCTGTTGGGAGTTGCATGGGTGGTAAAGGTGTATTACAGTTTGGGTCTTCTTTTCATGCTAAAGGAAAATACTGAATTTAATTTTAATTTTTTTTTTAATCTTCTAATCCAAGGTTTTTCACTCCAGCAGAAATTCAGGTTGGATCACAAGGAGATGGTAATTTATTATTATATTTAAATAATGTTTATAATAGCTATTAATTTATTAACTATAATTTATTAACTTTTTATATAATTAAATGAATCAGTTTGTAGTTCAAACAAATTAATCAGTTTGTTGAGTAAATATTATTAATATATAATTAAATATTATTTCTTATTAATTATATTTATATAATTTATTATGGACATTTTTCTGATGAAAGAATCCCAGGCTGTATTTTGAACTATACAATTGCCCATGCAAAGGTAGCACAGACTAAAAGCAGTGAATTTGCCCATCCTCGGTGGTGGAGGTGAACTGCAGGCAGGCTTTCCTGTGTTCCCTGTCATCCATAGGTGGTGCCAGAGGCCCAGGGAAGCTCTGGAGTGTGCTCTGGCTCCTGGATGATATTTCCTCTTTAACACTTCCCTGTAAAAACATTGCAAAATTCAGCTTTTTAAGACGTTACCAAAAGCTCAGCTGTAAAAATYTCACTTAAGAGAAAAAGCTGCGGACAAAAATAAATGCCCAAAGCTTTCTGCAAGAATTAACCTCACAATTCATGTCAAATTGATAATATTTTGCTCCCTGGTAACGAATTTCACCCTGTACAAGTGTTGGGCACCACAGGAATGAGAACACCCGAGGGATTYTGGCAAAGCTGCTGGTTTGCAGTGCAGTTTAGCTGTGCTTCCCTCGGCCAGGAGTGTCCCCTCCAGTCCAGAGCCACCCTGAGGATGCCACAGCTCTGTTATCTGCACTGCAGCTGCTCAGGAAGCCTCGAGAACCTTCTCGAGTAGGAAACCAGTAGATCTGTCATATTGTAGAGACTCACCTTGGTGCCGGGCCTCAGAGATCAACAGGAAAGATAAGGAAATGGTGTGAGTGAATAGGCAGAGCTAGTGCTGCTGCTCCAGCCTGGTGTGGCTGATTGCATCATGTGAGCAATCTAGAGACTTCTTCCTCCRCCCTGAGAAAAGCCAGCTGAGGACTGAGGCTGACAGGGGGGAAATTTCTTTTCAATTTTCTCTTCCCATATTCTGGCTTGATTTCTGTGTGTGACAGTAATGGTCCGTGTGGTTTGGAGCTGGCAGCAGCAGATTGTTTTAATCTCTGATGCTCACTTAATACATTCTTCATGTTATCAGCAGAACCATCCCAGGAGGGAGCCTGGTAATTCAGAACAAGTGTCTCCTGTAGAGCTCTCCTGCTTCTGAGCACATGGTAAATAAATCCTGTCCCTCCCTCCCCAGAGGTCTGCCACAGCCTCAGARCTCTGGAGCAGGCTGGCTCTTTCCAGGACCAAATATTGGGATGGATTTTGTTCCTGCTGCCTGGAGATCCCCAAGCTCCCCTGGTAAGTGCTGGGCCCAGGAGCAGAGCAAAGTGTTCCAGTGCTGCTCACCCAGCACAGCCCTGGCCCCCAAAGGGAAGGGAGAATGTGGATATCCCACCCCAGAACAGCCCTGGCTCCAGAGGGAAGGGAAAATCTGGATATCCCACCCACCCTAGGAACCAGCACAGCCCTGGCGCCCAGAGGGAAGGGAGAATGTGGGTATCCCACCTCAGAACAACCGTGGTCCCCAGAGGGAAGTGTAAATTTGGATATCCCACCCAGCACAGCCCTGGCTCCAGAGGGAAATGTAAATTTGGATATCCCACTCAGCACAGCCCTGGCCCCCAAAGGGAAGGGAAAATCTGGATTTCCCACCCAGCACAGCCCTGGCCCCCAAAGGGAAGGGAAAATGTGGATTTCCCACCCAGCACAGCCCTGGCAGGCTCTGCTCTCTGCACAGGTTTTTCCCAGGTTGCCCGTGGGCTCCCAGGTGTGAGTTTATGGTGGGTCACAGCCTCCCTCCTCTCTGGGGATGAACTTCTGCCTGCTCAGAGATCTGAGGTTAAACTGGGCGGGCAGAGTGCAAAACCTGTGTGCATTTCCAATAAAGCAGCCCCAGCCCTTGGGCCTTCCCAGCCCTTTGGGGTTTGCTGCTGTTCCTGACGCTGCTTTTTAAAGCCAGACCCAGTTCCACATGAGCTGRTCCTCCAGCAGACCTGCTGAAATGTGCTTTTCTGCTGTGCTTTTGTGAGGCAGGAACASAACAGGAAAAAAAGCTGAAGAAAAATGTGTTTGGATGCCTTTAACTGTGTTTTGGGGAGGCTGGTTCTGACTGAGCCCCAGATGAGTGTTCCCAGTGGGGTTTGAACAGCATTGGATTAAACCTTATCGCTGGTGCTGTATCTTTTAGGTGGTTTTGATAAAAMCTTCAACTGTTATTTGCATCAGAATGGGAGATTCCTGCTCCAAACCAGCCTCAGGTGGCCCATGCAGGGGGGATTCCTGGACATGCCCAGGGAGCACTCCTGGGTGAGGGGATGGGACCAATCCCCCACCTGAGACGAGGCCAAAAAGCAGCAGAACTTGGCCAAAGCTGGCTCTGTTGGGAGCTGGGGGAAACCAAACTTGTATTGAATGCACGTGGGGTTTGCAACTGGAAAACTGTCATCAAAGTATTTCCCAATCATTTTGGGAAGGAGCTCTCTGTTACTGCTGTCATCTGATTGCACTGGGAAGCACCTTCTGTTGTGGGGTTTAAAGTGCCAGAGGCAGGCAAAGATATTTTCTCTACAATACAAAGAACAGGGGAAAGGCTTGGGKTTTTTTTTAATTTAGATACCTTTATTTGATTCTGTATTTCTGATTCTTTATTTATTTGTGTTTGAGGTCAAAACATAGTCAGTCATCCTTTTTGCACTGTGCTATTCTGGTGACTGCAAAAATATTTTCTGTGTCCTCAATGGCAAGACCTCTATCCTATAATTTCAGGAGTATTGACTGGCTRCTCTAATGGCTTTTTACATCTCCAGTTGGAAAATCTTTAGGCTTGTTATTTAAATTTTAAGAAGAGAAACCAATATTGTTACAAGAAACTGATGTCTCCTGTCACTTCCCCAATGACCTTTCATGAGGTGATAAAGGTTTCTATAGTGACCCGAGGAAATGATGTCTCAGGTATCAGTGTGAATTAAAAGTCTGTGGCAGGAAAAGCTTTCTTTTCTCTGTCTCTCAGGTATCCAGTTCTGCTTTGTCTTTATTCCAGTGGCTGGACATGGAGAAGGACTCATAAAACATCCAGTATTTGGTTACAGGGCTGTCTTTAGAGGCTTCACAATGTTGTAGGGAAGGAAAAACGGCCATGGCAAAGCAGAGGTGGATTTTTTACAAGCTGTGTCCATGGGACCACTGGATTCTGTACCTGTGGGATCAGCCAGTTCATTCCACAAGCCTCAGGAGCTGTGTTTGCCTCTCTAAAGCCAGGAATTGTCACTGACTGCAGATTCAGCTTTGACAGAGGTGTTTTAGTTCCTCGAATCAGACCTTGTGTAAACTTACCTTTAATTCTGAAAGTGAAAGCTCTTGTTAGTGAGAGTGGCTGCATTTTGTGGGTAAAAGTTGAACATGATCTGGGAAATAATTAACTGAGGGCCTGCAGAGTGCTTTGAGGTATTTTTATTTGGTTGTTGTCTCTTGGTTTGGTTTTATTTTAAAGACACAAGGATGCGTTTCTGCCTTCTTGTGCTGCTGGGTAAAACAACCTGTTATCAATGTCCTCCAGTTTATCCAACCTGATGGGAGACACCTAAAAAAGCCTTGGAGAAACCTCCAACGTTTTCAGCTTGAGTTTCCCATTGATGTCCTCCAAAGCGAAGGAAAGCTGATAAATCTTTGTGCTGTCTGTACTGGCAGGGTTTGAAATCAAGGCAGGCCCTGGTCCCTGGTGCTCTGAGCTSTCTGACAATTTTCCATCATTTTGCTCCCCAAGCCCTGGGCCAGCCCCGAGCCCTCACCTCCTCTGCCTGGTGGTTTTATTTGCACTTCCTACATGTCAGGCTGAAGGAAAAAATCCTCCCCACACCTTTTCCTGGCACAGCTCTCAGCTTCCTCCTCCCAAAGTGTGGCTGCACTTCCTGCCATAATTAATTCATAATCCAKGATTCCATCAGCAATATCAGTACATCAGCTATCAGTCCTGCACTGGAGCTGTGCTGCTGGACTCCCCAGCTGCAGAAGGTGCCTCAGAAGAATATGGTGAGGATGGGAATRACTTGGATACCTCAGTGATGAGCCAGATGCAAATTCCCAGATAGATCCAGAGATAGTCACATCTCCTGATGGCCCAGAGGAAAATCTGAAAGAACAGGAATGCATAAAGCTCAGCTGCATAATGCATGGCAGTCATAATTAATAGATTAAAGTTCTTTGTGAAACATGCTTTTTTTATTCTAATAAAGGGAAGGGACTACAAATGGTGACACAGTTTTAACAGAGCAGCAATGCGAGATGCCGTGTTAGAGTTGTAAAGCTAAAGAGGTGATAAAAATGTACCTCGGGTTTAAATTTTTACAAGGCTGATGTAAGACTTATTACCTTAAATAGCAGCACTTTTCCTTGTCTCTGGGCACGTTGGATCMTTCTGGCTCTCAAAGTACATTAAATTGCTGGGGCATTATTAAAACCTTGCCAATCCTTGCTGCTCAGTTCCTCCTAAAAAGTTCAGGATTCATCCTGTGAATCACTTTGCCTTAACAATGTTAAATTTTGCTTTTGTTGTAAAATCATGCAGATCAGCCATTGATAGAACTTTAATTGGCTGGGGATGCTCATGATTTTTTTCCTTTAAAAAAAAAAAAGCCTGCCAGCAAAATTGCTTTTTGGTGATGACTCTGCTTGAAAAGTGCTCTGCAGGGGCCCATTCCCAATTGATTATCTTTCACAGCTAATAGCTTCAAAGGCTATTTGGTGGACAGTCCAGTTTTACATTTAAATGTAAATCTCGATAGCCTTGACAGACTGATGGTCAGAAAAAAGAAAGGTAAAACCAGTAAAATGGATGTACAGCTGCTATAACTTTCACCAGCTCCTCCAGGGGCAACTGGAGTGAAATTTAAATGGCTGCAGTCTGACAAAGCTCTTGGGAGGGGATGGAGGGTGGGAATTCCTGGGATGCAGCATTAATAAGGTGCCGAGTGGCCTGGCAGCGCTAAAAGTTCAGTGTGGTGTCAGTGGCTCCCATTTGTGCTGCCTGTGGGGTCAGGAGGGGAGTGCAGAGCTCTGGGGCCACCTGGGCAAAGGCAGACCTTGGATGGAGCCGCAGCAGGGCCGGGCYGGCCAGGGCAGGGCACGCACACCAGCGAGGCTCAGCCCTGCTGGGCTGGGCACGGCAGAGGTGCCACAGCCCCCTGGCACCAGGGGGGGCTGCCTGAGCGCCACCTGAATTCTGACTGCCCTTAAATCACAGAATGACCAGGAYGGAAGAGACCTCCAGGATCATCCAGCCCAGCCCCAGCACTTCAGGCAAACCCTGGCACCCAGTGCCACATCCAGGCTGTTCAAACACATCAGGGATGGTGACTCCACCACCTCCCTGGGCAGCCCTTCCAGAACTTTATCACCTTTCTGGAAAAAACCTTTTCCTAATATCCAAAATTTCCTAATATCCAACCTAAATTTCCCTTGGCACAGCTTCAGACTCGCCAGAGTGACTCATGTAATTCTCATTSATCCTCCCTGGGAGGAAGGGGGACAGGGATCTCCTCAGCCCCCAGACACCTGAGCAGCTCCGAGGAGGTGCCTTTTTCCTCATTTTTTTAAATCTTTGTTGCCGTGGAAACAGAGCACAGACACTCACTGCTCCTTCCCACTGCCTGCTCCTCAGGGMCAAACAAATCCAGAATTTTCCAGGCTCCCAAAGGAAGGGAAAATGAGGGAGAGGAAGGGAGAATGGTCAGTGTAGAACCCATTGAGAACCTGGAGATGGACGAGGGAATGTCTGTGTTAGGAAAACAGGGAGGTGGTTCAGGGACACCTGGGCATGGGGAGGTGTTTGTCCTGGGGGACTGGCACCCTGGCAAAACACCCCTTGTCCCCTACTGCCATCTTCCTGTGGATTTCTGGAATCTTCTGCATAAAGTAGAGAGAAGAGAATGCTTTTGTTCAAATGAAGTTTAAATTCTACTCCAGTGGCACAATATTCCTGTGCAGTGGAGTAAAGGGCATCTAAACATTTTTAGGTTTTTTTGTTCATATTTTTATTTTTTTTCTCTGGTTGTTTTTTTGTTGGGTTTTTGTTGTTGTTGTTTTGGGTTTTTTGTTTTTCTTTGTTGTTGTTGTTTAACTTGGTTTGGTTTTTTTGGTTTTTTTTTGTTTT
The DNA here is from genome assembly GCA_014549065.1 of Cardinalis cardinalis. Classification (NCBI taxonomy): domain Eukaryota; kingdom Metazoa; phylum Chordata; class Aves; order Passeriformes; family Cardinalidae; genus Cardinalis; species Cardinalis cardinalis. The sequence goes on from JACDOX010000478.1 coordinate 46,780, forward strand.
CAGCTTCTACAGCTCCATCAATCCTCTGCACCAAATCCCGAACTCCCTCAGGAGTGCTGTCCAGCACATTGATCATGGCAAAATGGGATCAAACCTGGGCAAAACCCACCTGCCTTTTATTCGTCCTTCAGGTCAGCACCATAAACTAACAATGATGCCTCCCAGTGAAATCATCTCCTCCTTCCAACACCAAATTCATAAAAATGCAGAGGACACGTTTAACAAAAACTGACACTTGTTCCTCCTTGCCCTGCTAAATTCACTGCCCCATTTTTTATTTATTCAGGATGCACAGGGCTGAGGAATCAGCAGAGCAGAGACCCCACCAGCCATGTGGAGAAGGTTTGTGCCAGGCAGAGTGGATGGGATGGGATGGGATGGGATGGGATGGGATGGGATGGGCAGGAGTGGCAGCAGAGCAGGGGCACCCCTGGCACGGATTTTGAGGGAAGGCCTCCAAAGGAAGGTGGGCACAGGCAGGGAAGCCCAGCTGGCCCCTTGCAGTGCCTGAGCTGCTGCAGAGCAGTGGCAGCAGAGCAGTCCAGTGGGAATGAATCCCCTTTTCCTCCCCAGGTAGGTAAGTCTGAAATAACAAACCCAGCTATCAATCCTGCAGCTGTGAAAAGGGAGGATCCATAAAAGCCATGGGCAGAAATGCAAGTTTCTGGGTGTATTAGGCTCTGAATAAATTATCCATGTGGCCACTGAACTTTGCAGTGATCTTTCCACTGACTTCAGGTCAGATCCCTCCTTAAAATCTGCTTTGTGAAATGGCTGGTACAGAAACCAGAAAGGAGCAGAAGAAAAAACTTGACTTGTTCTTTCACCTTTTGGCAGTTTCCTGCTCTGGGTTCAGCTTTCACYGATTTATTCCAGAGGCCTTTGGCCCATTGGTGCAGAACTGGTCAATTTGCATGTGCAAATTTCTATTCTTTGCCCTGTCTCTGTTCCATTGCAGGAGTTCAGTTTTTGCATTTGGTAAATAGAAATATTTTTTATTTGGAGAAAAAACTGGGCCACACACACAAATCTTCTGTTTACTACAAGTAACAGCAAGTAGTAAAAAAAACAATAAACAAACATGTTTCCCATTAAATCAGTATTAATTCAYACAGAAAATCCGCTTCATCAAAGTTTTCCCTTTTGTGCCTCTCCATGCTATAAAGATGTTAATTTCTTTAAATCCCAAGGACTATCATTGTTTTAGCTCATATTTACACTCAGAGACTGTACCATAAAATTAAGAACATTCCCCCCTTTCCTTCTGCATTGTTATTAGAGGGAAAAAATTTACAAAGCAGAATTTCCTTGAAGGRGACTTCCCCAAAACTTTTAAATTTGCAAACACTTAAGAGTTGTGTACAATTTGAATATCGAGTATAATTTCCTGTATTCATGCTGGGTAAAAATCTGGGTGTTGATTACTTTTGTGTGAGCTGTTTTTTCTGAAAGAGCACGGTATCACTGAGGCAATCAAAGCAGTTTGGGGCATGGGGCTGTTTAGCATCCTGCTGATGAGTTATGCCATCAATACCAAACTGATTTCCAAGATAAACCCAACCGAGGCATAACAAAGCCCGAGTGATGGCCAACTGTGCTTATGTGATCATCTTACAGTGGTTACACAGCTCAGAGCTGCTTTTATCACCGGCCTGGTGATGCATTTATTGTGGCCTTTGCAGAGAAAAGGATTCAATTAAAAAGGCATCGCGGTGTTATCAGCCAAATTCTTCAGCTCAGCTCCTGGTCGTTAAAGCAGTTACTCAGTTTACACCGAATGAATCGAAGAAAAATGGAAGCAGGAGTGATTTGTTAGAAAAGCAAATAGATGTGGGTACAGTTGCAGGAGGAGGACGTGAGGCCCGGGGTGAGCACAGCATCTCCCGTGTACAAACAGCTGCTAATCTTATCAATGCACAGATGCCTCCGTGCTGCATTTAAAAGCGAGCTGCCTTTATTCCAGCTCCCACGCCATTGAAATCTGCTATAAATACCGACTTTATAACACTGACCCAATGTATAAATTGCTCAGTTCAAAAGAAAAGCTTTTTTGGAGGAAGGGGGGACCGGAGTAAACGCAGTGTGYTGTAAAAGCTAAGTGGTTTTATTGGCACTTTAAAATAGCCTTTCTGCTGGACTCTGTCAGCTCTGATTGTATATAACAACACTGGTTATGTATTAAAAATGTGTGTCAATAGCTGTGGTAGCACTGTGATTTGTCATTTGTGTGCCAGAGGTCCCAACAGGCTCGATTGACAAAATCTGGCCATGGCTCAGAGGGATCGCACAGCGGGGATGTGTTTGGCTGGTAAATTGATAAAAGAGGAGCTACCTCAGTGATTTAAATAAGAAACTTCATGAAAATGCCAGAGCAGGCTGCACTTGGCCACCTCTCAGAGCCCTCTCCTGATGCCAGCAGAGGAGCTGAGGCTGCCACAGGGCAGGAGCTCCTTGCAGTTTGTCAATCAGGTGATGAATTACACCTCCAGTAAAGGACAAGTGAATTCCTATTTACACAGGACGTGCAATGCGTGCCCTCATAGGCAGAGCTGTGAACTGCGGCTCCCAAAGCACCTCTGCAGAGGGAGTTAAGGTGTAATTGTGTTACACCTTGTGTTTTCCACTGACTCAAAAGTACCAGACATTTTTTGTGCGAGAGTACAGCCACGATGGAGCCACTCAGACATCTCATCTCTCCTAAACTCCCTGAATAAGCAGCACTGAAAGCAAGCTGTATCCAAATAGCTTCCACARAGCAGTCAGGCTTTTCAAAGCCTGCTTTCAAGCCAGGAGTGGATATAAAACAGGGAATAAAGCCTCCCTGCGCTGGACACGAGCAAAGCTGTCCTCAGGCAGCAGGTGTGGAGCCTGGTCTGTGCAGGGAGGGCAACCTCTGCTTTTCAGCAGCTTGTTCTGCCTGCGTGTGAGCTCGCAGGCGGGGAAATGAAACATCCCCCAGGACAGCTCCCCCTTTGAATCCTCTCAGCTGTATCCTACATAAATTACGCTGTGCTGAGACTGGAGGAAGTAATTTAATGCGGGAGCTCTGCAAAGGCTCTGGCTGCTGCTTGTGCTGAGGTGTAGCTGTGTTATGCATTACAGACAAACGGGGACTTTTGGAGACCCCCCTGTTCCTCAGAGTGTCCCACGGGGGTGGGATCAGTGAGGTTTTGTTGATATTGCTGAGTACTTTGGTTCCTTTTCAGACCATCCTCAGCTGAAGGCCAAGCCCAGAGGATCACCCAGCTGCTCCTTGTCCTGGCTGAGCTRCTTTGGCCAACGGGCCACAGGTGGAGAACATTCCCTTCCTCCTTTTCTCTGSATATTCCAGCTCCACCACCCCCAAAACCACCTGAGGTGCATCCTCCAGGCCTGGGCAGTGCCTGTGTGAGAGAGCTGCTCCCTGCTTTGCTGCCCTCCTGGGCACCACCCTGTGTGGTGTCTGCAGTGCTTTCTGCAGCACYGGCTGCCCTGCTGCTGCTCTGGCCCACCCCCCACAAGAAAATGGTGTTCTTGTGGCTGGCCACAGCCCTGCTGCAAGCCAGGCTGCTGGGCCAGGCTCGCAGAGGCTCCAGGAGAGAGCAGGAGCAGCAATGGTTGGAAGCACCTGGGGGAGCCTCCCGGCTCTGGCACAGCATCAGCCCTGGCTGCTAGCACCGAGTCCCCCCGTGGATGGGAACTCCAGCRTTATCACTGCAGGGTGACAAAAGGGGCCTTGTTCTGCTTATAGAGCRCCTTCTGCTCTTCCAGTGGCGTGCAAGTAGAAGGTAAATGAAATCATCTTTTGAAAACRTTTTTGTTTTAAAGCTCCTTTAATAACCTTGCAGCCCAGAGTGATGGGGGCAGCCACRAAGGCCGGGCACCCCCAGTGGGGCTGCTCACGTCCTGCCCGCTCTCTCTGAGCAAGGGAAGCAGGTTTCTCCGGGGCTGAGTCACAGCAGTGTCAGCTCTGAGCCTCCCTTGGGAAGTTTCTCCTCTGCATTACCCACAGTGAAGTTAAACTCAGCAGCCTGAGCTGGGCTTTGCAAACGCTCCCTGGGAGGACTAGAGATGTCTCGGACATGCCCTTCTCTCCTCACTGCTCGGTTCAGAGACCCTGCTGGTCAGTTCACRAGAGGAAAAACTGGTAATAGTAGGGGGAGGTTATATTTTTATTATTGTTATTTTCAAACAAGTTGAACTTTCTCTGTAGGCTGCGTATTTTTCCGCAGTCTCTGGGTATCAGCCCGATCCCCAGCAGCGCCGAGGTGTTTGTGGCTGAGCTCTGGGGCTGTGTAACACSAATCCATCCCCTCAGTTCTGTGAGCAGCCTTAAGATGTCACTGCCCGCCTTGGCCGGGCTGCGGCCGCCGCGTGCGGCAGGAAACGCGCTGTTATTTTTAACACATCTCCTCCTCCGGCAGTGACAGACAAGGTGCTGATGGCAACTGCCTGCTCYTCCAGGCATTCATTAACTCCCCTAAAAGCCCCGCTCGTTACATTGCCTTCTGCTGAGCCCAGCGCTGGAGTGCCCGCAGAGCAGGGAAGGAGAGCTCAGACTGGGCTGGAGATGGGCACTGCCTGCTCCTGGAGTGCCCGCAGAGCAGGGAAGGAGAGCTCAGACTGGGCTGGAGATGGGCACTGCCTGCTCCTGCTCCTGGAGTGCCCGCAGAGCAGGGAAGGAGAGCTCAGACTGGGCTGGAGATGGGCTGGAGTTGGGCTCTGCCTGCTCCTGCTCCTGGAGTGCCCGCAGAGCAGGGAAGGAGAGCTCAGACTGGGCTGGAGATGGGCACTGCCTGCTCCTGCTCCTGGAGAGCAGGGAAGAAGAGCTCATCCTGGGCTGGAGCTGGGCTCTGCCTGCTCCTGGAGAGCCGGGAAGGAGAGCTCATCCTGGCAGGGATGGGGCTGGGCACTCCCTGCTCCTGCAGCCCTGTGAGGGCTGAGCACCTTCCCTGGCAGCCCTGCCCAAACATCTCTCTGCCCTTCTCTCCCCTTTCCCAGCCCTACCCAAACATCCCACTGCCTTTCTCTCCCCTTTCCCAGCCCTACCCAAACATCTCTCTGCCCTTCTCTCCCCTTTCCCAGCCCTACCCAAACATCTCTCTGCCCTTCTCTCCCCTTTCCCAGCCCTGTCCTTTCCCCAGGTTCAGCACTCTGTGCTCTCCCTGTGCTGAGCTGCTGAGCCTCTCCCCGGGCTCACCTTGTTCCCAGAGGGTCCTTGGCCAAAAGAACCACTGAGAACCTCCAGTGATGTTTCCATTAAATGCACAGTGCCATCGTGCTGACACCCACAGAGCTGGGATTGGTGCCACAGCTCTCTTTGCTTGAGAAGCCCTTGGGCACTCCAATGAGTTGAGCTGAACCTGGAATTTCTGCTCCRGTGCATTCAGAGATGCTGCAGGTCCCCTGAGCATCTGGCACTGAGTCAGGGTTAAACTGGGAAASAGGTTCTACTTTTCATCCCCTTTGCCCATGTATACAATTGGTAGATATAGAAATACAAATCTATATTTGAAAATTAAAAATCTATAAAAATAGAAAATATTTCTAGGAAAAAAAWTATTATTTTAAAAATATTCTGTCRGATAATGCAGTTTGAGCTCTCCTTGCCCTGTTTYCTGCCCAGCCAGTACAACACAGCAGGAACAACTCCATATCTATATCTAATTCATAGGAATGAAATCAATGTATAAATTCACATTTAAAGCATACTTCTCTGAAGTACAAATGTGTGACAAAACCCATCATATCTGTTGGTCCGGGATTTTTTTATTATTCTTTATTATCTATTAAATTTTAAATTATTTTTAAATATTATATTTACTTTTCATTTTAAATTTTTATCTTCTTTTATGATTTTTAATTTTGTTATTATTTTATTTATTTTATTTTCTATTATTTTAAATTTTTATTTATTTTTATTAATGTTTTATTTAATTTTTTACATATATATTTATTTATTCGCAGAGAAAGCTGCTGCCTGCCAGATTCCTCTGAGTTCTCTGTACTGGGAGAGAGACTGGGCAGTGAGGGGGAGCTGCACCTCTTTACCAGTGCTCATTAATTAGGGATATCAGTGAGGATGAAAAGAATTGCYTTGGTGTTGAGGAGTGGAACGTTGAAGCGCTGGTGTTAAACGTTTAGATCTCCAAGAAAACAATGTATCCACATCTTATGAAATTTATGGCTTTAAAATCAAACAAGTAATGGATGGTAAACAGCAGAGTGTGGAAAAGCGCAGCGAGGGAGCTGTGCTGGCTCTGGGGTAGAGCTCTTGATTCAAGGTTTACTGCTCGACCATGGCTTCGTGAACCTTTTTGTGACCCCGAGCAAGTTACTCCCATCTCACTATTCTTCCATTTCCTCTTTCTGTAAAATGATATTAATAGCACTTCGGCTGCAGAGCAGGTTTATTGTACAAGGCTTAATGAATGTTTGTCTCCCTGTGATTGAGATTCTTTCCTGCTGGAGGCAAGAATTTTAAGCAGGTTGATTAAGTAGAAAAGGTCTCTAACTGAAGCTATTATTTAAAGCAGAAGGAATTATTTCTTAGGGAATTTTTAATCTTACGTGTGTTGCAATTGTCAAAATACAGCAGCTTTAGTTTTTCTGTTATTTAGCAACTTTAGTTTTGTTTCTGCCAGAAATTCTKCTGGGGGATGCTCTGAGCTTTGAAATGATCCAAGGCAGAGCCTGCTAAACTCTTCTTGCTCTGAGGAACAACAGTTCCAYGGTAAGAAAACGTGTCACTGTACCAGCACTGCACACAGAGCTCTGGRACTGCAGGAAAGGGGAATTTGGGGTGTTCAGACAGATCCAGTCCTCCTCCCTAAGGCTGCTCCGGTGATGCTCTGGGATATGCAAAACTTGGTGTTCACAAGGAGCAAACTCAGCAGCCCACAGAGGCTGGGTGAAAAAGGCTGTGCTGGGTTCAGAACGCCAAATCCATCCAGGAGGGAGCACTGAAGGCAGCTCTGGGACAGCCTGAGTGCCTCAGGGAGGCAGCAGCACCCACCTGTGCTCACCTGTGCTGGAAATCCCAGCAGCATCCCAAACGTCCTGCTCTGGGAAAGAGGGTTGGGATGCAATAGTTAGGGAGAGATCAGCAGCTGAAATAAATCAGTAAATAAACTGKTAACAAGAAWAATTGCAAGCATGGATTCTTTTTTCAGAACTTCCCTTCAAAAATGTCTTTAATAAACTTGCAATTAAAAGCTGCATAAAAGTGTCTGCATAAATGTGCAKTTTCCCACCAAACCACCCCTGCAACTGTTATTAGGAAGACACAAACACTCYCCCCACATCTGAGAAATGAAGGCCTAAGGATGGTAAAAGAGATCCTGGTCCTGGTCTGGGGAAGAGGATTCCCGCTGTGCCCAAGCTGTGCTGTGCCCTCCTGTGCCAGCTCACTGCTCACTCTCTCATTTACCAGCCCTCCCTGGTCCAGAGCTTTGTTCAGAACGCACCTCCCTGCCCCACCAAGGGGGCTCACAGCGAGAGGTGCCCGGAGCAGCTGTGTGAATTCCATCTCTGCTCTGTGGGTGTGATGAAAAGCTTGGCAAGGATTTGGSCAGTGCCCACGGGAGTGTTGTGGTGGGGCAGGCTCCTAAAGCTGCTGCTGCTGGTGGCAGAGACAAAAGATGGGATGTTTAAAGAGTTAGGCCCAACAGCATGCACAGTGCTGCCTTTATTATACAAACAGGGCTTAAAGTCCTCSTCTTTCTCCCTGATGTGTTCAAAGCAGTTGCACTGGTTAATAAAAACCAGGGACAGGTTTTGGGTTTTGTCAGAAAATGGAGTGGCTGGAGCCTCTTCAGAAGCTGTGGGATGTAATTCTGTTAATAACTGCAACTTATGGCTGAGAAAAAGAGTTCCCTTGTTAGAACTGAAATGGCCAACAGAGGCTTTCTAAAACCTGCAGAGAGAGAGAAAACAGGGGGCTGTATAAAGGAATATTTTAACACTGGCCAGCAAATCTTCCTTTTTGTCCCTCTTTACTTTGATTCAGTGCCCTGATGCTTCCTCCTGAACCTGCTCTGCCTCCTGTTCCTGGAATCAGCTGTGGAATGGGCAGATCCAGTCAGGATCATGTGGTAGGGACACTGCTGGAAGGGGCTCAGAACTCCCACGGGAATTTTAAACCTAAAAATGGAGTTGTATTTCTCTTTCTACRAGGCTGTTTAAGGATAARCTGTCTAATTAAGAAATGGTACTTAAATTATTTTTACTTTAATTCAATAACTAACTACTTGTGTTTCACAATGTGGACTTTTTTATCTAATTACACAGTGCTACCTAAACTCATGAAGAAGAAGGACCAGCTTCCATATTAAAACTTCCATCTTGTTTTRTATACATTGCTATATTCTAAACCTTTAAACTCTTAAGTTTTTCACTATGTGATATTATACACTTCTATTCAAACCACACACTCATGATGTCAGTTTTATGATATAATTTTGGAATTTTTCTTTATGGCCTCAGGTCACACGTAGTGTTCTCTTGGGGGTCAGTGCCTGCGGGTGCCCTTGGCCAGGGCCCAGCCCGGTGCCACCACCCCGGTGCCACCACCCCGGTGCCACCACCCCGGTGCCACCACCCCGGTGCCATCTGCAAGGAGGCTGGCCTGGAGCAGAGCAAGGGGGCTGCTGTAAAACCCATCCTGGGCCAGTTTTGCTGGGCGCTGGATTCAGGTAACAAATTAGGCTCAGCTCAGTGAGGAAACTTTTGAGGGTTTAAATGAATTCATGGTTTGCTGATGTTTCTGTGCTAGGAGTAATGTGTTCTTTCTGTTTGGCAGAGCAGTTAAATGTTCAGTGTCAGCCTAATCCTTCTGATGTTTGGGAGGCTTTCATTTATGAAATCCTCAGGTTATTCACATCCTGCTCATGTAGAAGTGACTACAAAATTAGCATGAAATCTCCCAGCAGAAATCAGAGGTTTCATGGAGCTTTTGCAATGAAAGAACAATAACAACAATCATTTCTTGAAACCTCTTCACAATGTCATACTACATTTAGGACGTGTTTAAAACATCAAATAGATCTTTCSTGTCATTCAGTTCTCTCCAAATAAATTGTAAGAGTCTAATTCAGAGGGGTTTTGCTTCCATTGCCTGTTGGCATTCTGAGGCTATGATAATCTTCCCCATGCAAAAATATGTTTAATAAGCTATAAAACTGCATTCTGTCCTCTCTTCCCTGTTATGGGGATCCATCAGCATCAGTAAAAAACTGCACATATGAACATGTACTCAAATGGAACCTGCAGGGAAAATCAGATTTACCATCTTCTTTCACAAAGAATCATAGAATCATGTTTTTCTCAGGCTGTTTGCAGAGGTTTCAGAACCCATTAAAAACAGAGCTCCTCTTTTACCATGCTTAGRCCTTCATTTCTCAGAYGTGGGGAGAGTGTTTGTGTCTTCCTAATAACAGTTGCAGGGGTRGTTTGGTGGGAAAATGCACATTTATGCAGACACTTTTATGCAGCATTTAATTCCAAGTTTATTAAAGGCATTTTTGAAGAGACAGTTCTGGAAAAAAGAATCYATGCTTGCAATTTTTCTTGTTACCAGTTTATTTACTGATTTATTTCAGCTGCTGATCTCTCCCTAACTATTGCATCCCMGATCACTTTTCTGCCATCAGAGGAAACAATCAGAAAAAGCTGCCATTGCCCCTCCAGGTTTCTCGCTGGCCAATTGGAGTTTTTGGCTCTTTWTCGTGTTGATTAAAAGAACAGCTGAGAGAAATGCGTTTACAGAGCTGCCACACCCAGCCCTGCTCTTTGCTTGGCTCTGATTAATTTAGCAAATGAAAAACCCCTGTAAACTCACATATTTTTGCCCATAGTTGCTSTATAGTTCGCAGTAAGCCTTGGGTAAACTGGCCTGGAGATAACAAAATCAGTACAACAAAGGCTTCCAAAAAGCTTTGTGTTGAAAAGTGGGGTTCTGTAAAGTTCCATTTTGTGCTGGGGCACATAGATGGTATGAAATGGAGCAGCCCTTTTGGAGAAGCTGCCTTTAATTCGGTGTATGAGAAAAACAACTGTCACTGTTTACACTGCTCGCTCAAGGTAAGCGTGTTTGTCTAAAGTATTACCCCAGCCTGCCTTGCAAACACTCGAAGCTTGCTTGCCATTTTTCTATATATAGACTGCTCTGTGGAACTGTCTTTATCAAAACTTTGGGGGAAATCTTTAACAGGATCTGAGAGACTTGCCTAATTTATGCAGCCATCTATTCTCCTCCTATTGATTCCCTCCGTGATATATGTTTATCCTCCCTGCCTGTGAAAACCTGGAATTAAAACCGAAGCATTTCTGTTTTATGCCTGTAATTGCGGGTAGAGAGGAGATGGGGGTTATGCATAAAAGCTGTAATCTCTTTGGTGAGCTTTGAACAAATCATCCCGTAAATCCCAACACAAAACCACGCCACGTTTACAAGACAGAAACTTCCAAACAGCAAACCCTTACTTCACCGCAGTTTTTTGAAACTATTTTAGAGGCCCATTCCCACACCTTTTGTGATGAAATACCCTAAAATGAAGCTTCATTCCCACACCTTCTGTGATGMAATACCCAAAAATGAACCAGCTCCCCGATTTGAGAGGGGACAGAGAGACGCGGTCCCCACATCAAAACCATCCTGGAGAGATCAACCATTGACGTTTGAAATCTTCACTAGTTTATCTCTTTGTTTGCTGCTCGGAATGCCATTGATAGCCGCTTTGTCTCTGTAATTGTTTTAATTAGCGGCGCAGCGTGGCCCCGGCCGTGCCTGCGCCGCGCTTTGTGCCCCGCAGCGGGACGGGCACCGCGGCAGCTCCGTGCCCTTGTCCTGCCATTGTCTCCTTCCCGCGGCTGCTCCTGCCCCGCTGCAGCCGAGCAGGGCACAGAGAGCTGCCGTGCCTTGCCTGTGCCGAGGCAGAGAGCGAGGAAAGGCGCGCAGACAGCTCTGGGACCGTCCCATCGCCGCGATGCTGCGCGGGTCGCTGCGGGCACACGGGGAGGGAGCGCCGCCCGCATTGATCGGGCTTTTCTCGAGTCCTGTCTGCAGCAATTAGGCCGATATTTATGGCAGTTACTGTACTCTCCTCTCGGCAGACCTCTTCTAAATTATTATTTCTTTGGCTCTCGGGTGTTATTTGTTCTTGTTGACCACATCCTCCTTTTGTAAGTGGAAATCTGGATGTTCAGTTATGATGCGGATCTGCAACTCGTTAGCAGTAAGCTTTGGTGCCGTGGCCATTTGAAGACAATTCTGTCATTTAACGTGTGGAAATTTTGGCAATGTGTATGTTCTGGGGAGGGAAAAAACCCCCAAAGCCCAAAAGTTTGATTTTAAAGTTTATCGATAACATCAAAACCTCAAAGCCTTTCATAGTATAGTTATCGTCCCCCCCACCCAAAAGAAAAAAAAAATTTAAAAAACCAAAAGAAAACCACCACAGAAAAAGAAACCTGTGCCGGGGATAGAGGAATGTGAATAGAGGTCAGTCGTTGCCAATTATCGCCCCACTTCAGCTGCTCTCTGGGCATCAATAAAAGCATGTGCTGCTTTAGCCAGGCCTGCAGGCCAGGCTCTCAAAGGGAGGAGTTGGGGTGCTCYCCCTCTGGGATGCGTTTTAGCTCATTAGTCTGTGTGCTCCATCCCATTGCTCTCCTTGAAATGTGCCCACGATAAAGGATTAGTTTGGGATTTGGTGGACTGGATGGAGATAATTTTGTGCCTGGAGTTGAGTGGAAATCCTAAATGCCTGGGAATGTCTATGCTGTGCTAACCTAAAGGCGCTGCTGCTTTTCTGTGCTGCCAACCTTGCCCTTTCCCGTGGCTGGAGGGATGTTAGGAAGGTGTGTGGTGGGGGAGCCCTGGAAGTTCTCTGTTAGAGCCAGCAGACAAACCGTGTCACCCCATGAGGAGCGGGAGGGACAGGGGCTCCTTCAGGAGGGGGAGCAGCAACACATTCCCTGCCACGTTTTACCCCTCTTCAAGATAAGAGCTCATTTCAGTTTCTCTGCTCCATTTCCTTGGCTGTCAGATATGAGGGGACCGAGAGGGGTCTGCAGTTTGCCTCAGCACTGCTCAGTGCTGTTGGTGGGATGGGGAGTGGCAGAAGCTAAGTTGTCTCAAGATTTATTGATTTTTGCTTACAATTACAAGTCATGAAGCAAAAATCTTGGATGCAGATTTCTTGTTTGACCTTGGGCAGCTTGTTCAGCCCATGGTGAGCCTCAGCCTCCTCCCCAGGCAGAAGCTGTGGCTCCTTTTGCTTTTCTAGAATGTGGCTAAAAGCCACCACAGATTGCAAAGAGCGCAGAGGCTGCTTTAAGTAAAGCTTTTGGGGTTGAGAAGGAGAAATCTGAGAGCATCTCTGATGCCAGTGCTTAGCCAACCTTTACAGAAAAACAAGTACTCTTATTTATATCTGTTTATGTCTATTTGTTTCCCTTCTCCAAATAGAAACAGAACTCTTGAGTGGCACTCAGGCTCAGCTGTGCTATGCCATGGGTGCCAAACTGATACTTGTAGGTGGTATTTGAGTATTTTAATCAAAACTGAATCAGTTAAACACTGCAAATGCCTTTGCACTGTGAAATCATGCACTTGCAAAACGTGAATTTATATTTCTGGAGTCTCCACGTGAATTACTCTGAATTTAGATGTGCATTGACTGCTGGCAGCAGTGGTGGCACTGCTGATTGGGCAATTCAGTTTGGATGAACTTATTTCCTGATGTATTCATGGGCAATGCCTGTACAAACTAAAGGCACAATTTGGTGTTTGTTGCTTTTTTACGTGCCAGATGCTGTGGCCATCTCTGATGAGCCTGAGTGTAAAGCAGGAGCTGCATTTCTGTGGTGCCATTGCAGGGCAGTTGTTGGGCAGTTTCTTCTCTCCAGCCTGGACCAGTGTTGTGCTAATGCTCACAGTGTGGTTCCACTGGAGGGAAGCTGCCTGAGCACTTGCATTCCGTGCCTGCCTTGTGAAAGCACAAAACCAGAACAAGCTGAACCCAGAAAGAATTCCTTGCCTGCAAAAAGCTTGTGGAAAAAGGCAGAATTGCCCCAAAGGAAGCCTGACGTGTTATTAAGAGATTAATGTACTCTTTGTGATTAGGATGGAGCCTTTGGTCTGGAGTCGATTTTCTTTCCAGATCAACAAACCTTGTTCACTGGTTATTTACTAGATGAAGGCTCCTATAAAGCACCAGTGCAGAGCTCTTTGTGTCCCTCCATGTGAGTCACAAATTATAAATAATAGCTGTGTTTCCAAAGGAGAGCTGTGCTGGGTGAGGCAGTGTCTCAGCTGAGACACTTTAATTAGCTCTTACTGAGGAGATGCTGCCCAGCAAAGGCCATCCCAGTGCCAGCAGCAGTGCTGGTGTCCTCACGGCGAGCTGGCTCCGTGATCTATTGCCCACTTTGGACACACGATGGTGTTCTGTGCTGGAAATCTCGCATGGGGAAGCTCTGGAAGTTCTGTGAGCTCTGGATGCTGGCAGGAGGAGCAGAGCCTGACTCTGGCCTCTCCTCTCCCCAGGCACACCCATGTGTTGGAGAGTGCTGAGAAAAATGTCCCCTGGCAAAGCCCACGAGAACACATCCAGTCTGGCATTCCTGGGGACCATGCTGACCCAGCCCCAGGCTGGGGAGGTGGAGATGCCCATGGAGGGGGGGTCACCTGTTGGAACACACCCACCTTGAGAGACCAGCATCCGAAGCCATCCTGCTGGAGAAGCTGCGTGGGCAGGGGGCTCCTGTCCCTGGGTGGGAGGGTCTCTGTAAACCTGCTCTGGGGCTGGGCTGGGAGAAATCCCTGCCAGAGCTAAAAGTGCTCGTTTCTTACACAAGAGCTCTTGTAGTAATGCATTGACCCAAAGGCAGCCTGAGTGTAAACAACTAATTGGAAAGGTCGAGTGATTATTTTCTAGTTTTCATTTTGAGCTGGATGGTGAAATGTTTACATCTCCTATAGATATGATTGATGTGGAGAGCAAACAAGAAAAAAATCCTTTGCTGGGCCAACAGGTTACTTAGAAATGTGTAGAAAGGTTAATCCCAAAGCTTCTGTCCTTCTTAAGTGACCATTGTTATTTATGTATTCATAACCCTGGAAAAATCATAAAGACCTTTCCCCCCACTCCAGGAAGTTATACTCCTGCATTTACCTGTTACAAATGACTAACTAAAGTAATCCACAATTTTTATGACCTCTCACTGCACTTTCAAATGAGGTTTCCTTGCTTTGTGAGAGCTTGCTGAGGTATTACTTTCTGCTCAGGTGTAACTGAAGTCCTGGGTCATCCATTCAAGGATGTTGTTGCCTGTGAGATATTAATTGCTTCTCAAACCTCAGAGCTGCTCCAGCTCCCAAAGGTTAATGGAGCAGATAGATTTAGGACATGTTCCTAACCACACAGGTTATCCTCCCTTCCAGAAATATGACACTCGCTGAGATGGCTCATTCATTTTTATTGTTGCAAATGTAATGAAGCATGGCATTTATAATCCACTGGCTGGGAACATCTTACTTGGGCAAGGAGGCCACGCTGTGAGAGCGTCAGTGGGTGCTGGCATGTGCAGCTTTGTCCGGCTCTCCGGAAACAAACCCACCTGGCACGTCCCTGTGCCACCTGCCTGGGCAGGGGCCTGGCCTGGGCCGCCTCCAGAGGTGCCCCCACCCCAGGGCTGGGTCCCTGTGCCCTGGGCTGCCCCCCAAAGCTGGGTCCCTGTGCCCTGGGCTCCCCAAAGCTGGGTCTCTGTGCCCTG
>JACDOX010000478.1:61556-94676 GCA_014549065.1 Cardinalis cardinalis
GGGTCTCTGTGCCCTGGGCTCTGTCCCTGTGCCCTGGGCTGCCCCCCAGAGCTGGGTCCCTGTGCCCTGGGCTCTGTCCCTGTGCCCTGGGCTCTGTCCCTGTGCCCTGGGCTCCCCCCCAAAGCTGGGTCCCTGTGCCCTGGGCTCTGTCCCTGTGCCCTGGGCTGCCCCCCAGAGCTGGGTCTCTCTGCCCTGGGCTCTGTCCCTGTGCCCTGGGCTCCCCAGGGCTGGGTCTCTGTGCCCTGGGCTCTGTCCCTGTGCCCTGGGCTCCCCAGAGCTGGGTCTCTGCCCTGGGCTCTGTCTCTGTGCATTGGGGTCCCCAGAGCTGGGTCCCTGTGCCCTGGGCTCCCCAGAGCAGGGTCCCTGTGCCCTGGGCTCTGTCTCTGTGCCCTGGGCTCCCCAAAGCTGGGTCCCTGTGCCCAGGGCTGGGTCCCTGTGCCCTGGGCTCCCCAGGGCTGGGTCTCTGTGCCCTGGGCTCTGCCCCCCTCAGCTGACACCAGCATGCTTTGCAGTGCTCTAAGACCCACCCAGTGAAATCTGCAGTGAAACGTTGGTTTCTCTAAATACCACCAAGCCAGGACCCTTGAACTCTGTGCCAGACAAAGCTCCTGAGCAGCACCAGCAAACTCCTCATGGGAGCTCCATGAGCCCCTCCTCATTTTCAGGAGTTATCGAAATTCTATCTCTCAGAAACCCTCAACAATGCAGCTGCTAAGTTTTGATAAATATTCAACAAGCCCCAGGATTTACTGGGAAGATCCATGAGGGTCCCCTCATCCCTCCCACGTGCACTGTGGGCTCTGGAATTTTAAAAATATTTGCACAGGTTGTGTGTGAGCAGGATGTGTGGGCACATGGCTGCCCCTGGTGTGGATAACCTCAGCTTCTCCTCTTTGTCTTACAAATGGAAGCAGCAGTTTGGCTTGCCAGGTCCTGCACCCCTCTGCGTCCTGAGAGCACGACCAAGGAGGTCTAAATCTGGTTCATATCAGTTTAAAGCCATATCTTTTTTTAGCCAGTTAATGTTTTGACTGATAAATATTATCAATGCTCTGTGCAAAAAGAACAGAAATTCTTTTTCTGGCCTTCTGGTGTCTGTCAGTGAAGTCAACTATTTTAAAAGGTTGAAACTGTGATATAAAAGTGATAATTATGATATGAGAGCGTCATCCCTGTTGTTGTTATAACAGGTCATATTAAAAATAATGATGGGGGATCTTTTTAGAATGATGAGGAAAACAAAAAGGAACTTTCAGCAGGATTTGGGAAAGGTCCATGCAAGCACTGATCTCCAGGTGCCATCCCAGGGAAATCATGATGTTCTGGGCACAGGCAGGTGGCACCCAGACTCTTTCCTTTCATCTAAGGGTGAAACCCAAAGAAATACTGCCCTCAAATCTGGGAGGGAATTTTACCTTGGGAGCAAGAGGCAAAGTTGTGCTGCAGGTTTTGGTCCTGTGGAAGGGTCCATCCAGCATTCCTGACTGCAGGCTTGGTGCACTCCAGGCTGCTTTACCTCAGGGCCTGTCCCCACTGTCCTGAGATGGTGGCAAGAGTTTACTGAGAAAATCTCAAAAGTATTCAGTGGAGTCTTGCTTCGTTATTTTAATTTAAAAATTAATTTAAACCCTTCATGGAAAGGGGGCTCAGGCCTTGGAGGGGCTGCCCAGGGAGGTTTGCAGTGCCCATCCCTGGGGGTGTCCCAGGAGGGGCTGGAGGTGGCACTGAGTGCTCTGGGCTGGGGACAGGGTGGGGATGGGCACAGCTGGGACTGGGTGGACTGGGAGATTTTTTCCAACCTCAGTGAATCCATGATTCTGTATAGAGTGGGATAGATAGATAGATAGATAGATAGATAGATAGATAGATAGATAGATAGATAGATAGATAGAGGAAGAGCCTGTAGACTTTTTCTGCCCACAGAAAGGGGTGGAAAATTGTGATGCTCCTCAGGGTCTTCTCCTGTGGAAACTCAGTTTTATAGACTGCAGAGCTGAGTGCCACGCTGTAGGGTGGGAAGGAGGGAAGTTTGTACATTAATCACTGAGTGATACTGAGGATGAAAATAGTTCATTTCTTAGGGCATAGCAAATGGAAGATGAATAGACAAAGAGGTTAAGAGCACCCAAAACAGGCACATGTTGCTGTGGGGCCAGGGAAGAAGTTGATGAAAGGGCTGGGCAGGGCCGAGTGAGATGTTTGCTGCTCCTGATGCAGCCTGGGCTCCTCTGCTGCTCTCAGCATAGCTACTCAAGGGTTATGCTCAGCACAAGGGGAGAACAGTTGTTTAACAGAATCTCTTCACTCCTGCCTTTGGATTAATTGAATCCTGTGCAGGCCTTATCAGGAAGAGCTGTCAGCAAAGAATTCCAATAATCCAATCAGGAGGTCAGGAGTGCCAGAATAAGTATCTACAAATCGGATTGAGAGAGCCAAAGCTGAAGGCAAGCAATATTCCAGAGATGGCAGAAGAGACGATTTCACCACGGTGCTGATATCATTAATGGAGATTGATAAGTTCAGCACAACAGCCCTGTTTTGTTTATTGTGCTGGAAAGGTGATAATTTAAAATCCTGATTCAAAAGGCAACAGAACAAACCAAGGAGTGTAAATTGGGTGGTAATAGCACCTAAACAGTCTCTCAGGTTACAGTCTGTGCAATTTTATGAATATCGAGGACTTTGAAGGAGGTGGCCAATGTTAACCACCAGGTGAAGTACAAAGCCCTTGATAACTGAGCAACAGATGAGTTAAGAGTTTGCTAAAAAAATTAAATCATTGGTCATGGGACTGCTGGTGTCAAACAGTTGCCTAGAAATAGCAGCTATTCCATGGTGCAGATATTCAGGAATATTGTTTGTATCAAACTGGTTTTAGGCAGAAATATTTCAAGTGGGTGACAAACCTTAGTCACATCTTGTTGTGTGTTTGCTGCTGTATTTATCAGAGGAGTCTCTTAACCTGAGCTCATGTAAAAATGAGGCTGTCCAGAGGTGACTGAAATACAGTCAGTCTACCCTGCAGCCTGCTGTCACCTGTCAGGCTGTGGATTTAAGTTTTGGGAAGGGTTTTTTAAGGTTTTTCCTGTAGGAAGTGATAGCCTCAAGAGGAGAACTGCAGTGTGTGCTCAGGGCAGGCTGTGATGGGAAAAGCTCTGCCCCGGGTGGAGTTGAGGCAGCACAGACCTGGGGACCTGTGGCTCTCCAAAGGAAGGAGTGCGAGCTCTGCCAGCCAGGGCAGCTTTGGGTCTGGGAGTGGGAGATGTGAAACCCAATTCCCTGATGGGTGCTGGGACCAGAGGTCTTCTCTCACTCTCGTTGGACAATTTCAGTTTCCTGCCTGCAGACACAGAGTGTCTGCATATCCATGCAGTGCTTGTTTTATTCCTGTGTTACAGGGGGGTATCAAATGGGATAATCTGCACATGTCAATTAAACAGAATGGACTGAAGGTGGGGACATGTGGAAAGTGCTCAGTTCAGTTCCCTCACCCAGGAATAGCTGGCAGTAACTTTGTGATTTAAGCCAGGGTGACTGGGAGTTGATTTGGTCTCTTGCTGACTGCAGAGAGGCTTTCCTGAGCCAAGAGGTGCCTCTCTATTGTAAAACTTTGTATTTCTAACCTTTAACATCTTACCAGGAGTACTGTCCATTGCTTTCACATCATTATCTGAGTTTAAATACCTCTCCTCTGAGCTTAATCTTTAAACCTTGCTTAGTGCTACCTTCATACTTAATCATTCTCTTGCTTTGCAAAGCACTTGGGCATCATTCCGATGATAAATTTCAGCTTCATCAGCTACTGACCCACATCTGCTCTGCAACTGCTTGTCCCCACAGGTCCTGGGGTAATGCTATAATTAAAGAGCAGCTGCTGGCACATACAGCCTCCATGGGCTCTGTCATCAAAGGGCAACTGATGTCCCACATTAACTGAATGGATCTCTAAGGAATTTCAGTGATAGAAACCAACTTCTGTCCTCGGGAGAAATCACAGCACATCTGCCTTGTCCTGGTGCTCCTGCCTCAGCCAGCGTGCCTGGAGGTTTGGCCATGAGGTCCTGGAGAACACAGGGACCACCACCCATCCCCTTGAGTCTGGTGATTAAAGCTAAATAGCAGAGGAATTGAAAAAGTCCATTTATAAATCAGCAAAAATGGATACAGGCAAATAATCTTGTGTTTGGTGTATTATTAACCCTTGGAATTTACTGCAGTGGGATATTACTGAGGCAAATAGTTTAGGGATTAGAGAGATGAATAAGAGGAGCATTTACTGGTTACCCTCTCCAGGTTTGGGAAAGGTAATTTCTTCTCTGTGCAACTCAACACACGAGTTCAGCAAACACCCACCAGTGTGAGGACAGGCAATGTCTTCTCCAGCCTGTGGCTCCCAGCAGCTCCCCAGGGCCAGGCTCTCCTCTCCTGGACCAGGATGATGCATCAGTGTGTTTGTCAATCAAACACTGCCCTGAGAGCCCAACTTCTCCCTGCTCTGGGAGGATTATTTTGGCCCTGTGCTTCAGGCCAGGACTATTCCACACCCTGAGCACTTTGGGGCTTTGCCTTCCCACTTTTTTTTATTCCTTTCTTTATTTCCAAAGGCCAGTGCCCTCCGCAGTGATCATTATGAGTAATGGACGAGCTTATTTATTATAAATCTGTTCAGGGGTAGTTAACGAGGCCAGGTTTCTGTTTAACTGTCCCACTGTAACCTGCTTGGAGCAGAGCTGCACTCTAAACATAATGACCTTTTAATGCTTCTTATTTATTTATTTAGAGGCAGTATAAACACCCTAGGCCAGAACCTCTGTGGCTGCATCAGCCTGCCCCCAGCAGCCAGGATCTGCTGAAATCAATGGGGCTTTACTGATTTACATCCCCTGAGAATCACTATGTAAAATAAATTCCAGCCAGGAGGTAGAAGATATATGGATATGCAGAAGTCAGATAAATTGGTGTGTTTGTATGACACACAGACATTTCAGGGTCAGCAGTAGGTACAGAAATCAGAGTTCCTTTAAAAGAAAACTTAACTACTAATCCGACTTATTAAAGCTGATTTATGTTTGTTAAAAAACAGTCAGGTGACAACTGACTGATGCATATCTTTATTTGCCTTGGTGTAATCCTGCATTTCTGTTTTGCACTGGCAGCCCTGATGTCTCCCTGTTTTCAGGTCAGAGTCTGATTTCAGCTGTCCCCAGGAGGGTGGTGCAGGGAGCAGCACAGCCCTGCTTTGTGTGCATGCACAGAAAAAACAGCTCTTGCAACACTGGACCCCCCAACCCAACCCGCGCTCCCAGGAGCTGTAAACTGCCCCGTCCACCTTAAAAACAACACAACACCTTTCAGTCAAGAACTTGCAAAATGCTTGTCGAGCTGCCAGCCCAGCCAGCCAAGCTTTAATAAATTGCAATAGTCCTAATTTTGCCCCCGCCCCGACTGAGGTTGCTCCTCAGAAAATGCCATGCAGGATTTGCTCCAAGTGAAATGAGTACGCATCCCATTTTCTGGGGCCGCAATCCACGGTGTGCTCAACTGGAAGCTGGATTAAGCTGAAATAGGTGGAATTCTACTAAGGAATGTTAGTGTTGCATATTTTAAGTACRTAGTCCCAACTGACTCATTTCTCTGCTGCTTTTCCCCCTCCCTCAGCATGAAAGAACAACCGAAAACTTCCAAAACAATGATTTCTGTGGGTTTTAGTGACATAGCCTTGTCCCTTAAGCCATGACTACTGTACTATGACTTATTATAACGCTGTGCCATGAAACACCTCATAAAAATGTTATTTCCTCTGCTTTCTTCTGAGCCTTTACAAGAAAATTGCTTTCAGTCTGCTCAAATCCTGTTACTTTTCATAACAACCTTTTCTAAATAGAAGCAGTGTAATTAACTTAGGTTGATAAGAACAAACCAGAAAAATAAGGGAGATGTTTAACTTTCTTTCCCCCCATTTTTATTTATTGCTTTGTCACTTACCAAAGGTTGGAAGGAAGGAAAAAAAAAAGTAATTGGATGGTTTATAATTTGTGACCATTTAAAAGAATAAATGACCTGAATCAAAGGTCAAAGCCTTTGTGCTTTCTGCAGTAGAGAGGTTTTTGTTTTGTTTTCCCCTGAATCTTTTTATACTGGAAAAAAGAAAAGAAAAAAAATTAAAGCAGAGCGAAATAAAAATCCTCCCTGCGCGCGTTCACGCACGCCGCGGTTCCGAAAGGCCCTTTACAGCTTCTGACTTAAACGCCTTTTTTCCTTAAAGCTTGCAAATATCAACAACATTCCTGCACACTGTAATCAAATACTTTCCCAAAAAGCCATGGAATGTGCCATAATTTGTCAAAGATCCTCACTGACAAGTTTTTAGTAAAGTCCACTACAGCAAACCCTCCTCGGCCCCCTTGACCCACGTAGCAAGAGACCTTTGACCCTATTTGGGCCTCTTTTATGAGCTTCTTTCACTCTGACCAGATGGCTAAACTATCAAAGGTTTTTATGAGTAAAAACTGCTTTTCAAACTCACAAGTTGTATATTTCTCTCCATGTTAATGTGAACTATCAACCCAAAGGCTTTAAATTGAAAACACAAAAGGTGCAGCGCAGCTGCCGCATTGTGCCGGCTGGGTGGGGATGTTTGCAGAGTAAACAGCTGATGGCCACATGAAGACAGTTTAAGGCCAAATAGTTTAAAAAAACACCCGTCCAAGCCCCAATAAATTATTTTTCCCCCRGATATTGTTTGGAGCCTCTGAACGGGGTGTGGGGTGTTTGCATATTCATTCACAGCTCCCCCCAGCCCAGCCTCCCTGCCTGCCTGCAGAGCACTGCCCCAGTGGCAAATTAGGACTAATTAGACCAAATTGTGTCAGAAACAAAAATAGAGAGATTACAGACTTCTAAATCAAGTTTGAATTTCAATGCGAACATCTCTGAACACCTGGACATCACTTTCTTAGAGCTGTTTTGTCCCTTGCTGCTTGTGTGCTCTCAGAGTTGCACTGGGGAGGATTTTTAATCTGAGATTTGTTGTTACTGTACAGTTCAGATACTTTTTGGGTTTTTTTTAATGTAATATACTCCTATATATCTTTTAGATAAACGATCAATATACTGTATGTGTTTCACAGCCTTTGCTCTCCCTGTTTTTAACAGGTGTTTACCAACTTTCAAATCAAGATCCTATAAATCACAGAGGGATTAATAACAAAAAAATCATAGCCCCCTAGGTTTTCCCAAGAGAGCTAGGGAATATAATCTGCTCTTCCTCTTTCTCACAGGTCTCCAAGAGCTCTKTTTTAACCCTTCCCTTTCTGGCATGCCATTGTCTCTGTGGAGTATTTGTTTCATTAATGGAAAGTCTTGTGTTGTTCAAGTGGGAGAACTGAACGTTTGGGAACAACTCCATTTAACATCCTTAATGAAATTACTTTTATGCAAGGTGTTCCTTTAATTCACTTGGAAATTAGGGACTTAACTGGCCATGTATCTTTTTGAGTCAGATATTCTCTCCTCTCACTTAAAATCACAAAAGGGTTTTGTTCGAAGGAGAACAGTGTTGTCCAAGTAAGATAAAAGATAAATACTGGGAAGAAGTCCCTGCTTTAGTGAAACCAAGGTGTCTGGTAACAGCAGGCTGGGAGATCGTGTGCTCATCGTGCATCCTGAAATCCCAAATCCCACAGGCCAGGGCTGTGTCCTCTCCTCAGCAGCTGCTCAGCCCTACTGTACTTGGAGCTGTCAGTCATGTCAGCACGCCTTGCAGGAGAACATGCAGTACACAGAAAGAGATGTAAAAATGTGTCAATTTTTCTCATACCTGAGAGCAAAAAGAAATCAGCTTATCCTTCCCTCCTGTCTAAAGCTTTTCACTTTCTCAGATTTCTTTACATGTGACTTGTTAATCCATCAGTCTTGTTTATCCAACCAGGTTTATTAATGACAAATGTTGCTGGCCTTGCTGAGTTATGACTGTAAACTGAAAGAATATGAGGGCCAAGGTGAAAAGGTGATTTCTTTATAACAGCTGTAATTTATCCTGGGCTTTGGCCAGGCCTTTGATTTTGGACTGGCCCTGGATATAGTATTCCTACTGATTGCATTAGAATAGCCCTCAGGGGTCATGCTGAATTCCAGGGCCCTGGAACCAGTTAGAAGAATGGAAGATGACCATATGTGCAGGGTTAGGGAATGATAATAAGGTGCAGCACAATACCAGCCCGGGTGTTGTGGAAATCCTCTGCTCTGCCTTCTGCAGGCTGTCATTCATATCAGCATTGCATAAGAAATGCACCCAGCCTGGGCAGGGGGAGGAGAAAGGAAAGCAGGAAAAAAGAAATTAAGTCTCTTAGTTAGTCCTTGGGTTCATTAAATGCCGGGCGCACTGAGAGGGCTGCAGTGTCTCCTGGCGCCTCTGTGGGGTTTCTGAAAGGACAGGAGGGGCCGGTGCCATCTGAGGCAGCTTCAGCAATTGCYGTCCCCAAGTATGAGTCCTGTGCCAAAGCCAGCGTGTCCTTGTCCCAGAGAGCAGGAGGAGATGGGACTGTGAGGGTGCCATCCCTGGCTGTGTCCKGCTGGGCGTTCCTGAGCTCAGGGCACAGCCCCGGCATGGGCAGCCTCCCCTCTGAGCTCTSCCCCCAGCTCTAGGGGAGCTCCCGCCTCTCCCAGCCTGCCCCAAAGCATCTCTCAACCCGCAGCACACCCTCAGCCTKTCCCCTTGAAACTGCGCCTCCTTCCATGGAATAATGAGAGTGGAAAATGGAGTTGTAAGGAGAGAATCAGGCTGTGTGTGATTTTCCCAGCTCAGGGTTAGGGCACTGTACTGGAGAGGTAAATGGGGCTCTGCTCTAGCAAATATCTGCATTATTTAATGTCCCATTCTGAGGTAAATGGGGCTCTGCTCTAGCAAATATCTGCATTATTTAATGTCCCATTCTGAACTGTGAATCATAAGAAACCACAGGAAAGAGGAGGGCTGGGCTCACCTGCCCTCCAGGCAGCTGGATTTCCACTTTGTAGGTGTAAACAGCTGATCCCACTGCAGTGCCACTTGTACAGCTCGGTGACACACACTGCTAGGGACAAGTTTTCACAGGTGCAAGATTGCCTTTGAGAAGAGATCAATCCTCCTCCTAAAGCAGTTTTATTAACTGTTGACAATTCCCATTATTTCTCAGGCTTGGCTGGCTGCACTGTCACTTTGGGCCAGTCCTGGGGAGCTCGTGCTCCCTGCTGGCCCCAGAGGCTTTGGGCAGGGCAGGGCTGTACCTGAGCCCCACAGAGCCCAGCTGGGGTCCCAGCCAGGCAGACCTTGCTCTGTGGGGACCCAGGCGTGGCTCTGGGGCTGCACATCGAGCTGGACATGCTGATCCTGCTGCCTGCCAGGCTGTCACTGTGCTCAGCTGGGATTTGCAGCCAGGCTCTGCCTCAAGTCGCTGTTTTCACACCAGTCAGTCTCTATTAACACACAGCCTGGCCTCAGCTCTTCCTCCCATGTGCATCTCTTGGCCTCTGCAGGGTTTCATCCTTACCGTACATTAACTTATTAATGCTCCAGCTGTAATTCATAAATTCAAATGGTCCAGGTTTTACCCACGGTCAGGATGAGCCTACTCTGATTCACCTTGTCAGGGCACATCTGAGTATCTTCCTGAAGTGCAGTGAATGCTGTTCCTAATCAGTGACAGGCATGTTCATCCTCCCTCCAAGGGTGAGCTCAGGCAGGGGAGTAGCTGGGATCAGGAGGGAGACATGAGGGTTGGCTGAGAGGTGGAGATGGTGAACATTTGTGAGGCACTTGCTGCAAGAATTCAACATCCAAAGCCACTCAGGCCCCAGGTTTGTGTTCTTCACAGCCAATATTTCAGAAAATGCAGCCCTAAATTCCTTTATTTACAGCAGTGCATCAGTCTGCATTAACACAATGCAAGTTTTTTGGAGTTTCACTACTAAGTATGGAGAGGCTGTGGGGTTTTACCTCAAAATCCACTTTCCATTTCCAATGAAGGAAAACAGTAATGTTTATTTACATGTCCATGTTTCTGAGCTGTGTTTCATATCTTTATCTGTAGTACTCAGAGCCTAAAGGCACAGGATAAGGTACCTGAGTATTTGGGCAGGGGGCAATCAGTGGTCCTGCTAGAAATGCTCCACATTTATCCATACCTCATTACTTCATGAAGAAGCACCAAAATAGTCACTTTAGCACCAATCCTTAGCCCAGCTGGAGTTAGTGGTGCTGCGGTGGGGTGCTGCTGTATTCCCAAACCGCTGTGGCATAAACAGAAATTCCCTGGGCAGGAGCAGGGCAGTGTGTCAGCACAGGCAGTGACAGATGCCGGCAGGTCTGGCTGCTGCAGCTCCCTGCTTGCCCCTGCGTCACTCTGCCTCTGCCTTGGTGATAACTGCCTGAGCGGTGGGAGCAAACAAACAAGGAGCTTCTTCAGTTGTTCCAGGTAGATCCATCTGTCAGCCTGCTGTGGGCTCAGTCTCACACTGCTGCTTGTTCACCCAAAAATTTGGCACTGCTCATCTCAACAGGCACGTTTAAAAAAGCAGTGTTAAAATCGTGTCCCTCAGTTGGTCCTAGAGGGCTGGGCAGAGCCCTGGAAAGAACAGGAGAAGGGAAATGCAAGCCTTTCCCAGGTAACTGCACCTTGGGCTCACATAAAGCAGAGCCCTGGTTTTATCTGCACATCTGACATGCCACTGGCCCCACTTGCAGAAAGCTGACCTTGTGTCAAACAAGATGATCTGAGTGACATTTTCTATTTCTGGAAATGATTAATCTGTTTAGAAAAAGTTCCCTTAAGAAAAGCCTTGAAGTTTCCTTCTAGGTTTTCATTGATTTCTGAAAGATTGAGTTACATTTCCCATTGGTTAGAGACTGAGGAGCTGCTATTCACAGAAATCCTGATCCCAGTGCTCTGGCTGGTGCTTTTCAGGTATTGGCAGGGGGGTTTGGAGTGCCCATCCCTGGAGGTGGCCTCAGTGCAAAGCAATGAGCAGCTCTAGTTCCTTTTACCTTCACCTCCACTCTGGACAACAATCCCATCTCAAAGCCACACAAAGCCTTCTTTACCCCACAGAATGGCAGTCTGGGTTCTCTCCAATTCTTTTTGCATTTCATTTTTTCCCAGCCTGTTCTGAGCTATAAATACTCTCAGGAGCCATTAGGCCCCTATCAGATACATTCATATTTGCCCTTCTTTGGCATTCCAGTCCCCAGCTGAATCTGATAAGCAGATCAGTCACTGCCATGTCAGCTGAGAAGAGCAATGTTGTACCTTAATATTTGTCATCATTACCCAACACACCCATGCAGAGCAAGCTGTGAGGAATGCAGGTTTTCATGCTTTATCAGCTGTAACTAAACATCTGGTTACAAAAAAAAAATGAATCACTCAAAGTTAATGAAGGTTATGATTTCATATAATCCTTTTCAACCAAAACAAATTCCACTGGAAGAATATAATAGATTAACTGTGGAACTGAATCAATTGAGGGTTTGCCATCAGTTATTTATAACCCATCCGGTTTCCATTCTCAGCTCAAACTCTGTTTTGTCAGTGCCAGCAGGACTTTTGCATTTCTTTTTAAATGTGCTCTCGAATGCATTCATTTGGTAGTTTCCTAGAAACATAACCACTGCTTTAGTTAGGAGTTCAAGCAGATTAGTTTAGTTTGTGTTACTGGAACGCTGCTTTTAACAAGTGAAAATAAAATGCAGGCATTCCTTAAATTCAGCTCTTGTGTGCAATAGCAGGTCCAGCTGCAGAGGTGGAGGCACGTGGCTTTCTCTCCATCAGCAGATCTGARCTATTTCACACCCAGCAGGAAGATCTTGGCAGTGCCCTGCCAGGATGAGGAAGGAAATCTCAATTTCCCTTCTGAGATGGGAGGGGCTGAGGCWCTCTGGTGTCCAGAGCTGCTGCCCAAGGTGGGGAGAGCTGGAGTGGGCAGGGCTGTGCTGGGCAGGAGGACAGAGCTCCAGGGAAGCCAGGGGCAAAAAAGGGAGATCTTTCATGCTGGTGCTCTTGGAGAGAAGGCTGGAATTGCCTGGGAAGAGCAGGCAGGCAGTCTGACAGCTCTGGGCAGGGCAAACCAGCAAAATAAAACAGGGCAAAATGACAGAGCGGAAGTCTCCCAAATTGAAAAGGGATGCATGAGTGCCTTAAAATCACTAAACAATTTCCTGGCACATGGGTGACAGAATCTTAGGATGTATGACAGAGGAAAAGGGCTTTAATGAAGCCTCCAAACTGTATTCCCTATCAGATTATTATTTATCTTAATGTAATTTAGACTATTCATTTGATTTCATGTTAAAAGCAAAACTAACTAAAACTGCTTGCTTTTTAAGAATGCTGCTCCCTGCACCCCTGAGTCTGGGATTTAGCAGACTAATGGGATCAGTCATCCCCTACTTAAATACATCCTGGACAGCATTCAAAGGAATGTGGTTGTTTGTGTCCAAACTGGATTGCCCTCCTCTTTTCAGCATCTCTGCAAATAGGTGAAGATCCTGGAGGTGCTGCTGGTGCCGGGCCAGGGCAGGCTGTGCCTGCAGAGCATCTCTCCCAAGGCCTGCTCTCCCTGGCCTCCCCTCTGGGTGTGATTCAGGGGCCCAGGTTCAGTGTGCCCTGGCTGGTGACAGCCTGTGGCATCAGCCCCTCTGGGGCTCATCACCAGCAGGGTGGTGCCAGCCCGGTGCCAGTCCCAGTGCCACTCCTGTGCTGGGGAGGTGAGGGACATCGAGGCCAGCCGGGCTGGGGAATGGGCAGCAGGAAAATCCAGGGGGCAGAGGGAGCAGTGCATTGGCATCCAGCCTGTTGCTGYCTGAGCCCCTAAAACCTCGGGCAAAAGGAGATAATTCACATAAAATAAAAGGCAGTAGTGGTGGATGCAGAGCAATTCAGGTCTGACCCCCAGAGTGAACCAAACCTTGCTATGGGAGCAATCCCAGGGCTCAGCTCTGTCCCCTCGTGCTGCCATGTAAATCCAGAACAGTTTGCTTTGATAAATCTGAGAACACGACAAAGCCACTGCAATTCATCACCTAGCGATGAAGTACGAAAGCAAATGGACGCAGGATCTTTCTGGAAGGTGAATATGAGCACAAAAATAGAGCTGCTTTGCCAGCCCCCTTTCTGCTGGATAAAGTTTCACATCCTTTAAAGGACACCCAGTTGTCTCCTCCACGTAGCAAAGATCTCCCACCTCTTTCTCAAAGCTCCCATGACTTATCTATTTTCGTTTTTCCCAGCTGTTGTTGTAAAATCTGTTATCTTTAATGTATTGCCCTGAAAAACAACACACCTTTGAGAAGGCCAGTGGACTGTGACATAATTAGATGCAAAATGCACATCTAAAAGCTGTTTACTTCCTGTAACACCAGGATAACTACTAATGAATCACCGACTCTGGGGATTCTCAGTTTGTAACTGGATACTCCACAAACTTCTTATCAGATCAACAATGATTTCTGTCAAAAAAAAAAGGGGGAAAAAAGAAAAGTGGGGGTGGGCAGGGTTTTTTCCCCTGAAACCAGAGTTTAGCCTATATGCAGCAATTCTAAAGCATTTTTAGCATGTCAGGCAGAGTAGTCATGGTGAGTTTGAAGGGATAAGGGAAGATAAAGTGTATCAAAGCAGGATCTGACACTCGTGATGCTATGCAGACCTTTCTTTCTGAGAGCATCTCGCGGGCTGGACTGACAGCAGGGATTAATCCATGCAAAGGCAATAAACAATAGTTGAAGTGGGGTTGAGGCCTAACACCTGGATGTTGTGTTAGCAGCAGCCCAGGAGCCTGTTCCATGCTGGGGGGAATTTATGGGATTCTGACACTGYTGCTTTGCCAGCAACAGGTAAAACTGCTCAGCCCCATTTGTGAAAGGACTTTTTTTCCATTTTTTCCATCTTTTTGTCCTTGGCTGTGTGAGGCAGATGAAATGCTTTGGCACGTTTCCATGGGGCCTGGTTGCCAGGTACGAGTGGCTGAAGCACGCAGGTTGCCGTTGTGTGGTGATCTCCAGACCCATATTTACCCATATTTACCCATCTTTACCCATCTTTACCCATCTTTACCCATCTTTACCCATATTTAGCCAGGATCAGGCTCTCCCTGGCTGCCCAGGGCACCCTGAGGTGGGTGAGGGGTCCCAGGGGTGCAGCTGAGTTCCCAGGCAGGACAGGGTCCCCTCCCCACAGGCCATGCCCAGCATTGTCCTCAGCAGAACCGAGTTTGTCACCTCCGCTCAAGCGTGTCAGCCCTGCCCAGGGTGCAGAGGGAAAACCTCCCCTTATCTTCCCTGGGGTGACCCTTTCTGCCTATAAAACTTGCCAAAAAGTTTGCCTAAAGCGGCTGGAAGGCCACGGAGAGGGATTTGYGGGAAGGCGCGGTACAGCGAAGCCTCGGCGGGAAGTTCACCGTGTGGGGGCTTTTCTCCATTTTTGACCTCATTTACTCTCGTGTATTATCTCTGACTCCTCAGGGTCAGCCTATGTAGGTCAGGGATTCATTGACATAGATGTTCATCTCTCTTCTTTACAAGGAAAAAAAGGCAGGGGGGAGGAAAGGGAAAGTGGGTTGGACAGGCKGGCAGAAGGCCCCAAGAGCCACGTCCAGAAAGTGATCCAGTGRGAGGATGTGAGGGCAGGCCTGAGAGGGAATGGAGCCAGAGGAAAAGTGCTGCAAGGGATGCTTTGGGCCAACAGTTTGRAAAACACGCGTGGGAGCCATCACCCTGATCCTCCTGGGATGTGCCAGCCTGGGAGCAGGGCACTGCAGCCATGGCACCCACAGCCCCCAGCACACCCAGGCTGCAGCTCCTCCAGCTAGGTGGTTTCAGTAAAATTACTTGGAGGATTTAATTATCCTAGCTGTGCACTAGGAGATCCCCTGAGAAAATGAAGGGAAATGGGATGTATTTGCTGTTTCATGCTCTGTTACAAGTTTTTTTGCATTCAGCAGCACCAAATGATATGAACTGAAAATCCAATGGGTAAGATGCCTGGCCAAGCTCAAGAGAGATTTTGCTTAGAAAAACAAGGAATTAAATTCAGATTTCCCAAATCCATATGCAAATTCCATCCTGCCAGTCTGGACTCATCCACAGTGAATTAAATCAGCCTTTGACAARGGGCAAGATCCCTCTTGGCTGTAGTTTTGTGCAGGTAGAAGTGGCTATTCCACTGTCACCTGTCTCATCTGGCTCTTTATAATCACCCAGTCTTTCCTCAAAAATAGCACAGAGAAGTATCAAATATATTTTTGTGAACCAACCGTTCTGTGTCAGCTCCTGCAGACATTAATTTGAATAAGTAGCTGTGATATTTTTTTTCTTCAATCCCTTTTTCTGTCTGGACAAATAGCACAATTTCATCCCCTTCCTGTGCTCCTAGGCCAGTGTATTTAGATGTAACAGAAGAGATTTTGAACTCACTGGATGCTGGCCAGGCCCAGGGTCTGAGGCTGTAGGCAGTGAGGTATCTGGAATACAGGGTCTGGCTAACTCAGTCCCACTCATGTGTTACTGGAAGCATTTCTGCTAAATTCAGCCTTACCATCAGCCTGTTCATGTTTACAGTGTGGCTCTTTTGGAATAGATGGGAAGGATTTGCAAAGTGAATGTGCCTATAAAATCTCTTATTTCCATGCATCATTTGAGTGATTGTGTGTGCAGGAGGACAATGACTGAGTTGTTYCCTATGCTCTGTGTTCAGCAGTTTTTTCATGCAGCAGTGTGGGCACAGTGGGGTTTTAGGGGCATTCAGCAGTGCCCTCCTCTGAAACCTGCCTCACAGAGTTCACAGAACTTGATTTCAGGGAATGTTAGATTTCCAGAAGGAAAAAAAAAAAAATTAAAAATGCATCAAGCAAAGCTTGGAAATCCTGGCAGGCAGGGGACTGTTGGACATCAGGGCAGCTGCTCAGCCTGGCAGAGTCCGTGGAGCCCAGCCATTCCCACTGCCTGGTGGCTGCACCTCTTGGGCCCTTTCCTGCCCAGGTTTTTGGCCATTTTCCTTTAGGCATTTAAAAACCTGTTTCTGGCCGTGAAGGCAGTGCTTGGGAAGGGAATGTGCTTGCTGTGGTCATGAACAGGGGAATGTYTGCTGGGTGACTCAGAACCAGCTGCAATTAAGTAGGAGCCACTTTGTGAAATGTCTGATGGTGGGGCAGGAGGAGCCTGTGGGCTTTAGGCTTGGTTTTACCCAGACTCATCACAGCTTAGGCACCAACTTGTGCCTTCCTCCTGTCCCAGCTCTCCCTGTCCTGTCCTTCCATGAGGACATGAGGGTYGTGGCTTTCTCCTCAGGGCCCAGCACACAGAGGCTGCTCTGCAAACTCTGGAAGCCACTAAAATACAGATAATACATTTACAATRTTGGCTGGATCATCAGATAATGAACCCTTTAGGCTAAGGAGCACCTTGCAGCAGAAACAGATCTCGCTCACAAAATTTATTTCTTGATCCACCAAATATTGCTTCACAGGTCTACAAAATCAGKGTAGATTTCCAAACTGCTTTCAAAACAGGAACTGCCAAGGTCTGGCAGCAGCCCTGGGTGGTGGATACCCACCTTGTTCATTTGCATTCATTGAACTGCTATACTAATAAAACAAAGAAAAGCAAATGGAGTCTGTATCCAGCTCTGTTTGGTGATGAAACCTCCTTGTCACTGCAACAGAAATTAACCTTTTGTCAACAGCTCTTAACGGGAGGGCTGCAAAGACCCCACTTCCTAAAGTGAGGAAACAGCCAAGAAACAGCAGAGCTCTGACATCTGAATTTTAATACAGCAACCCCTTAGGAAGCTGCTGGGGAGGGGGGAAGTATTTGTGCCAAATGCTTTTATTGGACTGTTTTCTCTCCATTCAGGAAGAGTAGTTGCCCTAACAATGGCACGAATGTAGTGTATCGGTGAGTTGTATCCCTTGAACTCCAACTTACAGGACAAAAGACTTCTGAGAAGCATCCATGCAGCAGATGTTTAGTTATCTGAAGTGTCAGAATGCCAATTAGATATTGAACATGGCAGGAGGAGGGTGGAGTTTCCAAAACAAATGAATGATGAATAGGAACAGTTCCCGAGTTTGGTCTAAAGTCCTGCTGTTCTTTTGTAAAATGATTTGTGGCAAATTTGTTTTGTCACTGAGGCATAGTTCCCCTTCAGGATTTAAGTGATTTTTATAATCACTCCAAGGAAACTTAAAAAAAAAAGAAAAAAAAGAAAAGGGAAAAAAAAAAGGGGAAAGAATATGAGGATAAAATGCCTTATTTGTTATGAAGAACAGGGTCTAAAAATGAACATGTTTTAAAGTGTAGCCAAATAATCCTGTCTTCCATGTGGTTCATACATAAGGGCTACTCCCCCACAGTGAAATCTTAGCCTTGCATTGCAATAGAAAGGGGATTCTTTCTCAGGAGGGAGTGGAGAGGGGGGGCAAAACATGAATGAATTCAGTGGAAATCGTTTGTTTCAGAGATTAAATTTTAAATTTTATTGCTAGTCAGTGCCAGGGTAATCTTGTACATGATGGCATAAAGGGGGTTAAAACAAAATCAACGAGGTTACAAAATGCCTCTGTAGCTGACTTGCATTTTTATTGTCATTGACCTCAGTAAATCATTGCTGGAAATTAATATAACGTGGGCACTTTCAGCTCAGTGCTCTGTGTTTAAAATACTCATCTTTGACTCACAAAATGCTCTGGATTATTCTTCTAAACAGCCACACACAACTTGTAAACATGCTCAGGACAACTGATCCTGTGTGTCCCTGGCAAATAAGAATAATACTGGACAGTATAAAATAGCAGGCAAGGCAGCAGAGAGGAAATTGGACTTGCATTGACTTAAATAAGCAAGTGCTGTGACAAAATTGTTTAGTTCTCTTTTGACCTTTGGAGGTCACGTTTGACTATTTATGCTATCTCCTAATGCTCTACTTCTCCCTGCCTGGTAACAATTATGTGTTTATGCTGCGCTTTGCCTTCCCAGTTGGTATATTAAACAATCACTAATTACTGCATAAAAATATACATTCCTGTTCTGGAGCTTCCTGTAAGCACCCACTGCTTCCAAATGTTCTATTTAAACAGGCAAATGAAAACCTCTGGGTTTTAGTCCTCTTAAAACAAAGGCATAGAAACCAAAATATTAAAAAACTGACTTTCTTTTTTAATCCAGATATGGGAACAAATAGTGAGATTTATTTTGGGGAGGAAGGAGTTGAATGACGTGGGTATATTTGGAATTTGTTTGCAGCAGTGTAATCAAAGGAAAAGCTCAGCTGAGCACAATTTTAATGGACATTTTGCGATCATCTTTACTGTAGTATTTGGCCCTTTTGTCTCGGGTGGGGTATTGCTAAGAAAGCTGAGAAAAAGGCCTTTTTTACTGTCCTACATTTGACAAKTGCTGTCAAATTCAGCAGGAAAGACAATAAGAATTCAGGGTCTCAGAGCGATCACTGGGTTCTGCTGCTTTGGGAGCTCTCCCTGTTCCCACTGAGCTCCACAGACACTGCTTATTTCCAARGGCTGCCAAGCCAAAGTGGAGCTAATTTAAGGTTGGATCCTGATGCTCATTTTAAGTACTTGAGTGAAAGAGATTTGATGTTTAAGACACTCAGAGATTCCATTTTCCGCTAAGCAGCAGCCACCAAACACTTTCAGAAAATAGTAATAATAACTTTTCATGGAAAGTGTCCAGCAACTGTAAAACCTCTTTGTTTTCTTTTTTATTACTATTTTTTCTGCCTCTTTTTAAATTGTATCTCCTTTAGTTCAGTGCTACAACTTGAAAATAATTCAGGCAATTTATTGTTGCTACCATGGAGAGACAGATTGAGCAATTCCCCCCACCAGGGTATTTCAATGCATTTCAATAAGGCTGTTAAGCACCACATAGGTCATGCACTTTGCCCACCTGGTTCCTTGGTGTGTAGTGCTTAAAAACGTAGAAGTCTGATAAAAAATTAGTTGCAAAACACAATTTTCTTCTTGCACTTTTAGTTTAGAAACTTTACTTCCACACTGAGCATTCCTCAGAGAAATCAGTTGGTGACAATGACAGTGCTGGGTGATTTCTGCGGCTCCTGGGCAGATTTGGTCCTTCTGCTGTTCCTTTKGGAAGCGCTGGGCAGCCGCAGCCCAGCGAGTGCTGATTGTGTCCCCATGGCTCAGACACGGCCACGTCCCAGTGAACCCCCACAGGGCACCTCTGCAATCTGAGTATTCTCTGGTGTATTCTCCTGAATATTCTCTTGCCTTGCAGTGGGATTAAATCAGCCCTGTGGCCTGCAATGGGTGCTGCAGGGGAGGGACAGGGTGCTGTGACACCAGAGCAGGAGGCAGCACGCAGTGACAGGATGGTGCTGCCCGTGACGTGGCAGTACGTAAAGCAGTGAAACGGGCAGGAAAGCCATTTCCCAGGCTATTTCCTGATTTCCTGCTCTCTGCATTCCTGCACATAAACCTTTAATTCATTTCAGAATGCAGAGGTCATGACAGAAAGTCAGAGGATAAATATACCCTTTTGACAAACAGAAGGTTGACAGCAGTTTTTAGCTGCGCTTTCGGGGCCAGGTGTTTCCCATACACTGTATGGAAATGTGGCCATGTTGTGKTAGTGTTTCAACTGTAAACACTCCGCAGCTTTATGCTCCAAAATAATTTCTYGAAGGCGAGGCAGAAGTGTCCCCAGGTCTGTCTATCCAGGGAGACCTGGGGTTGCARTGACCTGGGGACTGCATGGTGTGAAACAAGTCACAGATCAGGGTTTGTTTGTCAGATGTCCTGCAGGGAATTGCTGCTGGTGCAGGAATTACACATTTCATATTCTCTTATGATGGAGCAATGCAAATATTTGCTTTTTGGTAACAAAGCAGCCAAAGATTTAACTGGCAAGGAGGCCATTCTGTGATCCCTGAGTATTATATTGCAATTTTTTTGTAGTGGTTTGTTATAAGAACAGACTGTGAGTGAAGGGAGAATTTTGTCACTATTATACAAGAGGAAATAGGCTGGACATCAGCAGGAATTCCCCCRYGGAAAGGGTRCTCAGGCTTTGKCAGGGKCTGCCCAGGGAGGTTTGGAGGTGTCCCAGGGAGGGCTGGAGGTGGCACTCAGAGCTCTGGGCTGGGGACAAGGTGGGGCTGGGRCACAGCTTGGATTTGAYGGTCTTGRAGGGATTTSCARCCCAAATGTCTCCATGATTCCGTGAAGCAGGGATAAGGTACACAGTGATGGCTGGTGGCAGCTCTTTGCCCAGGCCAAACACCGCATTGTTCCTTGCAGATGTTTTTTCAAATAAATATTTGGGCTGTRGGAATGATGAAACAGAAGCAAGGCCTGCACTGTGCTGAGCTCAGAGCCGTGCAGAGAATCTGCCAGCAGAGAGAGGCAGTGAAAATCCTGCAGTGAAATGTAGAATCCATAGGTTCTGGTACCCCAGGGAGTGAATGCTGCACCCCCAAGGGCACAGTGGCTGCCCACGAGCCCCAGCTCAGCCTCTGGGGACGTGCCACAGTCCAAGTCAATAAAGTGCAGCAGTTTTGTTTAGCTAAAAAATCTTTCGGATTAGATGGCTCGACTTGAAATGATCCCCTGATAAGCAGAGAGAAAATACACACCCTCAATTTGCTGTTATTTGGAAAAGAAGAGCCTAAAGAGGAAAGGGATAACTGGGAGTGCCTGGGAGCAGCGAGTTCAGGGGGATTGCAGATGGTCCTTAAACCATAAGAGCCTCTGGGGCTTCCCTGCTGAGACACTGTCTTAAAAGATAGCTCAGTGCTTTTACCTCTTGCAGCCTTTGTTTGGTTTTGTTGGTTTTTTCTCTGAGCAAGAGAAAGATTTGATCATTCAAATAAAACTAGAATAGAACCTGCCCTGAAAGAAATCAGGAAAACACAAGGACAGGGGGTTGATCTCCCTACTGCAAGTGCAGGATTTTGTGTTGTGCTTCCACTTGCACGAGGTGTGGGACTTGGCAATGGTCTGTTGGACCAAAAATATTCTGGGCTGCTGGGTGAGGCTAAGGAATAGCAAAAAAGATTGGAGAGAAAATGGATGGAAAAAAAATTCTGTTTATCTTTTTCTGCTGTCTTTAGYTCCCTTCTCAGCCCCAAGGCTCAGGGTTTGTGCCAAGGATTTCCAGTCACACACAGGACAACTGAGAACCCCACACAAAGGGRGGGGTGGGTGGCACTGAGGAGCTGTTATCACCCAGATCAATGTTTCCTGCAATCCAAACCACTGTAGTTTGCTTGAAATGAATTGATTGCAGCTGTCCAGATGTCAGTGGCTCCCCACAGCTTCCAAAGTGACTTCTCCCCTTGGAAAACTGAAGACTCTCATGTACTTCCCTCCTACATCAGGTCTCCCAAGGGATATCCATGTGTTATTATCCCTTATTTTGCAGTTTTTATCCCTTATTTTGGGTGCTGGCAGTGGGTGACCAACACAAACCCCCTCTGCAGCTGTTCCAAAAGCTGACAGACAAAACCTGGAAAATGCTACTGAGAAAGGAAACAATCCCCTCTGCACATCACTATTGTCATTTGCCTTAGAAGTCAGCCTGGTTTCATTCGATACCAAAGTTTGAAAGCAACCTTCAAACAACCCTCCTTGCCCCCATCCTCCAAATAAAAGGTGGAGGAGATAAATAGATTAGGGTCCTGTTTGCATATTGATAAGAAAAAGTACATTACATCAATGTAACCAAATATCTTATCACAGCCATTGCAGACTTCAAGGTCCCTATTAATATGAGAGCAGGGAGAAACCTGAGTGTTGAAATCAGCTCATTGAAGGGTTTGGTTCCCCCAGTTTGTATGAGGTGATGGGGATTACTGCTCATCAGGGATTGAAGGAAGTGTGGCATCCTCTGAGGTGGCTCAGCTGACCTGAGGCTCCTTCAGTTCCTCACGTGCTTTAATGTGACTCATGTACAGCCAAGTTTCACCCAAACCGTGGCAGCAATTCCCCCTGGCCAGCACAGCAGCAGCTCCTTCAGTCACCAGCTACTGGAGACCAAGGGAGCACAGCTACCCTTGCAGAATTTTTTTTTTTTTTTTGGAGGTTGAAGGGAATGAAGTGATTTTGGGAAAGGAATTTCTAAACCCAGGATGTGAGTGTTGCAAGGATGGATGTGGGGTTTSTGCAGCTCTCCACCTGACTCTGTTTTCCTGCTCAGCCACCTCAGAGCCCTCTGGTTTTGCTTTTCCCTGGACAGCAGCAGATCTGGGTGTCCTTTTGGTGTGTTCCCTTAGCTCCAGAGTTGCTGTTTGGTGATGCCAGCAATGATTTCCTTTCGTGTTGGTGGTTCTGCCTGGCCCAGCGCTGGGATGGGAACAAGGAGCAGGTTCTGTGCTGGGACATTCAGCACAGCCTGTGAGGAAGCTGAGGGCTRCTCAGACACAAAGCCTGTGAGCTTTCTTCTTCCACTTCACACGATGGGATTCACCTTGGGCCTTGCACTTTGCCCATTTGTGATGGCTTTTCCATTTCCAAATTTCCCCTGAAAAATAACAGAGAGAGT
Organism: Cardinalis cardinalis; assembly: GCA_014549065.1. Classification (NCBI taxonomy): domain Eukaryota; kingdom Metazoa; phylum Chordata; class Aves; order Passeriformes; family Cardinalidae; genus Cardinalis; species Cardinalis cardinalis. The sequence continues at coordinate 84,103 of JACDOX010000478.1, forward strand.
GGAGGAGTGTTATGGKCTCTGACACAAAGAAAATCTGCAAACCTGCACTCAGATAAAGGGCAGGAAAATAGGGAGAAGCAAAACTTGTCTCTATTTAACAAGGTGAAAGGTAAAAACCCAAACGCACAGTGTACTGACTGTGAGGCACTGCCAGCACTTCCTTCCCAAAATCCATCACTGAGGAGCTGTCCTGGGCAGCAGTGAGGCAACATTTTCAAAGTTTCTTTTTTTCTTTCTCCTCTCGGAAAATCCGGGACTCCAACCTGAATGATTGTTGCATGCTAAATAATATTAGCATTTAAATAGGCCAGCATTGTAGTTAACAACTGGGTGAGAGTAATGGGAGGGTGGCAGAGCTGGGTTCACACCTCTGCCCCGGCCCTTTCCTACCCTCAGCTGCCCCAGCGCCTCTCCCCCTTTGTTTGAGATCTTCGCAGGGATAATGAAGATCCAGCAGCAGCTATAAAAAGCTAAAATCCTAGGCCTGGCTTTTAGCTTTCCCTCCAAACCCATGTCTTACTCAGGAAATATGACCGTGGTCAAGAAACTCTCCATAAGCTGCTTGAAACACATTTAAAAATTCTCTTTTTATTTCGTTTAATAAGCTTGACAGGCTCTTGCCCATAAGGAGGCTGCCCAGAATATGTGTATACTCAGGTGTCCTCATTGTCACAGCTGAGATGTTGATATGTTGCCATGGAGGAAGGCTATTAATGAGAGGAAATTAAATTAGATCACCTCTGTGCATTTATCTGCACACAGCACAGCTTCAGTCTCGAGGAGAGGGAGTTCTTGTGGGAAAGCAATTAATAGATGCAGGTGCACAGGAAAAAAATGCATTTCTTACAGATCTCTGAAGTACGCAGATGATATTTAGGCTCTTTGACATGCTAATCACCAAATTTCACAGATACCGGGGCTGATTTATTTCACACAAATTTCATAATTAGCAAAATGTCTTGTTCCTCCAGAGCTGCTTTCCAAAGGTAACAATGCAGTGCTCTGGGGTAGGGGATGTGAATCGTCTGCAGCTCGTGTAGAAAGCTGTTAGAGCACCAGCCTTGCCTGCTGCTGTGTCCCACAGCAGAATGGGGGATCAGGAGTGCCCAGAAATCGGGAGTGCAGAGAGCCAGAGGGAGTGTGTGGGGTTAGCTGGGCCAGGGGAGGTGCAGTTAACAGAAAGTGGATCTCCAAAAACAGGACAGGAGGCCAGGGGAAGAAGGGCCTTTGTGTCAGCAGGAACTTTCTGCCCCAGATCCATGGAGATGGAGATGATGAGACCTGAATGGAGCTAAACCAGACGCTCAGTGCTGACAGAATGGTTGGGCTGYTKGGTTTGGGTTTTTTCCTKCTGTTASATGCTTCGAGGAGTCTCTTGTGCCAGCCTGAAGGAGCTCAATTTGCCCCTCCAGAGCCAGGGAAGGTGGGCAGGACCCTCCAGCCCAGCAGCACAGCCCATGGATCTCCCTCCTTCTGACTCCCCTAAGGAGGAAGGGACAGTAATTACCAGCCACGGGGATCTCTGACCAATCAATTCYCACTCCGTGACAATTCTTCACTTATTTTGTGTGGTGGGGTGACACATGAAACATTTTATTACTGCAGGTAATTGTCCTCAGTTTAAAAACAAGAAAATTGAGCCCCAAGGTCACCAGAATTACAGTCAGATACAACACCAGGTATTATCCATAGCGGGTAAAAATCCACCTTTTGAACAATTAGCTCGGTAGGAAATGGCACAAACTCTTTAATCTGGAAGGAAACTCTGTAGATYATGGGAAAACTGTAATTAATATAAAGTGTGTATATTATACATTGTGTCTTAGCAATAAAGATTTAAATTTAATTAATTGGATTTAAATAATTATGTCACCCCAGATTTTTAAAGATATCTTGGACTTCTCTAAGTTTCTTGAAAGATGGACTTAAACTAACTTGATTTAAGAAAATGTACAGTATATTTGCTGAGGTTTTGTCCCAAAGGAAAATGAATTAAGAATTTCTAGTTCTTCTCTGCCCAGCCACAAGCCAGCCGAAGTCTGTACAATAAATTCTGCCCTGGGCTGAAATCCTGTATGACAGTCCCAGCCCAGAGGGAAATTTCCRCGATGAGCCCTGCAAACAGGAGCTGATAGTGACAACAATCGCTGCCAACCCTTTCCCCGGGCCTGTGCTAGTGTGTGGCACTATAATACAATTTCGTATGTTAAACAACAGATGTCAAACAGAAGAAAGGAAAGAGGCCTTTGCTTTTCTTCTGTTGTGGACCTTGTTCTTCCAAAGCAGCCATTTTTTCAGTTGCCATGACAGTGTTAATAGGAGTTTATCATTTTCCCATGCCTGCTGCATACTAATGAGGGATCAATTCATGACTGTTATCTGTAGGGCTGGGAAGGGTCCAGCACCAGTCCCTGGAGCGTTCAGCACCTCAGTTTTTAGGGCTGATTTGTGCTGCTCACCTTTAATCCAGGGCAGGCTGAGGATATGCAGCAGCCAGGGCTAACGRCCCAGAGCAGCCACCAATAAGTTTGATTTGCTATTTCCTGATCTGTGCTGGGGAAAAGCAGCTGTGAAATATTCACAGAGATAAGGAATCCYTTCAGCTGCACTGAAAACTGAGATTTCTGCGAATTTGGCTGAACTTGGGGCCCTGGAAACGTTTTCTTTGGAGCAGTTAGTTTGAGGCTGTGAGGGAAAAGGCAGATGTCACCTTCTGCAGGGAGGGATCTCAGAGGGGTTTGGGCACGGCACTGTGTGCGGTGGGGGTCCTGCCCCCACCAAGCATTTGCCTCAAATCCAGCAGCGAAAATTGATGAAAAAATTGAGATTAGGGACTGACTGCAGAACTGGTGGTGGCGTGATTTAAGTGATGCTGAAAAGTTTTATCCTAAAAGTTCAGGAACACCATGACACAAAATGCAGCCCAGCATCACAGACTGGGAGGACTCAGGCCCAGCTGCAGAGGCTGCTCCTCCTCATCAGTTCATCAGCTGCACTGGGAAATCTAGGGTTGAAATAGGATTATTCCCATTTCTGCTGTGATTAATTCTAGGTAGCACAGTGAGTTCAAMACAAGGCGTGTTTGAGCTCTGTAAGACTTTCAAATGCATTATATATCATCACACTGATAATGCCATGGATTTCTAGATGTAAATTTTTCACCCATTTTCCTTTTGGCTTCCTGTGTTTGTTTTGCTACTATAAAAGCCCAAAGAAATGAGGGCAGACTGTTTTCCCTTTTTCTCCACTCAGATTTTATTTTTGAGAGAAATCTGAAAGCATTTTGGTCTTTCTTCTTTTCATTCTTTTTCTTTTTGTGTGTGTGTTATTTGCAGTTGTTCTTTTATCACTATCTTCAGGAAGCAGCATTACCATGCTGCAGATAAGAGGCACATCCAGATGTGCATATCAAAGGATGAACAACTACTTATTAAGAAAAACTTCTTTTGCGCCGAGCAGGGTTCAAAGGAAGAGTAAAGTCTGAGGCATAAGCGACAAAACTGTCTGGCAATTCTGTGCATTGTCAACCTAATGCACAGAATGGGGGAGAAAAYGGTTTCATCCCAAAGAAATGGTTGCAAAATGCATGTGGAAAGACAAAAAGACTGAAAGGGCAAACACCCTTCTGTGCAGTGACAGTATCACCCATTCCTTTAATTTTTGTGCATTAAAAAAAAAAAATTAAGTTGTTGAAATATGTTTTGGGGTTTTTTTGTCTGTAAAGTAAAGCAAAAAGTTCCCAGGGAAAGGCAGATGAAGCCAGACTCATGATYCCATTTGGATAATGCTGGGAAATGCTGGAGCTTGCAATGACTGCGTGGCAAAATATTCATGTGTTACCCACCATCTTCATAAAATATTCTGCTTTCTCCTGAAAACTAAAGGAAAAGCGTGTTTAGCTGGCTCTGTCCCTGTAACCCTGGTGAAACTCAGAGCTGGATCTGGACTTGGGGTGATCCAAGGCAGGGGTTCCCTCTCCCTGAGGAGCCTGGAGCATCCCCAGTACAGCARGGACAGGCTGCTGCTCAGGGGTTTGCTGGGAAAATGACTGAAAACACAATTTCCCCTTTTGTGCCACGCAGTGCCACCTCCTCTCTTTGTATCCCACACTATCAGGGAGCCAGGCGAGAGCTGAGTGCAGWAAATGCTGGTTTTTCTGAGCAGTCCCAGGATTTGATCCCTGCCCTGGTGCTTTCACACACCCCGAGCTGGCCTGGAGCAAAAATCCCAACTTCCTCCCTATGGCACCTTCAGTGGGGCAGCCCCGGGCCGGGCCAGATCTGCTGAGGTGATGAGAATCAGCTTTGTCCCCCTCTGCTCCCCTGTCCTTCCCACCATCGCCAAGGAGGAGCTGTAATCTTTTGGGTGGAATCACTGCCTTGAGAGCTCTCCTTGAAACAGCTGGACTCTGAATATCTGAAATTACAGCTCATTGCAGGAGCTGACGTGTAAAAATGSTGCTGAGGTTCAGGACTGTCAGACTGGAATCTGATGGAAATGTTGGGGTGAGCAGGATGTACCCAGCACTCATCCTGCAAGTGATCAGGGAAATTCAGCTGCAAGCAGCAAGATTTCCCCTCGTTCTTTGAAAGGCCTTTTGACAGATTGATTATTTCTAATCAATCTTGCACTGCGAGTAAATTGAAATAAAATCATCTTCAGGTTCCCATCCTGGCAACAACACAGCATAGGGTAGTTTAGCAGCTGGTTTAATCACTGCAAGTTTCTGAGCTCTTTTCATCTTTAGCCCTGTTGAAAATATGAGATTGCATAATGCACTCCTATGTTTTATATAACAGCCTCACATGGCTTCACATTATAATTTCACATCACTTTTACCTCCGAGTTTCTAACAGGTCAAGTAACCTTCTGATTTCATTTAAAGTTTCCATTATTCTCTCCTGAAAAGGAAAATCTAGCTCTTGTTTGGACAGCTTTGGTAACTCCAAAGGAAAAATTGGGCATTATAGTGAATACAAAAGATTCACTTTCCATGCATTAGGCTTTTGAATTGCTTTCTTAATGCAAAGTTGGACAGGAGAGTATAGGCAGGGAAAAAAGATCATTTTGTGTCCATGGTCAGATGTCAATATTGACAAAAATAAATGGAATGTAACAATAGATCCTTGCAAAGATGAAGGTCATATGACTAAAATGTCTAAGCAGACCTTGCACTGTGGCTGTATCTTATTGCTGTTTGTGATAAATCACTGGGTCCCCCCCCCCCCATTGTTTAAAACATGTAAAAAGAGTAAATCTGGAATTTTAGCCTCTTTTAGGCAATAATAGTGAAGGTGAATCTGAACTGCAGCACTTAAACAATGAAAATAAAACTAAAATTAAGAAAAAGAAAGCCAGAAATAMGCCTAGGGATGTCATGGTGCCGCTGAGGTCTGTGCACTCCCCACTGCATGGTTTGAAATTTATTTGTTCCAGACTCAGAGGATGCAAACTGCTCTCCCTGCCCAGGGCACTGGCTGGGCTCCAGTTGGTAAATTGGGTTAATTAGTGATAGTCTGTAAACCCATTGTGGCTTCAGCTGAGAGTTCTCTTGTCAGACTTTCTTGCCCAAGTCAACCCCTTTATGAAATCAGTCTCTGAGATTCCTCCAGGTTTTTATTTTGCCCAGTTAATGCCATTGTTTGAAATGCAAGAGGCTGTTCAGCATTCAAGCCTTTTCCCTGGAGGCTGTTCCCAGAGGGAGGAGCAGAGCTGAGCCCTGCGGAGCCCCTGGGTGTCTGTGCCAGCCCAGAGTGGCACCAAAACCCCAGCAAAACCTGCTTTGGTGCCTGGGCATCACAGGAGCCCCGCCTGCGTTTGGGAGCTTTGCCTCAGCAGCTCTTGAGAAGCTGGAGTGTCACCATTTATGGTCTCCACACACAGTTTCTCTTCTTTTTGATGTCCCTACCTCTTCYTTTTTTATTCCCTAACCCAGGCATTCCTGATTGTCTGAATGGCTGGGTGCCTTTTGTGAGACTGAAAGATAAACCCTTGGATGTCCACAGTTCCCTGTTCAGAAACATGGACAGACACTGTAAACCAATTTAAAAAATCAAAAAAATACTTCAAGTACTTCAATTTCCTGCTGATTTATAGAGCTGATGAGAGCTATTTTCTTGACATGAAATAATTTTTTTTTTAATGACTCTTGGTTTTTATTACCACTGCTGTCTGAGAAGTTCCTCATGTCTTGTCTTGCATGACAAAAATGGACTGTTGAGTTCAGCCCAGAGGACAAAGCAGTGGACAAAGCTTTCCCAACCATGGCATTGTCCTCCCAGAGTGCTGAACAGCCCCACCAAGTCTGTTTCAATTACACTGCCATTTCCTAACTCAATCCAAAATATTTCTTCAAAAGGCTCATCTGGTTTAGGGTCATGATCACAGGTGGAAGGTCAGTTAGTCATTGGCAGACATTTGCTTCTCACTCCAATCATCTTTCATAAATCTTAAAGGAATGCAGTAGTTTATGGCAGGAGGAGCAGGGCAGGGTAAGAGATATTTACACTAAATTTCTTCAAATTCACTCGAAGTAGGAGTTTTTCCTTTTTGAGAAATGAGGCTGTTTCCCCCCTCGGAAGGAGAAGGAGCTGCTGAGCACAAGAGGTGTCTGTGCAGCACAGGATCTGCCAGGGAATTGTGTCAAGGTGCCTGGAATCACTTGTTCTTCACGTGACATGCCTAGAATAATGCTGGGCTTAGCCACTGTCCCCTCTGTGTGCCAGCACAGCTCTCGTGGGCACAGGGAGGAAAACAGGGAAAAACCCTTAAATTTCGACAAAAGGCACGTCATGATGGCTTCATTTGCTGATTTGTTCAGTTCAGGACATGGAGCCTGTGAAGGGGGATAAAACCCGAGGTAGACCTGGCAGAAGCAGGACCCCAGGGGTGTCCCCAAGTGCCACCTCCTCTCCTGGATGTCCAAAGCCGCCCTGGCAGTGCTGCCAGTGACACTCCTGGGCTCGTCCCTGACAATTTTAGTGCAACACCAAGAGGCTTTGGAGAGATTTAGGCAGATTCATTTCTCTGACTGTGAATCTGAGCAGGGCCACTGTGGGAAATTCTTACTGTGAACCAGTCTGGCTTCTGGAGTGCCCTGAGTGAGCCTGGGGCTTATCTGAGCTGCTCTAACTACAATGAGCCTGTCCCAAAAACCAACAGTGCTGCCACTGAATGGCAAAAGAAAAGTTCCTCTAACAGCTGGTGAAATAAACTATTTATCAGATGCAAACATGACAGGGAGGATTCCCAGTGTACCCTTAGCTGTGCTGGAAAATGTACAGAAATTGTCTGGGCGCTTCAATTTTCTTGTGTAAAAAAAAAAAGAAAAAAAATACTAGAGAGGTTCAGYTATACTCATCACACAAAGAGTGCTTCCCCTCATTTGGAATAGTTTGTGAAGTTTGATAGGTGGAAACTGTTAAAAAGATGTCAAGTGTTAGCAGCAATAAATCCGTATTGGTTTTGCTTCTTAAAAAGATTACAGAYTTCAGAAATCCATAGCAGAGATTTATCCAGTGCCAGCAGAACTTTTAGTGCCTCTCATAAAAAATATATGGGCTGATTCTCCCCTCCTGATTATTGGTAGAGCACAACAAAAGAGTTCTGAACATGGGTTTGATGGTGAGGTGTGAAATGTTTCAGTGATTTGTTTTGTGTTTGTTCCTTTCATTTCTAGATCACTCATGACAAACAGCAATGTATCAGCAGGACGAGACAATTTACCACTGCATGAGCTAAAAGGGGAAAAAAGTTCCATACATTTTATATCCCTTTTGTAGTCACTATACTGCACTAAAGATGACCGTGGGTCACAGAGCTTGTGCTCAGCACAGTTTATGTGTTTTATAACTTCTTTGGGTGATCTCACCCTGTTTATTTTAGAGTCCTTAGATAAGGATGGTGTTGTCTGGGCTTTCTTTCATAAAACCCCCTTTCCTGACATGATTCAAAAAATTACTTTCTCGTTAAAATAAAAACCCCCAAACCCCTCAGCTGAAGCTTTTCCCCCTTCTCAACTGAATGGATTTTTCCTTTGTTTGTACATGACAATTTGGGGGGGAGAGTTTTGTGCTTAAACTGCCCATGTGACTGTGTCACATGCGTATCAGTTACAAAAGGAGCTTTGGCATGTTATGTATAAATCTGCATTAAGAGAGAAAATAGGCAACTTTTACGTGACTGGTATCTCATTCACAATAATTAACTCATTAACCATCTCCAGCCTCTGTAGGAGCAGGGGCAGGACAGCAAAGGAAGCATTTTGGTCACGTTGTGGCACCAACAGGAACAGTCAGTGTTCTTATCACAGCCTGCAGTTCTCATGGGACARAGTAAACCTTTATAAATTGCAAGTTGCTCATTTAAAGCCTCTTGTGGTGATTTATGCAGGAGAGGAGACCTGGTGATAACGTGGTGTCTGTCTCCTTCTGTAGACACCTCACCCCAAGCAGCTCTCAGATTTGTGGCCTGGTCTGACCTGAATTTGAGGGGGAGGCAGAAGTCTCAAAGATTGTGATTCATTTCATCAGAAGTGCTGGATATCAGAGAAGGGCGTTTTTATTTCCAGGCTGCAGAAAGGGCTCTGGTGTGTTCAGTCTTTATTGGGCTGCGAAGTATCCAACTGCAAAATACACAGGAAACCTTCCTTAATTTCACTGCTCGTGCCACAGCTGCCCTTTCTGTAAGATTTCCCCTAGCAAGTAAATCCCTTGCAGAGGGCAAAACCCAAAGGACATGAGCACAACCAAGAAAAATTACTGTAAGGCAGGTTTTTTAATTTGAAACAAGCCTTGTAGATTGTTCCCTGTGCCAAAGACACACAATCCCTTTCATCTCCACCACGTCAAACAAAAACCAAGCAAGTTGCTGGAACAGCCTGGCCATCTTTATCTTGTTCATCAGCATTTTATGACAATTTTGAGTTAAAACTCTGCTGAAGGCCAGTTCCTCTCTGTGAGAGCGTCACCACATCCCTGGCAGGGCACAGGKGGCTGCTTTTGCAGAACCCCAGTGTACCTGCGCTGCAGGCTGGGGTTACTCAGGCAAGGCTCCTGCACCAGTGCTTTGGGAAGCTCTGAAATGTCCTGTGCTCCCCGAGGGCTCTCGTGGCTGGGACAGGTCAGGTTTACTCCCTGTGTCAGCCAAGTGTGTGCTCCCAGGCGGGGGCTGAGGGAGGACAGCCCAGCCGGGCGCTGGGGTTTGTTCTCTCCCAGTGCAGAGCTGAGGGCTTGCTGTCATTAAGCTGTAAAAGCAGGAGTCTGCWGCAGAAGGAAATGGGCACATAAAGCCATCGCCTACAAAAGGTGACATCCCTGAGATTATTCTGGTTTTAAGAGGCTTTTTAATTTGTCCCTGAGTGAAAGGAAACGTGGCTTTTGTGCAGAGGTTCTGATAAATCTCAGTGTGACAAGAGGCAGTGGACAAGTCACAGGGACAGACTCCCTGCAGGTGTGAAAGGGCYCTGTGCCCACCCAGAGCTGTGGCTGAGGGCAGGATCCCTGCAAAGCACAGCTTAGCCTCCAAAAGGCTTTGATCAAACTTTTTTGGGGTTTTTTTCTTCAATATCGCGGCCTATCTGAGAGATGCACCTCTCTTTTTGTGACACATTTTCATTAGCAATGTCTGAGCAAGGGGGAATCGGGAGGTGAAGGTGACAAATAATGAGTAGGTGTCATCCCAGGCACTCTGCTCAGTGCCTGCACAATTTCCACTTGTGACAAGTCTGCTCCAGCACTCAGGSCTGTAATTCATTGCCAGAGGTGCAACAGGGGCTGCTTGTGCTTCACCCCCAGCAGGACAACACATCCTTTGGGAACTGTAATGTTCCCTAAAAGCCTGGGAGACCCTCCTGGCGTTAGAAAGGGGAGCTAAAGATGTTCCTTTGGAGGGGGACACCCATCAGGCCAGCCCGGGATGGGCACAACCATTGCCAGGCACCAGCAAGCCTTGAATGTACAAGGTCAGTCTGAGTTGCAAATGGATCTAGACCTGTCTGTGCATCCTCTGAATTTCCTGGCTTCACTGTTTGGTCATTTGGGCTCATTGAATGGAATCCTTTCTTTTGGGCATGGAATGAAAGTCCTGCTTGCATTTAGCCCATCAGCAATGTGCCTGGTGCTCTGGGCAGTTTGCAAAGGAAGTCTCATTGAAATTGCTGGTTACCATCATAACTGAGAGGCACTTCCCTTCATGCCTCCCTTTAAATGCAGCTCTGATGCTCASTGGCCATAAATGCAGCCTGGTCCCTGCCCTTGAAAAAGCTGGGGAAGCACATAAGTGATTCTGGTATTTTCCTGTTCCCATTAAAAATGCTCCACGTCCTGTATTTGCACGGTTGCCAATGTGATTTCGCTCAGGCCTGCTCAGCCCTTTTCTCTCTACTGTAGGTCTGATTGTAGCATTTTTCCAAAGAGAACCCCAGGTTTCCCCTTTCCATGGCCCAGAAATGCTCCTGCTGTGACCCTGCAGCCCAGCTCGGTGTCCCAGTGGGGCACAGGGGGCACTTCCAGCCCCAGTTCCTTCCCCAGGGGAGCAGGGTCCCTGGGGCTGCCCTCGGGGGCACTTCCAGCCCC
>JACDOX010000478.1:115664-128024 GCA_014549065.1 Cardinalis cardinalis
TCCAGCCCCAAAGGGCCCAGGCTCTGGGCCTAAGCAGCAGCATCCCACCCCAGGCTGCTCTCAGCAAGCTGCCCCACTCTGACCCTTGGCCAGCCAAAGAAGATTTCTGGGACACCTCAGGCTTCCTCACCCTCTGCAATCTCACGGTATTTGCACAATTCCCAGCCCAGGGAGATGGGACTATCTCTGCTTGTTCCCTTCTATCCCAGTCCTAGCTGGGAACAGTCTGGTGTTTGTGAATTCCAGGGGGAAATTATTGGTAATTATTGGAAATTATTGGCAATTCTGTGCTGCCCCAAATAGGAACACCAAAATCTGGGCTGTGGGCAGGTCCCAGGCGTGTGCTGCAGGCACCAAGTGTCCTTCAGGGGAGCACCCAGCTGGGTGTGCATTCCTCACCCATTGTGCACACACTTGTGCAATATTTGGCTTATTTGTGCAACATAATTAATGAAACATGTCTCATTGGCACCARCATCCCCAGGGACCCTAAAGCAAAYGGGGGCCTTTGAAGCTGAGAGGCTCTTAAAAGCAGAAAATATTTCCCACAAGTTTATTAAACCAAGCTTTACTGGTGATAAATTAGCAGCCTGCAGACAGGCCCTTATCTGGCAAAGCTGGCACGGATCTATTAGAGAAACACAGCAACAGTTTCCAGCATCCACAGCAGCTTTCAGTCCCTCCTTCAGCACTGCTGATGCCCTTGGCTGCCAAAATCCCCAGGTTTGGGGGYGAGATGTCCCTGCCTGAGGGAGCAGCCCCGAGCCTCAGGGCATTGTCCACAATTCCCAGAACCCATGGAAGATGCCAAGCCCTACAAACCCCCTCGGGGGCGTCACTGCTGCCCCYACAGCACTGACCCAGGCCTGACGTGTTTGAGAGCATCAGGACTTCAGGGACACCTCAGGCTTCCTCACCCTCTGCAATCTCAYGGTATCTGCACAATTCCCAGCCCAGGGAGATGGGACTATCTCTGCTTGCTCCCTTCTGTCCCAGTCCTAGCTGGGAACAGTCTGGTGTTTGTGAATTCCAGGGGGAAATTATTGGTAATTATTGGTAATTATTGGAAATTATTGGTGATTTTTTGAGGTGTCGCAGAGTGCCAGGAGCTGGGCTGGGCTGCTGCAGTGCCCCCTCTGCCCCTCCAGCTGCAGGGACGGCAGCTCCCCGTGCTGCTGCAAGCCCTCAGAGCACTGGCGGGTGCTTGTGGCTTTGCACATCCCTCACCCCTCCCCATTGTATGGGAGATGGTCCTGGGGCCTGTCCTGAGCCGCTGGACAAAGCCCATTGTTGGAGGGTGTTACATCCCCATGCTCTGCCCAGCACCTGGAGCACCACAGAGGGGTGAGCTCATGTGAGAACTGCTGGCTGCTACTTCTCTCTGGGTTTTTAATGGCATTTGTGCAGGTGCACAGCTTTRAAAGGGCTTTTTCCTCATTGGTCCAAATTTCAGCTGGAGCAAGAGCCCTCCACAGCAACCCGAAGGTTGATTTTTAACAGTGCTCTCCAAATTTTGTGTTGCACCAGGGAGAATTGCTCAGTTTTATTTAATAATGATGTGTTTGAGTATCTTAAAATCTGTTTGATGGGTGGGGGCAGTTTGTGCAGTCCAGCCAGTGCTAAACCAAGCCAAGGCAGCTGAGGATGTGTGCAGCTATTCACAAGTTCCTTTTAGTGCAAATGCTGTCGTAGTTAATTAGCAGTTATGTTTAATTGCAGAACCAAGCCTCATTATGTGGCAGGCAGCACAATCCTCATCCTGAAAAGCACTGCAGAGGCCCAGACCTCTGGGTTGAGGCTCCACGGCAGCCAGGGCTCAGAGCACCCCGGCCCCATCACCCCTCTCCCAGCCTCATCCCTTCATTTCTGAGTGGTTTTAGGCTGGGCCAGCTCCCTGGGCAGGTGACAGAGCTCAGAGCAAGGTGGGCAGCTCAGGAAGGATTTTGGTGCATGGAAGGGAATCCTGGATTATGGGAAAGCAGAGCTGTGGGATCTGCAGCTCAGGCTGGTGATGGCCCCAGCCTGCCCTGCTGCCTGTTCCCATGGGAGAATCCCTCCCAGCAGGGCTTGATTCTCTGTCTTTGGAATTCCTGGAGGGCTGAAGCTTATTTGTACATCAAACAAGGCCCAGTTGGAGTCTACCAGGCAGAATTGTCCCCCTAATATAACTCAGCTGTGTGTGTATTTCATTGCAAAGAAAATACAGCCATGGCTTGCACCAGGTTCCCTCATCAGAGGCCACAGCATCAGTGCTAAAAGCTCATCTGACTTCTGTGTGCTGAAAGAGGGGCAGGAGTCTGGATAAATGCAAATTTATTCAGAATCATCTGAGGGATTTGGAGTTACAGGCACAGGAGATCTGAGTCAAGGCACTTGTCCTAGTTTCTGTCACCCAAACACTAACCCTCTATAAATCATTAATTTCCAGACTGTTTATTATCCAGGGGAAGTAACAAACCAGGAGTATCACATAACACATCCTAAGAATGCCTTGTTCATTTTAAGAGCAAATAAAACTAAATAGCACCAAGTTGTTAGTGATGCAGCCTAGGAGGCTGAGCAGAGCACAAAAAGGGGCCTTAATCAGACAGAGGCCACAAAATAAACAGGGAAAAAAGAAGGGAAAGAGGCTTTGGACGAGAGTGAGCACACGCAGACACCCTCCCATGGATGTTCTTTGTTTGCTGTCCCAGGAAATGCCTCTGCTCCTCCTGTGCTGGGGCTTTGGAGCTCCAGTGCTTTCCACAGCTGCTGCTGCCTCAGCCTCCTCCTCCTCACAGCCCTGATTTCACTCCTGTCCCGGGCAGAGACCAGGGCAGAGCCTCTGCTTCAAAAAATAATCATCACCATTAATTACTGCATAGGGAAAGCAAACTTGTGGGTGTTTGGTTAGCAGGGCCATCCCTGATGTCCCTAATGGCTTTGTCAGGGGGCACCAGCAGTGGGGCAGGGATGTGAATTCCCAGCTGAGGATGAGGAGGAGCAGAGGGAGCTTCACCTGCGCCCTCACCCTCCTGGGCAGTGCAGGCTCAGAGCAGAGCACCCAGAGGATGCTCCAGCAGCCAGAGCCTGCCCAGGCACAGGGATCCATCCCCTGCCCCAAAGTGCCACCACGGAGGTGCCAGCAGGGACRAGGAATGAGACCAGCGAGGTGGGAGTTGTGATTTATTGGGCGGCCTTTCAGTGGACAGTGCTGGCAGCTGGGCCATGCAGATCCCCTGGCAGCTCTGCTCRTGCAGCAAGCCAGGCCCCGAGCTGCCTCCTCCTGCCCAACCCTCCCAGCCCCACTTTCTGGCCATTTAGCTGAAATGCCTTCCAACCTCCCCCAGGAAAGTCCTTTACTGGGCAATATTCCAGAGCTCATATCGAGCTGGGTGTGCTGCTGGTCACACTTGTCAGGAAGGTATTGTACTTCTGAAAGTGATGTTAGCAAAACTGCAATCCAGGCCTCACACGTTATTTTGCTCCATATGTTATTTATTTTAATCTTTTAAGGTCCCAAAATACTATATATTTACAGCTGCCCTTTAAAGTTATTGTTAGTCACAAAATATTAGAAACATGGTTTCATCTATAAAATGTATAATTAAATTAATCTTTACCATACTTTTTCTTACCTCACACAGGAAGCATTTTAGTCTGATGAATACCATGGACATATAATTAGTACTTTATACCATAAACTAGATTATAACTTACACTGTCCACCCTGGCTCCAAAAATCCTTGCAGATTTTAATTCAATTGCTGCCCTTTATCTGGATGAAAGCGTTTGAATTCAATTATTGGTTTGATTCTTCRGGGGGGATTTGTGCCTTTGTACGGGTGGTGGTTTTAAACTCGGGTTTAGTGGAAGTCTCAAATTAGGCACTCRCATCTATATTTAGGCAACTAGCAGGGTTTAAATGCTGAACATCTGATTTTTCCAGCTGAGGTTTGCCTAACTTGGGGTTTGATGAGAACCAAGGCTGCACATGAAAGTGAAGGGAAACAAATTCTGAGGTGTGTCTGAATTCCAGTGGGAACGGAGCACCTGAAATGCTCAGGCTCTTCTGAAAGCCCCCTCCGTGCCTAAGTCCACCCTGCAGTGCCTAAATCCCTTTCAGAACCGGGCAGGACACTTGGAGGAAGTGTTTACCAGCAAAACCTCCTCATTCTCTGTGATTTGTCCTTCCCATGCCTGAGAAATTTCAGATCTTTACACCCCTGAGATAGACCTGCCCTTTTGTATTTYAGCTGAAGATGATGGGTGCAGATTAAATGCACTTTGGACAGGGGCTGTGAACCAGCCAGGGTCTCTGTTTTGGGTTCTCTCCCAGCTGGTTGGGGTTGATGCAGCAGGTCCAGGCTCCGTGGGACAGAGCAGAGCCAGCCCATTTATCCTCCTCCCCCTGCAGAGCCAGGCCTGTGTTTATAGCAGCTTGTTTAGCTTACCCCTAATGCACATCCTAGCACCCACCTCCCATACACATCCCAGACATGTTTATGAAAATTCTTTATAAGCAAAATATTTTACTTGCATGGGGCGAGTTCAGCTACAGAACAGGCTCAGCACCAGGGGCCGGTCCAGCCCTCCCTGTGCATCTTTCTTCAGGAATTCATCCTTAGCCCACCCACAYCAGCACAGCAAGGACTGGAGTTGCAGCCCGTGTGGGGAACGTCCTGTGCTGGTTGTGCTGCACAGTCTGGGGGTTAAACACCGCTGGAGAGGCGAAGGTGAGCCGGCAGCTGGGCTCTGCACCCAGCTTTGGGTTTAATTCCTTTAATGTGCCTTTAGAGCACCTAGTAGATCCAACAGGGTTCAATAAAGGCAGCATTGAGCTGCCTGAGCATCCTACCTTGATCCCAAAGAGATTTTGGGCTCTCACAGAGCCACTGACTCCTTTTGTGGGTGCTCAGCACTTCTGGAAATCTGGCAAGAGGCTTTGGAATATTAAACAATAGCCCGACTCCAGCTGGAAGCAAAATCATGTAAAATTAGCAGGGAGACACATAAAAAGGGGACATGACATTCAAGAGATATTTCATTGYATGAGACAGCAACTCCATAGGAAATGCTTTCTAGGGAAGTGATTTATTGAACTGTGGGACTCGTGGCCACGCAGACAAGGGCAGTTTAAAAGTTTCATGCACAGACTGGATGACAGAAGTATCTTTGTTTAACTGGTGGTGTCCATGGCATTTCTGCAAGGCTGGTTTAACCTCAGGCTTCAGAGTCTGATGTACACTCTGATTTTCAGCTGAAAGCAGAACMAAATGTGGTGCTTGATTATCTTGCTGGTCTTTGACACCATCTTTCCTGAGCATCARGTGATGTCCAGTATCAAAACTCGTTACTGGATGAGACAGGAACCTTCCCCTCCTCCTGCTTTAATTTCTGTCCCACACACTCATTTCTGTGTGCCTAAAATCAAGTTTTGGTGCTCACACTCTGCAGGAAAGGTGAAATGTCCCTCAGAGAGATTCTGGTCTCAGAGATGGAGGGGATGAGCTCTGAAGCCAGCAATCAGCAGCAGCTCAGACAGGGTTCCCTCCCTGGATGCTGCTTTGTGCCCACATGGAATCCACACCCCCTGATCCCACCTGCCCTCGTTCCAGGCTCCTCAGGATTCAGGGGCACCACTGAATGCTGCACTCAGCCTTCTGCTGCATTATTTATGGTCATTCTTTCCTGAGGGGGGGGGGAAATAAAGAAAATAAAAACTATTGAAGGTGCTTTTAAAGCTCATAAACATCCTGAACCAAAGGCACTTTGGCAAATCTGTTCCATGGCTGCAGTGCCCACTGTGTGAGGCTGAGCCCTGCCGAGGGATCTGTGTGCCYGAGGAAGAGTCACAGGGAGCAGGGCCAGGGATCCTTCCCCAGCACCAGAACTCCTCCCTTCATCCACCACTCCCTCCCTCCCTGCATCCCCCATTGCTTCTCCTTTTCTCAATACCCTTCCCAGGTTGTAGCTCCTCAATCCATTCACCTGCTGGGATGGTCAGACTAAAAGCAGAACRGGGCTGGAGCCCAGATTCCAGCAGGCTGAAATCTGATTTCCTGCCCATTTTATTCACCTGTCCTTGAGAGTATCTGGAAAGCTGAATATTCACTGAGTTTGGATGAATAAATTCCACRTAAGAGACAAACACAGCATTATGCTTATAGTTCTAGGAGGAAAAAATCCCTATAGAGCACAGGCATACACACTCACCCTGCCAGATATTAGCTTAAATTATCCCCCAAAGCTTCAAAATTACCTTAAAGTTATCTGAGACTTTAATGCATATAACTATATATATATATATATACACACAGAGAGGTTATATATAAATACTGGAAATATCTATATACTAGAAATATATCTACTAAAAATGTTCTGTTTACTTTCTGAGGGTTTATGACCTTAGGATGAACCCCACCAAGACCCCACATTTTCAAGCTCTTCTTTATGATCCCATATTTTAAGATTACTTGTGAGATCTGCAGAAGAAAGGCTTCTCTGASAGGCATTTGTTTCTCCAGGAACTCCAGGCCTAAATGAAACCTCAAATATCCGAAACCCGAGACCCAAGAGTTTGTATCAAGAACCTGCTGGACTGAGCAGTGGGCTCTGAATAGTCCTCATTCATCTTCAGAATCACCATCAGCTGCCTCTGTAACTGTAGAGCCCCAAAATTATGGAAGTTTGCAAAAATATCCCCTCACAGCATGCATTAAACCCCTTGTTCCTTGGTTTTTTGAGGACACATGGATGGAACTTCCATCATGTTTCACAGATAACAAAATCACATGTAAGGCTTGGTTTGCAAGAGTAAACCAGGAGTTCAGGGATCACCTGGACTCTYAGGTGGGGCTGTTGGGGTGTCTGCAGGGCCAGGAGCTGGGCTTGGTGATTCTTGTGGGTCCTTTTAACTCAGGGGACCCCGTGGTGCTGCTAAAAACGGGACCACACTCCCAGTACTAAAAGGGATACCTATTTTGGGCAGTTCTATGAAATAAAATCCATTTTTCTCKGAGTAAATGTTGAAGGCAGAAAGGAGCTGGTGGGTCACCAGCACTGTGGGGCCAGAGCCTCAGGTGTTCCCCATCACCCCAGTGCTAATGAGCACCCCCATTTATCCCCCAGGGCCAGCCCAGGAGGATCCTGAGCACCCCCATCTATCCCACAGGGCCATCCCACCCATCCCAGGAGGATCCTGAGCACCCCCACTTATCCCCCAGGGCCATCCCAGGAGAGCCTTGAGCACCCCCATCTATCCCACAGGGCCATGAGCACCCCACTTATCCCACAGGGCCATCCCAGGAGGATCCTGAGCACCCCCATCTATCCCACAGGGCCATCCCACCCATCCCAGGAGAGCCTTGAGCACCCCCATTTATCCCCCAGGGCCAGCCCAGGAGGATCCTGAGCACCCCCATTTATCCCACAGGGCCATCCCACCCATCCCAGGAGGGCTCTGGAGGATGGGGCTGGGAGAAGATGCTCTTTTCTGGCTGTGGAACAAGAGCAGAGCTGGACACCCCACTCCTCGGGACTCAGTAAGTGTGAAAAGGTGAATTTATGGATTCCTCTGTGCTTTCCCTCCTGTATAGCGCTGGCATTCCCTGGCTGGCAGAGCAGCTTCAGGGAGTGAATCCATTGCAGGGGAGGCTGCAACACCCCTTGGCACCAGAAACCCAGGCCCAGGATCAAGCCTTGCCTTGTTACACCCAATTTCAAAGCCTTACTGAGCTCTTTTCCTACACCAAACCTTATTTTGGTGTCACTGCCCCTGCTGAGCTCTGCAGACACCTCAACACTGGAAAAGCTGCTTCACCGGGGGAGCACCCACAGCGCAGGGAGAGGAGGATTTCAGGGGATTTTAGGGGATTTTAAGAGTTCTGCAGGGCAGTCCCTGGGCAGGCGAATGCAGCCTGGCCCAGGAGATGCGTTCCTGCATCCCTTGCAGGGCTCTGTGTGTGCCTTGCCCCGGGCTGTTCCAGCAGCTCTGCTCGCCCAGGCAGGGGCTGCAGGGACAGCCCTGCCCCGAGCTCAGCCTGTTTGACAGCACTCCCTCGCCGCGGGGACCGACAGAGCCAGGCAGAGCTGCAGGAGAATCCCTCGGTGCACATTTGCGCCGCGCACCCAGCAGACTCCCCCCTCTCCGGAAGAGCTAAAAACGCATTAATTGAGCTTCAGGGTGGCTGATAATTACATAATTGCAGACTAATTTCCCCTTTCCTAGAGGTGAAGTTACACTGGTGGCAAAAAAGACCCACAGAGTCTTTTCAGGAGCAGAAAATGCTCCTGCACAAACCGGGGCTGAGCCCGGCTTGGGGGCTGAGCCCGGGTGGGAGCTTTGGGGCAGCCTCCCCTCCTCCCTGCAGGGACCCCCACCCACTTTTTGTGGCTGTGGGCTGAAGAAATGACCCAGCTGAGCCTGCAGGTTTTTTGGGTTTTTTTTGTTTTTGTTTTTCCCTGGGTTATTTTTCAGCCAGTGCAGCACAAAAAGAACAAAAGCGAGGTGGGAGCCCAGGCTGGTTTAGCCATGATGCTGTTCATGCTGCTGCTCCGGTGCCACTGAGCTCAGCTGGGGGTTTTGGCTCTGTGGGCTCAGAACCCTGCCCAAGCCCTGCTGCCCCCATCCTTCCTGTGCCCACCACCAGCTGGAAGCAGGAATTTGGCTCATCCCAACCTGTAACTTCATCATCCTCATCATCATCAGRGCTCCTGGCTGGGCCTCCTGGGCTTTGCCATGTTCTGGTGTAACAGCGCTGAGCACACCCAGGGCCCAGAATGAAAACCAGGGGCCGGCTGAGGGGATGGGGCTGCAGCGGTTCCATTTCTGCCAGAGGCATTAGCCGCCAAAATTCAGGCTCCTCTGCCTTGATTTCACCCAAAATTCAGGCTCCTMTGCCTTGATTTCACCCAAAATTCAGGCTCCTCTGCCTTGATTTCACCCAAAATTCAGGCTCCTCTGCCTTGATTTCACCCAAAATTCAGGCTCCTCTGCCTTGATTTCACCCAAAATTCAGGCTCCTCTGCCTTGATTTCACCCAAAATTCAGGCTCCTCTGCCTTGATTTCACCCAAAATTCAGGCTCCTTGATTTCACCATTTCTCATCTGAGTTCAGCGACTCCCTTTAAAGCCAGAACCAGCCCTGGGTGTTCAGAGGGGGTGATGAGGATGTTCCACCTCGGGCTCTTCCTCACCTCACCTGCAGGTAACACCCCACACCTTGATGGGCCCTTCCAGCCCCAGGCAATAACTTCATGTGCTGTAGGGAGGATAAAATCTGGGCATGTCTTGAGATGACCTCATCTGGTCTCTGAAAGCCCAAGTGCTTCCCAGTCTTTTGCTTTTCCCCCCCAGAAAATAACAAATATTTCTCAGCCATTTTAAAACTTGTGGCTTCATACTCCAATAACAACTGGGAAAGGTTTGTAGGAAACAAGTCTGCAAATGTATTTAGTGTATGGAAAATGATTTTTCTGAAGAACATACAAGGTGTTCTATTTCACCTAATTCTCTGTATTGATTTCTGTGGCATCATCTTCTTCCTTCCCTTTTTCATCTTTTAATGCATTTCTATTTCTTCCRAACACACAAAACTCCCCGGTTCTTTTACAGAACAGAACAAAGARGTTTTCCTTCCCAATCAGTAATTTCGTTTTCTTTTGTAATTGTAAAAAGAAACTCCTGAAAAATCAATACATTGTTGCCAAGTCGTACAAAACCGGGAATGGAGCAAGGTTAGTAAATAAAGGAAATTGCATTTTCTTCCTCTCTTTGGTCAGCCCTTAGCACACTCAAGGTGACTGCCAATCTCTCGGYGCTTCCACCCCGGCTATTCTCCCTTCCCTCCCTTGGAAATTTCCAAGTCAATCTTGGAGATGAAAAGAAAAGTTTGAAAAGAATTGTTCTTGGAGCCCAAATTCCTGATGTCCCGAATGCCAGCAACCCCCCCCGGGATGGCTGGCTCCGAGGGAAACCTGAGCCCTCCCAATTAACCAGCCCCAGATAAAGATTGCTCACGCTAAAGATGTCACATAACACCGGCCCTGGAAATTGGAAAGTCTCAGCTACAGGGAGGATACCTGCTCGGCTGGATCAATAGTTTCAACATATATCAATATTTGGAGACGATTTACTCTCTTGATGTGCAAAACTGAGTGAATTTGTGCAAGGGCAGCTTCTTGTGGAAAAACCTCTTTAATTAAACCGTGTAAGGGTCCATTTACAGGTGRGAGCTCAGATCTTTCTGTGAGGCTTTTTGCCATCTGTAAATCCCCACTCGGATTTTGGGAGCTCAGATGTGAGCTGATAGCAAATCTGAAGGGSCAGGAGAGATGTGTTACCAGCTTGATTTGCACCTGCAATTAAACAGACASCCGGGCCAGGCCAATTTACACTGAAACTTAATTGCAAGCATAAATCTTGCGYACACAAATAACATATAAATAAAACTTCTCCCAGATACCTGTGATCTGTTACACAAAGGAGCCAAGAGCCCCATATCTCCTTTTTTTTCATGGTTACAGGTCTCACTTTGGGCCACARAATTACTTTAATGCATTTGTCTTTTTGCCTAAAAATACCTAACTGTGGGATGTCAGAAGAATAAATCAGGACCCAGTGTGTCCTGGCACACTTTTAAACAGGGATGTTGTTAACAATTAATCAGCAAAAGAGTGTTGGGGTTACAATTTATTAACTGTTATTCCGTGTCTGTGAAGGGGCTTTGCTGCTCTTGGGTTTTGGTGAGAGAGCCAGGACTGAGTGTTGTGAGGAATGGGTCGGGGATTGTGGTTTGCTGAGGCTGTTTTTAGGTTTTAACCCGCATTTCATGTGTGGAAGGCACTTGGAGAGCTCAGGGCTGAGCTGTGCACTCTCTGTGAGCAGAGCTCCTTCTTGAGTGCCAAATTCCTGGGCAAGGCGAAGGTGAGGAAAGGGAACATCCAAAAAAGAGCCAACAGCAGAAGGAGCAGCCCAGGCTGGGTGTTTCCCAAAAAACACCTCTCACATAACGATGTATAAAATGGCGTGTCTGGGGGCCTTGGGGAAGCCCGGGTTGGAGATGGAGGGAGGGTGAGCTGTGAGCTGTGAGCTGGGGTGGTTTGGGGCTGGCCCAGGCTGGAGCATCCTCCCAGGGCGCTGGATCTCCGCGGAGGCTCACGCTGAACCCGGAGCGGCTCTTGGAGGGCGGAGCTGTCATTTCCCCTGGTCTCCAGGCTGGTCCCTTCAGAGGCAGTCAGATTTTCGGTTTTCTCCCCGAACCGTGCGCAGGAGGTTTTTCTGTGACCCTGCTSTTGCGGTGATGAGCCCGTTCTCGGTGTGACCTACTTACCCGGGGGCTGGAGCTCACAGCGCTGACAGACCAAAGGCCGCAAACAGGAAAAGATATCATATGAAAAAAACCAAAAACGTGTTCAGCTTCTGTCCTTTAGGTGCTGCAAGGTGTCAAGCACTGAGCCAGGCCGGGACCATTGTTCACCCAAGTGCCCCTTTCAGATGGAAATTCTGCAGAAGCCACATCAGCCAAAGGGGTTCTTTCCCTCAACCCTGGCTCCTGCTTCTGCCCCAATAAAACCTGAGGCCTCTCRGTCCATGCTTAGGACTTGTTACTAGGGTTTAAAGCTTCTTTCAGGCACAGTTTTAGCCTAATCTGCCTGTACCACTACCACAAGATTAAAAAGTGGCAAGGTTACCTTGCCTTCGACTTGAATGTAAGGCAGCAATCTGATTTAGGGTTTTTACAAGTGAACTGTCTGTTAAAAAATATCTTTCTGGAGCTCCACGGGCCTGGCTGTGTCCCCACAGGAAACAGGCTCAAGGATTCCCTAAGGTTTGTTGATTTTTCAGCCTTCATGCTCCAAAGATATATTTCCTTTGAAGTGTCTCAAATAGGATGGTATCCAATTATATTTGTAATCCCAATCTAATTCAATCAGGGACTCCAATTATAGCTGATCTGCCTCTTAATCTAGTTAAAGTCTGTGGAGTAGACTGGACCTTAGCTAACATAACTACATTAAAATTTAGCTGTTAACGGGGATAACCAAGTTACAAGACACAACGAGCTGAAAAGTGGGAGGTTGGCAATGGAAATGGGCTTATCCTCCTTGAATCCAAGCCCTGCACCAGCTCTCCTTGCAGCCAAATCCCTGCCAAGATTATCACTATCAAGGGCCTTAAAAAGTCCTTTTGTTCTGAGCCAAATACAGCTGACTCAGCTTTGGCTGCTTGTTTTCTTCCTCCTGAATTCCTCACCCCAGCTCCCCCCACAGAGGGAGAGCCAGGAGGGCATCCCTGGGAGCCCTGCAGCTGCCTGGCACCTTCCTGAGGGCATCCCTGGGAGCCCTGCAGTGCCTGGCACCATCCTGAGGGCATCCCTG
>JACDOX010000478.1:128484-138586 GCA_014549065.1 Cardinalis cardinalis
TGCCTGGCACCTTCCTGCTCGCCCTGGCACAGCTGGAGCAGCCAGGAGTGCCACAAACCCACCCTCCCCATGGGCCCCAAGAGGAGCTGATACCCTCAGCTGTGCCCAGTCTGAGCAGAGAGATMAAATAATATTAAGTATAATCCTAACTTCAGCGGGCTCGCTCTGCTGTGCCACTTCAGCATCTCTGGGAAGTCAGRCAAAACTCCCTCAGTTCATTTCAAAGGGTGGCACTGGAAATGTCACCAAAGCTGGAGATAATGCATTTAAATCAGCTCTTTGAGATAATTATGGCAGGCAGAGCACAGCACCAGCTTTGAGAGTTGGACGAGAAATGGCCTGAAGGGAATGGGGAGAAGGAAGGGATGAGCTTCTTCCACACTTTACTCTTGTACCTAGTCTATAAATTGTGAGAAAAGGACAACACTCAGTAAATTATGCAGATGCTGAAGGGTGATCATTCTGTTCTGTCCTCTCCCTCCTGGCATAGTAGAGCACTACATTTGATCAGTTCAGGTGTTCAAGCCATCATTCCAAGTTAACACTTCATAAAAAACCAGCTCATACATTTGTGTCCTTTTTCTATCAGCTTTTATTTGGATAGTTTTGTGTTCATTTCTATTCATGCTTTTAAGTGTTAATGTTTTGGGTTRGGTGTTTTCCTATTAACTTCCAGCCATAACAGTTGAAGACAAGGGGCTTGGGGATTTTTTGTTGGTGATAATATTTCTGGTTTTTTMACTAAAAGTTGAGTTATCAAAGAGCAGATGGCGCCTCCCAAACCTGCTCTGAGTCTCCAMTAAGAGTTGGTTGCCAGTCCTTCTCCAAGTGTGGCATGAACCAAATTCACCCATATGGAAAGTAGCCAAATTTAGGACTGGGATATAACTGATAAAAGTAATTGGAAAAACTGCTGTAGCAGAAGAAATGGAATTAGGTCTACCACATTCAAAAAAATGTTATTAATCATAGTCATAAAAGCAGAAAATGAAAGCTAATTKTACTAAGTAAAAGCCCCCTGCTAAGTGGTATTTTGACATCTGAAAATAATTCAGTTTCGATCCTGGTGCTCAGCTGACACGAGCAAGGAAATTGATAATTCTCTCTCGAGCTGCTGTTTCAAGTCATCCCCACATGGATGATTTTCTGTGCAAGCAGCAGAGCACAGAGCTGGAACCCAACCCAGCCCTTTGCCAGGACGGGCAGCGGGCTCCCCGTGCCTCTCACCAGCTGCTTTTTGGGATTACACAAAGGGTGATGAGAAATGGATGGTGGAGCAGCTCTGCCTCAGTATCTGAGACAGGGACACAGGGCGAGGGAGTCCTCATTGGCTCCCCACTAATTTGTATTTTCATTGCCATCTGGTTCAATATTTCACTGGCACATTCAGATATTGCTTGGTATTCCCTGGGGGAAAAAAAAAAATCCAATTCCAAAGCATGCGGGGGATTGAGCCCAGGCTGTGGCAGCCCTGGTGCACCCTCACACCGCTGCTGTAAAAAGGGGAATGATGAGACATCTCCCTGGGCTCCATTACAGCCCCGTGCTAAAGAAAGGGTTTGTGTACCTTGTCTGGGAGGAAAGGATCTCACAGGATTCCTGTTACTCTCCCTGATCTATCCCTGGGCCATGAAATTCAAAGAAGGCAGCAGACAAAGCCAAGTTACACCTACCTCTGATCTTGGATTTTTCAGAAGCAAGTAAGTGTTTGAAATTGAACAAATATTGCAGAGGAGAGGGAATGTTATTCACTTTACACCCAGGTAACCCATTCTGAAATGTGCTGGTACTCTGGGGAAAGCTGGACCTCTTGCTCTCAGACTGCATCTGACATCTAATGCAAGGCATTGCACAAGGACACAGAAATCAGAGCTGATAAAGTTCACTCCTGCACAGGTGAAACGCTCRGAGATTTTAACAAACACCCAGAGATTTGTTTGTTTACCTGCCTAACCCACATGCCTCTCATTCCTCCTGGCTGGCAGCTCCTTGGTGGCTCTTCCAGAAACTTCCAATTCCTGTGATATTCCCCTCCCTCGTGGGGGAGAGCCGAGCTTGGAAAGAACGTTTCCAACATTGCCCTGAAGGTCAGTAATGAGCAGGGTACCCCGAGATGATATCAGCCTGAAATCACACATCAAACCAGCAACATGGCCAGCTGACAGCCCAGTGTGTCTGCATTAACATTAATTCCCTCATGGAAGCTGCTTCTCCTCCTTCAGCAGCGCTGTGCTGCATTTTCTGCAGCTGGACCCAAAGCAGCAGCAGGAAGAGCAGGGAGCTGTYCCCTGAGGCTGCTGAGGGATTGTTCTCCATCCTTCCCCCCCTGCTCGGTCCCGCTTGGTGCCTCTGCCTTGCTGGCTGGGTAAGGTCTGAACCTTAATGCTGCTYCCACGGAACACATTAATTTGGATATTTCTTCTCTCTCCAGGTGACGATTGTCCCTCAATGAACACAAACTCATGTCTTCAGAACTTCTCCCCCATAATCAGGTTTSACCGAGGTGCTCAGCAGCTTCTAGAATGGAGGATGGATAGGTTAAACAAACAAATAACCTTTATTTTGCTATACAGGACAAAAAAAAGTCCTTCCATGATCATAGTTATAATGGTATAAAAGGTGTTTAAGGAGGAGTATCCCGGGTTTGGATTGGGATAGAGTCTGCTCTGGAGGAGTCRCTGCCCTTGCCAACACGCAGTTTAACACCCTTAGGAACTGCCTCTGAATTTGAATGTCTGAGTCTCTGCACTCAATCTTGATTAACTGGCCCAACCACGAATGCTAATCCCCCTGATTTACATTGCCTGCAGAGCTATGGACAACTTCATATCAGCAACCTCGCAGCTCCCTTGGCGTGTTCCAACGGGGAACTTCCCCCCGTGCCTCCCGGGCACTGGAGAGGAGCCCTGGGAGTGGGCCCTGAGCCCTGGGAGTGGGCCCTGAGCCCTGGGAGTGGGCACTGAGCCCTGGGAGTGAGGGAGTGAGCACCTGGGAGTGAGCACTGGGAGTGAGCACTGAGCCCTGGGAGTGAGCAGTGGGCACTGGGAGTGAGCACTGGGATGAGCACTGGGCACTGGGAGTGGGCACTGGGAGTGAGCACTGGGAGTGAGCACTGGGCACTGGGATGAGCACTGGGCACTGGGATGAGCACTGGGAATGTGCACTGGGAGTGAGCCCTGGGAGCTTTGTCTGGCAGGAGCTGCAGCCAGGAGCAGGGCAGGAACACCCCAGCCAAGGGAACTGCTGTGCCTCAAAGACCCTTCTCTTTTTCGGCTCTCCAAGATGTAAMGATGTAGGTAACACACAGGGAAAGATATTTTCCGTTACGTTTGGATTCTGAACACATTAAAAAAGACTTAAATTTGAAACCTGTGTGTTCTTCCCTGCGACAAATGGAGCTGCTCAAAGACAAGGCAGGATTTGAGGCAATGTCCTTTCCCTTGCTGGGAGCTAGTGAGCGAGCACAGGGAGATCCATCCGGTTTTTCCATGGATATAACCATCGTACAGCTCCATTCCAGAGCACAGGAATTGCCAGGGCTGGGCAGAGCCAGCTGCTGGCGAGTTCCTGGTGCCAGGAGCTCCACGTGCTGCTGGGGCAGGGCGTTCAAGCAGCTGCTGTTATCACCGAGCTGCTCCTGGAAATTCGCCTGCCAGGGACGCTGCCGCWGCTCCGCTGGTGGTAGAAGATTGTTCCTCTGCACTTTTCTTAAAAAAATAAATAAAATGTCAAGCCCGAAAAGGAAGCCTGCTATTTTTCAAATGCGGGAGCTGTAATCATGCTAATCCATATGATCGTGCTAAAGCCAAGCAAAATGCCTTTTGCATATGATGTAATCAGCCAGGGCAGCCTATTTATAACCACCACGGGCTGGGAACACCYTCCCAGAAAAATACAATCAGGACAGCTTTCCCTTGGTCACATTCTTCCTCTTCCTCCCCGTATTTTTCACTTTCTTTGTGCTCTTTCACCTACTTGTGCTGTCTTCCCAGCTTTAAATACAGCAACTTTTAAATTTTTATTTTAAACTAATGCTTCCCATGCATTCTGTTTTATCTGTGCTTTAGAGCTGTGCTGAGTGAAATCGCAGTCCTGTGAAATCAATACCAAAACTTCTATTGATTTCATATAATATATTCCTTTAAATTCAGTACAAATGCTCCACAGGAGTTGTCTATTTTAAGTATGGATCTACTGTACAGGGCTGTCAGTCTCTCAGCTGGATACATAAACCAGCGCGGTTTAATAAATTCATTGGTGTGGCCTGGGAGCTTTCCGTGTAATAACTGAAAATCTGTTGGTCATACTGAGCATATCAAGTGTAAAAGGAGAKGATTCATCAATGTGAATATCTGTCTGTGGATCGATTGGTATCAATCTTGTTTAACAGTCTATTTCCTCAGGACACACTTTGGGAACAAAGAGCATTTCAAACTGTCGGTTAAACAAACAAATATAGAGAAGCTCTTTGGGCAACATGGGGGTGGAGGAAACCCCAGATAAAAATGCTCAGCGATTTCAAATACCTGTTAATCTCTCCCATTTCATATTAGTAAATACAGAGTTTCTCTTGATGTAATGTGCCCATTAAAATGCACCAAGAATGGGGGTTTCAAACCCTTTTTTGCTTGCAGAAGAAAGTGGCCTGGAAACCAACRTTTGTCCTGTGACCTCCTCGTTCAGTAGTTGTCCAAGGAGGAGGGTGACACCTTCTGCTCCGCAAGATTTGTGTTATCCTTAGCTAAATAAAACCCCCTTATGAGACGCTGTAAAAACAAAGCCAACCCCCAGAGGATACAGAGCTAATTAGATCAGGATGCACTGCTCACCTCCATCTACAGCAGCAAGAGATTTCATGCCTGTCCCATCCCGGTCCCCCCTCCTCAAGCACCCCCAAAATAAAGAAAATCCTGACCAGTACTTGGCATGATTGTGCACAAGCACACATTTTGGTACAGRGTAAAGGTTGTACAGCCCCCGGGGGTTTTGCAGGGTAAAAGTGCCAGTAAAGAACCAGGTGAAACGAGCCCCCGGTGTTGTGCAATGTCCTGTGGCAGTTGTGTGGCTGCCTGAGGTGCCATTGCTTCCTCCCTCCTGCTGCCGAGTCAGATTTGGGGTTTCCAGTGTGCACCACCCTTGTGCACCGCCCTGTGCCCTGGGGTGGATGCAGAGCTGAGCTGAGCCCTCCCTGGGCTGAACATCCCTGGGCTGAACATCCCTGAGCTGAGCATTCCCTGGGCTGAACATCCCTGAGCTGAGCATTCCCTGGGCTGAACATCCCTGAGCTGAGCATTCCCTGGGCTGAGCCCTCCGTGAGCTGAGCATCCCTGAGCTGAACATCCCTGAGCTGAGCATCCCTGAGCTGAGCATCCCTGGGCTGAGCCCTCCCTGGGCTGAACATCCCTGAGCTGAACATCCCTGAGCTGAACATCCCTGAGTGAGCATCCCTGAGCTGAGCATCCCTGAGCTGAGCATCCCTGGGCTGTACATCCCTGAGCTGAGCCCTCCCTGGGCTGAGCCCTCCCTGAGCTGAACATCCCTGAGCTGAGCCCTGTCTGAGCTGAGCATCCCTGAGCTGAACATCCATCCCTGGGCTGAACATCCCTGAGCTGAACATCCCTGAGCTGAGCCCTCCCTGGGCTGAGCCCTCCGTGAGCTGAGCCCTCCCTGAGCTGAACATCCCTGGGCTGAACATCCCTGGGCTGAACGTCCCTGCACAGGCAGGAAACTGAGGCACGGACCCCGCTCCATTGATCGCTGATGAATGCAAGGGCAAGTGCAARCCCAGTGTGCCTTCAGCTGGACCTGATTCTCCTGAACTCTTATCTCACGTCCTCCTCCAAATCAACATCATCATCTCTTCATCAAATGAATCTCCAGTGTTTTCCAGCAAAGCACTTCATTTTTCATAGACAGACCTGGGGTGTACGTGTTGTTCTACATTAAATCAAAAAGCACTCATGTGTCCCACAGAGATTTCACAGTGTTTGGAGTTTTTGCAGTTTTTGGAGTTGTTTGGGGTGTTTGCAGGTTTTGGAGTTGTTTGGGGTGTTTGCAGGTTTTGGAGTTGTCTGGGGTGTTTGCGGGTTTTGGAGATGTGCAGTCCACATCCCCACACATTCGAGCATCCTCACATTTTTGCTTTTGTGAGATCGGTGTCTGTGCAGGGGTGGCTCTGCTGTGACACTCGAGGGCTCTGCAGCCCAGTCCGGTGCCAGCCTCAGCTGAGCCGGGTCCCGCAGCCGCCCCCAGCCTCCGGGACCGTCCCCGAGGTGCCACCCAGCGCCGGGGGCCACCCGGCTGGGGCTCGGGGGGAACATTTCCGCGTGCCTCACGTTCCCATGGAGCCCAACAGCCGAAAAGGGGAGTGAAGATGAAAATTATTCCGCTCTGCATTAACGCAGCCAACTTAGTGTGGGAAAACACTCTCAAAGYGCTGCTGCTTCAACTTTTTCACACGTGCCTCACGTTTTTACTCGCTGTTAAAAATACTACTGGCTCAGCTTCGCCTGCTTCCCAGAAAGCGASACTTTAAAGCGTCCTCAAACAGCCGAACCAAACCAGCCTAATTACGCTCCGTCTGCATCCGCTTTGAAAGCCCCTCCAGCCGCGCTCCCCACCGCGGGACCCTGTGCTCGCTCCGCGCAGCTCCCGGTGCTCTTCCCCTGCCACCTTATCGAGCGACAAAGGGAAGAATGAGCATTGTCCCGGGCTGCTGCTTGCTTTAGGGGAGGGGGGGGAAAACTCTTTAAAGCACGCTATAAGCCGCGCAGGTGAGACAGCAAAGGTGCCGTCGGTGTGCGGGCAGGAGAGCGGCCGTGCCCGGTGTTTGTTTACCGGGGGCGGCCGGGCTGCCCCGGCCCCGCGGGCTCTCGCCTTTGTCGCCCGCCGGGGCGGGCCGGGCGCGGGGACTACATGGCCCAGCGTGCCCCGCTGCGCGGATCAATGGGGCTGATTTGAATAATCTGTGAGCCCTTGGACTCAGGCCAATCAGCCGTCAGGGACCCATGATAAATCGCAATGCATTATTGATAATAATAATTACTCTGACATGCGCATTCCGCCCAAATTTCCCAACTCTAGGAATTTGTTGTGAAGAGGAAAATAATTGCTACTATTGCATGCTCCCGATGCTGGTGCACCATGTCGCGACGGAAGCAGGCGAAGCCCCAGCACATCAACTCCGAGGAGCAGCCCCCAGATGCTGCAAGTGGTGAGCGCAGAGGGGCGCGGGGCGGCCGCGGCTCCGGGCTCGGCTGAGGGGCGGCGGGAGCGAGGGGCGCTTCCCGGGGCGCTTCTTCCACCCTCGTGCTTCACCCCCCGCGCCTTTCCCCCGCGGGCTCCGCCACCAGCCGCCCCAAGGCTCGCCCCCGGTTTATTCCGGGGGGCCGAACTCCCCGGCGGGGCTGAGCGAGGCGCGGGCTCCTCGTTATTTTCGGGGGGTTCGGCTCGGGGCGGCCGCGGAGCGCAGCGCTGCCCCGCGATGCCCCGCACGCTCCCCCCGCGGCCGCGGAGCCTCCGCCGGGTCCCGCGTGGGGCCGCGGCCGCGTGGGAGGGGAACCCCAAAGGCTCCCCGAGGCGGGGGGAATTGGGGGGATGGGGGTAAAGGGGTGGGGGAGCAGCAGGAGAAATTACAGAGAACTTCGGAGGGCTAGGAAATGGCTCGGGCTGGGTTTCCTCGGCGTGCTTAGCACTTTGTCGGGAGTTAGATGGGAATTTTGTGGAGCTTGAAAAAAAAACAAAACCAAAAAAACAAAAACTGGGGAAAAAGCCTCCACGCTCGGACTATTTTTGTTGGAGATCACAATCGCCCTGGACCTTTTGTAGCTTGACCTCCAGCCATCTTTGATTTCCGACTTCCTAAAATAACTCCGGTGAGCTAATGCGGGGTGTGCGCGAGCGCTTTGTATCGGGGCGGCGAGGGGAGCCGGCCCCGCGGATGGCTCCCCGCGCTCCTGGGGCGCTCGCGTTCCTGGGCCGCGCCGCGGGACGCGCAGAAATGCTGCCTGASCCCGGCCGGGAGCTGCCGCGGGGGTGCGCGGGCAGGGGAGGGCAGGGGGCACTCGCCGCTGGCCCCGCGGGAGCGGGGCTGCCGGAGCGGCATCTCCCGAGCCGGCCTGCGGGGCAGGCGGCTCCCGGCTCTTCCCCCGCTCTCGCTGCGGAGCTCGGGACGCTCCCGCCGTGCCCGTCCCGCTCCCGGGCGCAGTGCGGCGGCAGCCGGGCGCGTCCCGTCCCGGCCGGGGAGAGTTTGTTCGGAGTTGTTGGCGGTTGTTGTGCCCAAATGTTTCCGTGTGCCCCCCAAGAACTTTCTTTGGGATCTTTGCTTGCTTTTGGGACTGGTTTTGTTTCCGTGCCTAGAACTGATCAAAACCCGTGCACGTTACGGGAGCTGCTTATTCCCAGCCCGCAGGAGGTTCGGGCTCTTTAATTTTTTTTTTCCCTCCTCCCCCTTCTCTTCTTTGAGTCGAAATGTGCAATTGTTGGGTCCGGTTAATGGTGACTTAAGAAACAGCATGCTGGCCAGAAGGCAATAAATCCCATGTTTAATGCATGACTGTTTTCCTTTGTGCATATGGTTAGGTTGGGGGATGGAGGTGATGTTTCCACATGTAAATCTCTGCCCGCTGCTGGAAAGGCACCTCCGGCCCCGCGCTGAAACAAAAGGGTTAATCACTCCTGATGCGGCGCTGGGGCGGGGGAGGCGTGCGGGAGGGAGGGAGGGAGGATCGCTCCACACCGCGCTCTCCGGGGCAATGGCCAGCTGCTTTTTTGTTATTGTTGTTCGGGCTTTTTTTTCCCCCCCTCCCGTTCTCAATTTTAACAACCAAACCCTGGATGAATTCCCTCCGGAGCGCTCGGCGGCCGCCCAGGCCGGCGGACCTGGGGAAGCTGTGGCCCCGCCGGGGGGATTCTCCTGCTGCTCGAGGGGTGCTGTGGATTTGGGGGTCGGGGCAGGTCCCGTCCTGCGGGATCTCCGCTCTCCGAAATGCAAGCCGGGGCTGCGGGACCGCCCGCCAGTCTCCCGAATAGTCCTGATATTCCCCGCTCCAGGTGTGCCCGTAAATAATAAGTGATGAAGTTGCATAACAAAGTCGAAATTCCGCAGGGATTTGTCTGGGGCATTAGCGAGGATATACACATACTCGTAATAATAAAATCAAGCCCTTATCTCCTTTTTTGCAAGTATTCCCTTTTTTCGCAAAGCGATTTGGGACCCACCTCTGTGAACAATGCAGCGGGTTAAAGTGTCCCGCGAACCTGGGGATCCATTAACAGGTCAAAAAATCAGCAGGTGGTCACAGGGGAATAATGCTACATACTGAAAATTAGCATTTCCACAAAGGGCTTGAAAATGCCTATTGTGCCGGATTGCTGCCATTAAAAATCGAATTCATTCTTAAAAATACAGTATCAAACTGCAACTTTTTTTTTTTTCTCTCAGGGTAAAATTAGCGTAGCTTTGCTTCAATTATATCTCCGATTCGTGCGCTGAGCTCTGTAGAACTGGACAGGGATGTGGCCGAGGAGAGGTTGAACAAGCAAAGCCCGAGTTTTGCGGAGGTTTATCCTAGGTTTGTTTCGCTTGCCCGAAGCTGCTGGCGGGGGCCGGGAGCCCCGGGTGCGGGAGCATCCCCGGGGTGCCGCAGCCCTGGCAAGGGGCAGAGGGTGCCGGGGGGCGGCGGGGGGCGATGCCCGGCTCGCTTTTCCTTTTACGTAAGTGAAACATTAGATTGGTAGCGGKGATGGAGCCCTTTCGCCGCGCTCGGCGGCATGTGACGTTTTGACAGAGCTGCTGCTCTAACCTTTGCCTCCTCCTGCTTGCTGTGGGTGGTAAGTTGATGTCAGGCTCACAATTAGGACTCTCATGCAATTGACCTTGGCAGCGGGGTTTGTGCCGTTTAGCTCGCTCTTAAACGCCGGGCGGGTGTTAAGTGTGCTCCAGGTAGGGCCGGGCGGGGGGCTCGGGGGGCCGCGGGCTCGGAGCCGGCTGGAGCCCCCCCGGTGGCCGCGGATGGCGGTGCGGGGCTCGCTGGCAGCTCCGGGGGGCGGCGGCCCCGCCCGGGGTGGTGGTGCTGGCCCGGCGGGGCCGGAGCGCGGGCCG
>JACDOX010000478.1:140673-155124 GCA_014549065.1 Cardinalis cardinalis
GACAGCTGAGGGCTCTGATGGCAGCGCTTGGGGCAGGGAGAGGAGCTAGTTACAAATCATGATGATTTTCACAGAAGCTGTTGGGTTTTTTACAGAAACAGTCAATTGCTCCTTTGTTATTYCAGCTACTGTAAATTAACCCAGCGTCCTACTTGTGAATTTATCTAAAACCCTTTCTTTAAGGTAAAAGGGAAAATAATGCATAACTTCCCTATTTGTCATGCAGCAAGTCGTTTCAAGCTCTGAATTGAATTTATGCAGAGTCCAGCCAATGCTTCGCTGTCAGGGAAAGGAGAATCTGTGGCAGGGCAGGGCTGCCAAGCTCTGCTGCCCAGCACAGGCACCCTCAGTGCACTGGAGTCTTTCTCTGAGRTGGCCACTGCTGCTCAGCAGCAGGAAAGTCACCAGAGCTCCTCACAATTACGAGAATGAGGAGCGTGGGCTGTGCTGGAGATTGGGAAAGGGGCACTGAACTGAGTGTGATCTTATCAGCGCAGAAGTAGAAAAATAAGAAGTATTATCATGGGAAAGGAGATAAATGATCGGATGCTTTGAAGCAGTTAAAGTTTGAGGACTTGTCTAGACATTATCCTGGAATATCTCCTTGGGGGTGGGCAGCAGTGTTTGGTGCAGACATTTCTGTGCCACTGGAAAAAGTAAAAGCTCTGAGGTTATTTTTTTATTATTTTGTGATGTGGAAACAGTGTTGTTCTGCCTGGGGGATGGGACTGGGAAAGCCCCAAACGCTTAAAGGATTTGGAAGAGATTTTTATRTTTTAGTATTCTATGAAATCCTGTTTTAGTATTCTGTGAAACAGGAAGGTAGTCAAAGACCTCTCAAGTCGGCATAGAGTAGTTCTGGAGGTTTATTGTCTTATTTTAATCTGGGTTTCTTCTTTCCAAGTATATCTGCTCAGACTCATGCAAAACGAGTTTAAAATCATCTGTTCTTGATGCTGGTTGACTCTGTTCACCAGGTTCTGAATTGTGCAGTAGCTGTCTGCAGGCTGGGCTTCTCTGTGTGTTTTTAGAGTTAAATCAGCTTTAGAGACATCACTTCARTGATATCTGGGATGGGAAATGTGTGCTGCCGTTCTTGTTTCTTTCACTTACAGGAGTTGTTTGGGCTGAAGGGGAAGTGTTTAATTTTCCCTGTTTAAATGGGAGGCATCCAAACATTTTTGATCGTAGCTGTGCTGAGAACTCCCTTCCTCCCCGTTCAAGGACTTGTGCAGGTTTGGATTTATTGCTCTGYAGATGACAGCAGAACAGGCCTCTGATACTTGCAAATTTTTGTTATTGATCAGACGTWTATTTCTACAAGTAAACTTTCACATGCACTTGGTGCCACACAGCATTAAATGGTTGAAGTTTGCTTTGTTGAGCGCACACAGTGCCCTTGCTGAGGTCAGAAATGGCAGGGGTTGCCAAATCCTCCCTCAAGCAGGGTGATGTGCTCGCGTTTTCACCTGGACATGTCCCATCCACGTTCAGGACACACCCAGGTGTGGTTTGGCCGCACCTTGCACAAGCCAAAGCCACAAGAAGCTCCTGAGCTTCACCTCGTCCCACCCTGGGGGCAGCTGGGGCCCGGGGCTGGAGCTGGGCGGTCTGGGCAGGGCAGGACAGGGGGGGCACCCTTCCCTGAGCCCACTGCCCCCGCGGCACCCAGGGAACGGGGGCGGCTCCAGGAGGAGCCCGTGGGGCTGGGGTCCTGCCCGAGCCCTTTCTGCTCCCCCTCGCTGGGAGCTTTTCCCTCCTGCCCTGAGCCCTGCCCCACCTCCAGCAGGCTGGGAGCTTGTTGTTTGAGGGATGGCGAGGCTGAGCAAAAACATCCTGTTTTGGTTATAATTTCTCTTAACCTCTTGCAGTTCAGATATTTCTCMGTTTTTTTTTTTTTGTCCATGTACAAATTCTGCTCAGTCTGAGCTGTGGTGTGCTGGTGGTGGAAGGGCAGGAGCGGACTCTTGGCTTTCCCTGCCCYTTCCCAAAGTGGGTGAGTTGTGGGTATGGCTGAAGGAGGCCTCCTGCGAGGTCGGAAATGCCTTGGTGTAGTTTTGTGAGCAGGACTTGTTACTTGTATTATTTTTTTAATAATCATAAGTATCAATGGAGGCGCATATCGAGTGTCAAGTTCCGGATTTAATCATTCTTTGCTACTGTGTCCATGTAGAGATTATTAGTGGGTGGGTTTCCTTTCAAAGGATTTCAGAGCTAATATTGGCCTTGCTTTGCTGTTGTCAGCCCCCTTGGCTTGTAATTTACTTTCATAATGGCAGAGCAAAACTCGTTTAGATCGGTACAGTAAGAATTGCTCAAAATTCCTGTGTTAACAATCTTTTATGAATTTTTGAGAGATGGTTAACAAAGAATTAGAACCTGAAGTGTAAACAGCAGATAACTCGTGTGATGTTTTGCTCAGTGCTTCAATGCCTTTTCTGTCCTGGTGTTCCTTTTAAGCTGTGTTGCAGGTGCTGCCTTGCAGAACTGTTCCAGGGGATTTTTACCTGTATAAAGGGATTTGGAATGAATCTTTTTTTCATTGAGCCTTGTGAGAGTTTTTTTAAAATATGTTTTTTCTTGTGAACTAAAGTGAGATTAATATTTATTTTGGGTTGTGAAGGAATTGGCATCAAAACAAAGAGCAGAATTTCAGCTTGATCTGCAAACTTGATTCCAATGTCTTGTACTTAATTTGCAATTAGGGTGGAGGCAGTGGTCTTAATAGTGAATGCTTGGTCTAAATCTGGCAATTAATAATGTGACTTTCTTTTATTTTAAGGGAGTCCACAAGACGTCCCAGGTGATAGAGATGGTGAAATGAGTTCCAAAAGGTGCCGCACGGAGGAAACCAAAATCTGTGAGAAATGCTGTGCAGAATTCTTTGTTCTCTCTGAATTCCTTGAGCATAAGAAAAATTGCACTAAAAATCCGCCTGTTCTAATCATGAACGACAGCGAGGGAACAGTCCCCCCTGAGAGCTTCTCCGAGGCTCCTCTGGGGACCTTCCCGAGCGACCGCATGGACGGCAGGACACGCAAGGACATTCAGGCCAAGGGCTGCACTGCCTCCRTGGAAAAGAGAGAAGGAAAAATGGATGCTGAGCCGGTAGGAGGAATGTACCTTAAAATAGAACCCCCCCTGACGCCTGCGGCTCCYGGCCTGAGCTATCTACCAAAACCCAAAGTACCAAACACTAACGTGACTCTGCAGACCATCCGTGGCACTAAGGTGGCCGTGAACCAGCGGGCGTCGGAYGCCATCTCCTCCTCGGCGGCCGGGTTCAACGCCATCCCCATGATCCTGGAGCAGCTGGTGTGCCTGCAGCAGCAGCAGCTCCAGCAGATCCAGCTGACGGAGCAGATCCGCATCCAGATCGCCATGATGGCTCCCCACGCCCTGCACCCCTCCATCGCAGCTGCTACTGACCCGCTCAAAGCTCTGGGTGCCCACATGTCCCAGCAGCTCTCGGCTGCCGTGGCTTTAATCGGACAGAAAG
The DNA here is from genome assembly GCA_014549065.1 of Cardinalis cardinalis. Lineage (NCBI taxonomy): Eukaryota > Metazoa > Chordata > Aves > Passeriformes > Cardinalidae > Cardinalis > Cardinalis cardinalis. The sequence goes on from JACDOX010000478.1 coordinate 144,173, forward strand.
CTGGGAGCCAGAGCCTATCACTGGAATCCTTGAAGCAAGGAAAACTACCTCATTCTAACACTGGCATTGCCGCCGCCAGCTCGCTGGCTGCTGGGCTCTCCTCCTCCTTCCCCCTGAAGCCAGAGGGGAGCCGAGGCCTGCCCGGCTCCATCTCTCAGTTCCCAAATCCTTTGCTACCTCAGTCCTCCGGCTCGGTCATCTTCCAGAACCCGCTTTCGGCCGTCTCGTCCGTGATGGATTCCTCAAAGAAGGGCAAGGGGAAACCGCCCAACATCAGCGTGTCCGAGAGCAAACCGACCGCGGAGGAGCCGTTCTTCAAACACAAGTGTAAATTCTGTGGGAAGGTCTTTGGCAACGACAGTGCCCTGCAGATCCACCTCCGCTCCCACACCGGGGAAAGGCCCTATAAGTGTAACATCTGTGGGAACCGCTTCACCACCAAAGGAAACCTCAAAGTGCATTTTCAGCGTCACAAAGACAAGTACCCCCACATAAAGATGAATCCTTACCCAGTTCCTGAGCACCTGGACAATGTTCCTACCAGCACTGGAATCCCRTACGGGATGTCTGTGCCACTGGATGAGTCCAACCTGATTGTGGACAGCAAACCTCTCCTAACAACTCTGCCTACCTCTGCGGCCAGCGGCGCACCTCAGGCCATCTCCAGCCTGGCAGGCATCAAGGAGGCTCTGCCTGGTACGTTCTCAAGTGAGCTGCAGTCGAGGCCCTCTCCCGAAAGCGAGGGTGGCTCCTCCTCGTCGGGGGCGGTCGGCCACGAGTCGGGAACGGAGCAGAGCTTGAGCTCACCACAAGCTGCCTGCAGCGTGAGCATCTTCCACGTAGGTGGGTCAAACGAGCAAGGCTCAGAGACATCAAAGCTGCAGCAGCTGGTTGAAAATATCGACAAGTCCACTTCTGACCCCAACGAGTGCCTGATCTGTCACAGAGTGCTGAGCTGCCAGAGCTCGCTGAAGATGCATTACCGCACCCACACCGGGGAGAGGCCGTTCAAGTGCAAGATCTGTGGCCGTGCCTTCTCCACTAAAGGGAACCTCAAAACCCACTACGGTGTCCACAGGGCAAACACCCCCCTGAAGATGCAGCACTCGTGTCCCATTTGCCAGAAGAAGTTTACAAACGCCGTGGTGCTGCAGCAGCACATCCGCATGCACATGGGCGGGCAGATCCCCAACACCCCCATGCCAGAGCCCCCCTGCGACACCGAGGGGGATCCTGCTCTGCCCGAGAAGAACGGAGACATTGGTCGCCCAGAGGAGATTGTGGAAAGCATAGACATGGAAGATGACATGGACTCTCAGGATGGCCCCAGGAGCTCCTCCAAACCTCCCACTCCCTATGACGCACAATCAGAGTCGCCCGCCGCGGCCACCACCTTCTCTGGGGTTGCAGTGCTGGAGAACCAGATGAAGATGGTGGCCTCCTCGCTGAGCTTGCAGCGGCAGAGCAGTCTGAAGTCCAGCGACAACGGCTCTGCAGAGAGCGATGGCATGACCAACGACTCGTCCTCRGTGGTGGGTGATGCCGACTACCAGAACGGCCGGAGCCCCGCCGCCTCCGAGGCCGCCTCGCTGCAGGCGCCGTCCCCGGCCAACAGCCAGGCTGAGAGCGTCAGGTCCAAGTCACCCRCCTTCAACAGCCAGGAGGATTCGGGCACAGGGAGTAAAGCAGAGGGTGCTGAGAACGCTCCTGCAGAAGTGGAAGGGGTTGTTGGAGCTTTGGATTTAACGTACGGCAACGTCGGGCGGAAGGTCATCAAGGAGGAGCCTGGGCTACACTTTGCAAATGGAGAATATGGTGAGTAATGCAGAGTGCTGGCAGGGATTTGGGGTGGGACAGTAGGAAATCAATCCTAAACRGACCAACAGGAAACAAAACTTCCTCAGCTTTCCCCTCTTCCTGCTCCTCTTGTTTGGATAAGGGCATAGGCCCTGTAAAGTTTTCCTGACTAAGTCAAGCCCAAAATTCTAAGGCTTAACTGCTTAATAGCTCTTCAAAAATACACATTTATGTGTTTAAGGGAAAACTGCTTATCCCAAGAGTGTGATGTGGAAACTYTAAAATAGTCTGTGGGGTTTTCAGGCTCTGTAGCATTGAGGTTAAGGTTGATCTAARTTTGACCTGAAAGATTTTCTATCTCATACGCTCACCAGCAAACCCAGGGATGAACTGATTCGTTTTGGGGCATCCTAGGAAGCGTGGTGCCTCTGCAGATGTGCTCTTCAGGCACAYACAGCTTCACAGGCAGGGCCTTGAGTCTCAGCCAGGCTTAAGCTTGGAATCAGAATTGGGCTGGGATAAGCACCACCTTTGCTTTCTCTCCAGGTCGCAGCAGTATTCCAGCTGCGTTTGTCAGAGCCCCACCAGCCCTGATAAAAATGGAGCTGCCCAGCGATCGCCCCCTCAGCACTGGCCCCTTCATTGGCCCCCCAGCTCTGTCCCCCGGGGTCGCCCCTCTGCTGGTGCCGCGCCCCAAGTTCTGCCGTCCTGCCAAACAGCACATCTGCACTACCTGTGGGAAGAACTTCTCCTCTGCCAGCGCCCTGCAGATCCACGAGCGCACCCACACCGGGGAGAAGCCCTTTGCCTGCACCATCTGTGGGAGAGCCTTCACCACCAAGGGCAACCTGAAGGTGGGTCCTGTCTGTTGTCATCTCCGCGGTCTCTGAGACTAACACTAGGGATGGAAAGGCTGTCTGTAATATTTGACCTGCCTCTGAGGCAGCACTGATTTTCTTAGTTCCTCGAATACTTACTTTTGACCCTTGTCTCCTTCTGAGTTTCTCYGCAGTTTTTTTTGTAAGTGTTACTGAGATCATCTTCGGGTCTTTGCTGCTGTCCTTGACTTTCCTTTTGGGATGGAAGGGGAGGCTTAGCCCTCACTAAGCAGATTGCTTCCTTTTTTAATTTGGATTTGGATGTGTCAAGACATAAGCATTTCATAGACTGCTACAAAATGYTGCCTGCTGAGTAAATGCATTACACTGCGCTGCTTGAAATTTTGAGAGATGAGGAGGGATAAACTGGGATAATCCTGAGCTGGCACARAGTGCTTGGGGATTGTGGCCAAGCACACGCTGAAGAAGAGCTGTGAGTCTGTCCTTCTGCCAGATGAATCCATTTGCCCCATGAGGGATTCAGCTCCCTCACTTGCACAGAGGCTTCTCCCTCCTTGTGAGAACCTCTTCAAGCTCTTCAGTGCTCTTCCATAAATGCTGATGGGGAGAGAAAATACTCTGCAGTGTGTGAGCAGTGCCTTGCTGGAAGTACCAGCAGAATGTGGTGTGGGAGATTTCAGCTTAAATGAACCTCTGCAGAATTACCACTTGGTGTTTTTTTGCATTACCCAGTATTTTTTTCAGTATGGTCTGTTTGCAGCAGATAATGTGGTTTCTGTTTTGAGGGGAGAGAGGGTGTCTTTGCCAACAGCACTTACTCCAAGTGTAAAACGCAGTCCTCCAAGCCCTCTGGCAGCCAGCTCCAGAGAGGCACGGTGATGTCAGGCAGTGCATGACTGTGTCTGACACATGCCAGGAAGGGAACTCTGACAGGAACCACCCAACTTAATATTTACCTGAATTCAAACAGAGCAAGCCTGACTTCTTTGGGMTACTTGGCTGCAAGCACAGTAGAATTTGGGTCCACCACGGAAGAGCTGCAGAATTAACGATTCTCTTTGCTTTCCCCCTCTCCGGAAGGTCCACGTAGGAACCCACATGTGGAACAACTCAGCCCGGCGGGGCAGGCGGCTGTCCATCGACAACCCCATGGCCCTGCTGGGCAACGACCCCAAGAAGGTGTCGGAGATGTTCCCCAAGGAGATGGTGGCGCCCTCGGTGAGCATCGACCCCGCCGTGTGGAACCAGTACGCGGCCGTGCTCAGCAACGGGCTGGCCGTGAAGGCCAACGAGATCTCGGTGATCCAGAGCGGGGCCCTGCCCGCCCTGCCCGTGCCCCTGCCCGGGGGCTCGCCCCTGAACTCTGCCCCGGCCGCCAAGGCAGACCCGGCCCAGGCTGGCACCGCTGCCGAGGCGGAGAAGGCGGGCGCCGCTGCTGCAGACAGTGTGCCAAAACACCAGTTCCCTCTCTTCCTGGAGGAGAACAAAATCGCCGTCAGCTAAGGACTCGAGAGGAGTTGACCTACAGAAAGAACAAATATATATAGACACAAACATATATTTTTAAGAGATTCCACTTCGGCCTCCTATTTTCCTATTGACGTGCAAATGATTTTATGGTTGTCTTTGTAAGAGTTGCCCAGAGTACAATCATGATATTGCTTTGCAAATAGTAATTAATAAAGAATAGGATTTCCTTCTATTTGGAAAGATGCGGGTCTTGCAAAGTAGTTCTTACGTGTGACTTTAATGTGTACAAGCCTTACAGAAGTTTCTACAACTTGAAATTCCAAAGGTTAGAATATTTACCTCTTTGTTTAGAGTGATAATGGGGGTTTTGAAGAGAGTGGAAACAACCTACTGTTGATGGAAAAGCTTCTATTTACTGATGAGAAATGGAAACTATTGATGCGGGTAAATATCCTAGAATGTCTGCCACCCTCTTAGAGTTTTTCTGTTTGGATTTTTGGCTCTGTGTGGTTTCTGAATGTACTTTTTCTTAATAATTGCTATAAAAACTACAAAGTTGTTTTTTTAAATTCCTTTGGTTTTTTGCCTCAGAAAGTTCTATGAAAAGCAAGTTGCTGTTTTTCTTTAGTCACTGCTCCTAAGTAATTAATTCTTTGTGTTGTTGACTGCTGCTTATTTAATACTACTACTAGGACAGTCCTTCAAGAATAGTGCCAAAATTCCTGCTTCCAAAGATGTGCAGTTTTTCCTAGATGTTTTATTTCAATACCAAGAGCCCCAAACAAGCATGGGTGGGTATGTATATACTTTTTTTTTTGTTTGTTTCCTCTTGAAAGGGAAGACTTGCCTTGGGAAGTCAGGTCTGAAAGCTCTGCAAGGAATCTCAGGTGACTGTTGCAATTTGCCATGGGAACTGGTTTCCTTAGCAAGAGACTTTTTGTTTTTATTTTTTATTTTTCGTTTGGGTAATTTAGGAGATCAGTCTGTGTAAACCTGTATTTAAATATGAAGTATTCATGCTTAGGTTAAATGTTTTGGGGGTTTTTGGATGGCATTCCTACTCTGGTCATTAAGGTTTTTTTGGTGGTCTGTGAGCTTGCATTCCACCARAATGGTAATTAATGATCCACGTGTGTTGTATGAAGGTTGCTGGGATAGTCATCTGGATTCTAAGTTATCTACCTCATTTTTTTCCTTTTGTAGTTGTAGTGTCTATTTTTTCTAATAATGACCACTGTTAATGACTGAGATCCAAGCAGATGCTTCCATGCACTATGTGAAACCAAAACCTGTTGTATTATTAGTGGAAGCACCTGAGGAGTTGCTGGACTGACCTTTCACTATTCCTCGAAYGCCTGCTGGAACTGGATGTGGAGTGGGATCTGAACCAGGCTGCAAAGGGAGCATTTGGTGTGGAAGGACTGAAGGAGGGAAAGAAACCTGGCTGTTGACTGCAGGAAATCTTCAAGTCCAGTCTCTTGTGGAAGGCCCCAAAAATGCAGATTTACCAAAAGTTTGTGTGATGTTGTTGCACCTGATTCTTGCTTATGATCTCTGTATGCCGAGTTGTGCCTTTCCTGCTGGACTCGTGGGTAAGAACATACCAGTACCTGTTTACACTGTAAAATGGATATTGTTACATAGACCACGCAAAAGGCATCCCAATTGTCACATTTCTACATTGTGAATGTATGACTTGGAAGAACTCTGTAGTTTTGAGTATCTGCTGATGCGTTTCTGTTGACATTTTTGAGAATAAATTTTGGGATGGCTTTTTCACACTTGGTGCTGAACATTTTTCTGGCAAAAAGCTTCTTGTCTGCTGAAGAGTGAGTTCAGAAGGCAGCATGCTGCTTCACTCCAGGGACCTGAAATCTAGGAGCTAGAGTTAGGATTTAGCTCATTGCTTAGAACAACAGGAGCTAGGAAGCCATGAAGGAGTTGGAGATCCATTGCCAGGAACAGCTGGGGTTTGATGCAGGGSTTGGGATGTGCCAGGGATGTTGATTTCCCCACTAGAATAGAATGACAGGAATGTGGGCAATCATTTTTGTACAGTGATCATCCTACAAAGGGAAAAAGAATATTAAGTTGTCAAATTGCCAGTGCCTGAAGATGCTGGCTGCATGGAAAAGGGATAAATAACTTCCCCTAAAGAGCAAAGAAAAACAGTTCTGAGAACAGCTCTGATAAAATGGAAAATTGCTGAGATTCTSATTCTGGCAACAAAATCCAGCAAATGTATTTTGCCTTTGGTAGTAACAGGGGAGGAAAAGGGAACCCTAAAGCTGCACCTTTCCAACATCAGAGCTGCCTGGTTATGGTGCTCCTTGCTCAGTCCTTGGGAGTGCAAAGAGAGGCAAAAACTAACACTTGCTTTCTTATCTCTGCCAAGCTCTGAAGGAAGGTGTAGGGAGGGCAGGGCCAGTCTGAGGTCCAGGAAGCTCYRTCCCTTGCAGTGCTGGGTTGGATTGCCTCTTCATTACCATCCATAGCAGTGTAATTCCATATTGACACCTCTGCTGCCTTCAGGTGTGTTGTCCAGCAGGTTGGGCAGTGAGGGGAGATGAGGAGGGAAGGAGTTTTACAAAGCCTGAGTGCAGGTCTAGAACTAAACAGCGAGGAAGGTGCTGGCACAGCAGGACAGCACGAGGCTGTGATGGGGGAATGGGCCAGGCTGGGCTGTGCTGCCTTGGGGCAGAGCCCAAATGGGGGAATGGGTCAGGCTGGGCTGTGCTGCCTTGGGGCAGAGCCCAAACGCTGTGACCTGGCCCGGGGCACTCAGGGCTTTGTTCTCCTGGCCTGGGGCACTCAGGGCTTTGCTCTCCAGGGCACTCAGGGCTTTGCTCTCCAGGGCACTCAGGGCTCTGCTCTCCAGGCCATGTGCCAGGGCTGGCTGTGTCCCACGCTGTGACAGCCTGGTGACAAGGCAGCTCCAGGCTGGAGCCGGGTGAGATCCCTGGCTAAGCCAGCAAGTCCTGGATCTTCCCACAGCTCCTGGGTGACAGGTAGGACCTATCTGAGCCTGTCCCCACAGCAGGAGCTGGGCCACAGGGACGTGCCTGCTGCAGGGAGAGTGTTTGCAAAGCAGGCAGGGCTGGGGATTACCTGCTCTCCCATGTGTGAGAGCTGAACCCACGCCTTGGGCAAGTCAGTGTGCTGGAGCTGCCCACAGTGGCAAGTGTGCTCAGCTCACAGTAACATCTACAGTTGCATCTCAGCAATTACAAGAGACAGCTGGTTGTCTTGTGGCCCTGGCTGATGTGACTCAGGAGCGAGTTTAGGGAGCTGCTGCAGCTGCAGTGGTGTGAGCACAGTGAGCCCGGTGTGTGCGCTGTCTCTGCTCATCAGCCTCTCCTCTTGCCTGGAGGACTGACTTCTTGGTGTTTGTTACTGCTTGCTTTGCCCCTCACTCAGGATTTGCAGGCTGTTGCTGGTGTGTAMGTAGCAGATGTGCTTGCATGAGCTAAGGTAAAATCTGGCTTGCTTAAAATGTCAAATTTGAACTTAAACGTCGCATTGCTTAAAACAAAAAACCTGAACAGTAAGTAAGTACATTTGCTTTACCTTCATGTATTACCTCAAGTATTCCTCTAAGGAAAGAKTTCTTTTAACCTGCCCTTTCTGTTCAAAGCTTCCCAAAGAGTTGTGGGAACTTTGAGGAGGGAATTTGACAACTGTAGATGAGCAGCTCTGGGCTGAGCTCAGTGAGGCTGATTTGCCTTTCCACAGCTGGCAGTGGGGGAAGGACCTGGCTGAGGTGCTTGAACTGATGGGGYGGCAGAGAGGGGCTGAAACAACAGGAAAGAGATGAGCATGACATTAATTTTCATTTTTGTTTCTGTTGAAGGCCATGGTGCTGCTGGCAGGGYTTGCAGCCTGCAGTCAGGGAAGGCCATCATCTCTGTCTGCCGAGACAGAAAGCTGCCCTGCTGTCTGTGGGGTCCCCAGAGGTTCCTGCTCAGAGCTGAGGCTGTCTCGGTGCTTTTGTGTGCTGAGTGCTCAGCCCAGAGGGCTCCTCTCTGCCTGCCCTTGCCCTGCCTCCCTGCTGGCCGGGCTGTGCCGAGTGCTGGCCTCACGTGTTTGACTTCAGCTCACATTCACCACTGACCTAGAAAAGCTCCTGGCACTGCACAGCCACAGCAGGACAGGAAACAGCTCAGAGGCACAGAAAGAACCAGCAATTACACACTCCTGGAGCCCATTACCATGCTATCCATTTTGGTATCATGGCTCCTGCTTTGTGCTCGTTGAGCTCACTGCACATAAAGGGCTGTGTTCTTTGCAGCATTCTGATTGCTGGTGCTGGCTGCTTTACTGGAAAGCTTGTTTGTTAATGCCTCTTCTAAGTGATTTTGTGCTGGACTTCCCAGCCASTCTCTGGAAGCATCACTTTCCTTTTAAACTTCTTTATTGACATATCTGATGGTTACATCTCACAGGCCAAAGATTCCCTTCTCTGTCTCAATTACTTCATGCAGAAAGGGGAGTCTCAAGTCAGAATGAGAACAGGTGGATCCCATCATGGGCCTTGTTTTCCATACTTGGCTTAGGCAAAATCCAGACATGACTAAACATTTGTGTAAATGACTCTCTAAAGAAAACTAAAACTCAAAATCCAGTCAAATTCACAACATCTAGTGCTATTAAATATATATGTATGTTTATCTTGTACCAAGCCCAGAGCACCGAGTGCCACCTCCAGGGATTCCTTGGACACCTCCAGGGATGGGCACTCCAACCCTGCCAAGGCCTGAGCCCCCTTTCCAGGAGGGACAAAACGGAACAAACTGAGCTGGGTCAAACACTCAGATTGTGAACCCAGGGCAATCTGAGGGCTGTGAACAGAAGGTGATGCAGGAGGAATGTATGGGGAAAAGAATGACAAATAACCTGTGTTCTCAGTGTAGTGATACACAATCAGTCCTGAAATCCTCTGTTCACTGCTTTTCCCAGGTACCCCCTGGCTCTGCAGCCCTGTGCATGTRGTGACAGAGGATGTTTGTAAATCAGGTTACCTGGGTTGGCTTCACAGCCCTGCACAGTCCTGTCCATCCACTTGGCAAAGTTTGTTTTAGAAAAATTTGTCTCCATGCAGTCTAGATGTTCAGAATACCAAACATAACTTTTTAATTTTTTTTTTTGACACACTGTTTTGGTTCTCTTTCCCACGAAACCAGTTTGATTACTTAGGTCCTTAAAGTTCAGCACACATTCAGGTGATTTGCTGCCTCAGGGTATCTAAATTTCTGYGTGTATTAAAAGGACTCCACCCCTCTCAAGTCCCAAAGTGCAGATTTGAAAAACATCAAATTCCTTCATTACTTATTCTTCTGTCTCCCMCTAAATTCTTCCAGTCTTAAATGACAAAATAACTGCATTATGGTTATGATTTTGGTTTTTGGTTTTTTATGTTTTATAAAAGTTGCACATATGAAATGTGTAACAAATATTTTCCGTTTATAACTTTACATTTTTTATTACACTCACAGGAGGTGCAGTATGGCAGGAATTCACAGAACAGCTACAGCTAATAGCCAGATCATGTCAAGAACTAACAAAATACAAACACAAAATACAACTGGGAGGGTATTTGTCTAGAAAGCCTTTCTCTTTCTTAATTTCTTAAGCTGACAGCTGTCCTAGCTGAACGACAGTTTGACTATTATAGTTTTAAAAATTAGGTGCTAAAGGGTTGTTTTCTTCTTGATCCACAGCATATAATTATGCGAGGAAGAAAAAGATCCTACACCAGGACTGCACTTCCTCAGAGCAGTATCTGCTCTGAAACTTCATTATGAGGATGCCAAATGTTCCCTGCACAGCAGAGCCCATGGCAGTGGGAGCTTTATTGTAGTTTCCCTTAGCAAGTGTTGATGGATTTATGGAGGGCTTCATTAAATATAGGCTTAAAGGATATCCGCTATCGCCCACTTGTCAAAAGCCAAAATAATATCAAAGCCATGGGTGCAGCTCGGGGCTGCAGGTGTTAACAGCGCTCCCTGATCTGGGAGCGTTTCAGCCCCAATTAATGGCAGGGCTCTTGTCTGAGCCCGGCCCTCTCAGAGATAAATTTCCAAGATGAATGCATCCCGTGGAGGCTGAGGGCACTTGKACAGCGATCCCGCCCTGCTGATGGCTCCTGCCGGGCTGTCCCAGCTCGGCCTTGTGCTTCCTGTGGTGCCTTGAGAGGCTCCCTGGAACCGAGGCTGGGCAGAGGTAAGGAAYAGAGCAGGGATTTATTARAGGGCCTTCATGGAYACACTTTGGGCAGTGCAAGAGCCTGGCCAAGCCAACACCCAAGAYGGACGGTGAGTCACGAGTCTTCACACTTCTAGAAGCTTTGGGCCATTTCCATATTGGGGTTCATTGTCCAATCCCAGCTCCAGGTTCTGCAGTCCCACCCTCCCAGWTTGCTCTCCTCAATTCCCTGCTGTTTGCGCTTTTTGGGGCTGAAGCTGCATTRGTTCTGGGGATGGAAAAGGATTGTTTTTTTCTGGCTGAGCTGTGAGGAGAACCTGCTAGCACTTTATATGAAGTTCAGAGTTGTATACCAGTGCAGTACAGAATCTGGAAAATATGAAAGCTAAGACTTGAGGCAGCGCCTGGCTCTCAGTGCTCCTTCCCAGCAGTGGCTCCGTGTGTGGAGCTGAGCTGGGAATGGGCAGCTTTGGCAGGATTRCTCTGAGTTTGGGRGATTGAATGCCAGAGCCCAGGCTCYGATTYTSRRGGATTGAATGCCACAGCCCAGGCTCTGATTYTSRGGGATTGAATGCYASAGCCCARGCTCTGATTTTCAGGGATTGAATGCCAGAGCCCAAGCTCTGATTTTCAGGGATTGAATGC